>JALIZH010032978.1:1690000-2150000 GCA_030522465.1 Rhipicephalus appendiculatus | reverse complement strand
TTCCTACACAGTTACGGAAGTATTGGCTGCATCGTCTGCTCGATGTCCGCAGAGATGGTTTCGTGTCGTGAGAGTCGCATATCTGATCGTGCCCGCGATGGCGTCATAATAGCCCATTCTAAGGTTTTACGTGCGAGAACAGCGATATGATTATGAGACACGCCGTAGTGGAGGGCTCCGTATAATTTTGACCAGCTGTTTTTTCGCACAGCACGCGGCCTCGAACATTTCGCCTCCATCGACATGCCACCGCCGCGGGCTGTAACCGAACAGTGCATCTTTCGGATCACCATCCGAGCACCGCAACCACTGAGCCACAGCGGCAATAGACTGCAGTGGCAGTGATAAGACTGCTTGCAGCGTCGCTGTGATCTACTGGGCAACGCATTGTAGCACTCGTAGCACTGCACGGCATTAGCGACCAGGACTGGTGGCAAGCGCGGATCGTCGCAGCGAGGGACGCCCACGGGCCGCGTGCTTCATGAACGCGTTGGCGTGGCCGCCGTCTCGGAGCTGCCTCCGGCGCCTCGGCTTTATCGGGCGCGCGCGATGAGGCATTCGCCCCCCCGTGTAAGGGCAACGCCACGTAAGCCCCGGCGGCATACACTCACACGCAACACACTGTCCGCAAGGGCGCCAATGGCCGGGGTCACGAGCAGTGAATAACACTCGGAAGCGAGCACGAACCGAAAGAAACGTTTTCGCGGGATCACGTGACACATTTTTACGTTCTCAAAGACGGGACAGGACGAACGCTGCATTTTTTATGCTCTTGAAGACTGTTAGCTCTTTGGTACTCGTGGCCCCGGAGACAGGGGAAATGAAAGCGGTTGGAAAATGGAGTGACGTTAAAGCAAACTGTGTGTGACCAAAAGTGTCGTGTGAGCAAGTATAATAATAAAAAGAACAAAAAGACAAGTTTACTCCCACGTACAGCATGGAAAGCGAAACTATGAATTCAGAACTTTTTTTTTATTTTTCTTTTTTCCTTGAATAACATATTTTAATTCGGACAAGCAGGGCCTTTGGCCGCCAATCCCAAGTTGTTTGTGGTGGCTCACGGGCCACCGCCCCGTTACCAAGGGAACGTCGCTCGTAGCATTCATGCAGGTTCATAACTGTGGTCATTCGAGACCGGAATCAATCCTAGCGGGCCTGGCAACTACTTAACGATACAACCAAGATATCTCGCCGTCCGTTCATTGCGCGTAACATGATGCGCTCCATAAATAAGGGAAGTAAATGAAAAAATTCTTGAACACGAGATGTCCCAAGAGGCAGCGTTTCGACAAGTGGTCTTGTCTTCGTCAAGGCTGCAACTGCCTCGAAGAAGACACGCGCGCTTGTCGAAACTCTCTCTCTAAGGACACCTCGTGTTACAAGAATTTTAGATGCGAAGCAGCTTATGGCGGAGTTCAATCCGGTGGTGGGGGGTGTGCGGCGTGACCACCCTTACTGCACATGTGCCTACTCTCTCTCCCACTCTCCTCCTTTACGCAGGTGTTCGGTCACCTTCTCTCCCCCCTCCCCCGCACTGCAGCCGCTGCAGCCGCGCACTCTCCTCCTTTACGCAGGCGTTTACGCAGGCGTTCGGTCGCCTTCTCTTCTCTCCTCCCCCCCGCGCTGCAGCCTGTAAACCCACTCCCTCCTCCCTCTCCGCCATTTCATATAAGCGCGTGCGCTCGCTCGAGGAAGTCTCGCTTGAATCATGTGGTCGCTCCGTCGGTTCCCGGTCGCTGCAGTTGTCTCGAAAGCCTCGCTACCCTCGCCGCAGACTCGCGTTGTCTCTCTGTAGCGAAAGCGGTAGCTCGAAGCCGGCGCTTGGCTTCGACGGCCGAGTGAACGTAAACGGAAACTTGGTGTGCACCCCCAATGCTGCTTTGCATCCCCTCATGGTTCCCTTTAGTAGGAGATGGTGTAATACTTCATCTCTTCAAGATTCTATCTTCTCCTGAACTTGTGCCTTAAAGGAGGTAAAGAAACACTCCAAAAAAACGTTGGTGGAGGTGCATTGATCTCGCATTCAGGTTGGTTTATGTGGTGTAACGTTTCAAAACGACTCAGGCTGGGAGAGACGCTGTAGTCGAGGGCTCTTGATAAACGTTCCGACCACCTGGTCAGACATCGCGCAGTACACGGGCCTGTGGCAGTTCACCTCCGTCTAAATGCGACCATCGCAGCCGGATTCTAACCTCGGAAGCTGAGTGCTACTCGCAGGACTAAAAACCCACGCTTGCATAAGGTGAACACACCTGAGCCATTTGTACAGGCGCCGTCGGTATGCCATTGAAGGTTCTAGCGTTATCGCTAGCGACCATGTAAGTTCCAGAACAAATTCTAATGTTCGCGTTGTACGCGTAATCTCATTGGAAGGTTCTAAGATTATTTAGATGGTTCCCAGTCATCCTGGCGTGGTTTGAGCAAGGCAGTTACACGTGAAATGGGGTGGTAACAAAAATAGAAAGAAAGGAACCAGTGTGCCAATATGAAGAACAGCGACGTAGGAACGCTGAACTGCAGAGAGAACAACTGTAAAGGCACCGAGGAGTAAGCGTTCTGCCGCTTGCTCATCTCCACGCATGCGTCGCATGGCTTTTAAGCGCAAGATCAAGACAGCAGCGTCACGACAGCAGAAGCATCAAAGACGACGGCACAATGCTTACGCATTCCACTCTACTGTTAGACAACCGCAGTGGAACCGGTGTCAGAAATTTCTCGCTTGTGACTCTCTAAGTGTGCGCGGTGAACGCTGACGTGCGTGCGCGCGTGTTACTTGTTCTCTATCCCTCCTCTTGCTTTCTCTCCCCTTCCCCCGTGTAGGGTAGCAAACCGGGTACAACCTGGTTAACCTTTCTTTTGCCTCTCTCTCTTAGGCAACTACAGTGGTGTCTCTAGATATTTTTATACGATTGGCTAATTATGCGAATAATGCAAATAGAACGTACAACAGCGTAACTCGTAGAAGTGCTAGGCCTTCGCGTATAGATAGCTATGACCATTCTCACTGTGTCCGTCTACTGAACGTTCAGAATAATCGTAGGTTGCGAGAAACATTCCGTGCGAACATAGACGGGCGTTTAATAACACTAAGAATTTCATCGACAGATCGCTCGCACTCAACCGTGAACCATCACAACGTGCTATATTCTACTTATGTGTACTAAGGCTCTTTGTTGATGGAGGCGAAATGGTATAGGTCCATGTACTGTGCGATGTCAGTGCACGTTAAGGAACACCAGCCGGTCAAAATTTCCGGAGCCCACCACTACGGCGTCTCTCATAATCATATCGTGGTTTTGGGACGTAAAACCCCACATATTATAATTGTTATTATAATGCTCTTTGTTGAAATCCGAAAAAAGAAGAAAGACGTACACGGGTATCGCTTCATGGCGGAGTGCACACGCGTCGACTTGGAGCATTCGCTCACCACCACAGGTCTAAAACAATTAAAGGGACCGACAGCCGCCCAGAACATGAAATGAGATGACTCCACTTATGGAGAGATTGTCCGTCGCATTGACTCAATCCAACCCATTTTTTTCCGGAGAGGTAGCTCATTTCGCAGAAATTCCGGCGTCGGTGTCAGCGTCGGCGTCGTTGGTTGTGAGCGAAAAATCATCATCTTGACCGTGACCGAAAAATCGAAGAAAGATGCAAATAAAATAAGTAATAAAAATTTCCGGGTCGGAGTGAGGATCGAACCCAGGCCGTCTGCGTGGCAAGCAGGTGTTCTACCACACAGCCACGCCTCTGCTTGGAAATACAGTGAAAATAACTTTTTCTGCTTGGAAATGCCGTGAAAATAATGTTCATGCTTCGCGAACGCAAGCGTCCTTTATATGACTTTATATTGAACCAACTAGCCCAATACCTAACTTTGCTGTCCTTTATATAGGCGTCGCAATATAACGTGTAATATCCCAGTAATACTGCGTGGTACAAGCGTACATTGCCATCGGGCGTCAGAGCATGTGACTATCATAACGATTTCGTAGTTTAAAGCCGGCCGCCCATTGCAAAAGGCACACCTTACTGCGCGTATGACATTCATAACGAATGGCATTGACATTCATAACGAATGGCATTGCGATCTTGCATTTCGGGTCTACACGGCTATATGAAATGACATTCGCAATTGATGTCAATGTTTATCGGCAGGCTGCTATGATACCAAAAAGTTACAAATCACCCATTTAATTTACATATTTTCTCTTCATTGTTAGTTATACAACGGTAAACATTGTTCGGCTGATTCACAATATACTGCGACGCGACACAACAGCATCAGTAGAAAAAAAAATCCTCACACATATCCAAAGCAAGACTAGCTTAAAGCCGCTCACAACTTGCAGTCGGCAATATTTGCGACCGCGACAGCGTTCATGAATTTGTGACCGCGATGAATGATGATCAGTGCAAACGAACGTTAATTGCTCTCCGGCTGCTGCGAATGAAGCATCAGAACTGACTGATGCGGCTCAAGCGGCTCAAGCTTGCTATTGGAAAAAGATCACAGACGACGAGGGATTTGGAGCTGCGCCTACATGGGCTTCGACTTCGTCGGCGATTAACAGACAACTGTGGTGCTTCCCAAGAAAGGAAAACTGGTTTGAAAGCACTCATCCTAACCTGGTGTCCAATACGTGCGTGTGTATTCTGCTACTAGCGAGTGCTACCGCGGCGGCGCTTCACCATAACAACAGCGAGCGTTTGTAAACATGGCCGACAGGAGGCGCTAGCATCAAGTCGGAGTCTGGGAAAAAGAATATAGCTGCACAAATATCTTCCACTATCGCGTTGCACGTTAAAAAGTTACCGAAAAGTTAACAACAACCCTTAATAAACATCTGCACATCGTTTACACTTGCTTTAAGATATCAATTTTGTAATCTCTTGTCAAGCGCCTGTTGACGAGATTACACATGTCGCCCTTGCATGAGTTCGGTGAACACATTCAACGGGCGAATGTCATTAGGTGTGAATGTCATTCGCTATGCCCGTGTAGCAGCAACAAAAATGACATTAACACCTAATGTCATTCGCAGCGAATGACATTACACGTGCCGTGTGACAGGGGTATAAGTGGTTGAAGTAGGCACTCGGGACAGGATGTCGCTATCGCATTCAACTCTTAAACGCAAAGATTAAGGGTCCCCCAGTTTTAAATGCGAAGTATTTCTTAGCGAACTTCGGCGACTTTGAGCGTATCTATCTATCTATCTATCTAGCTATCTATCTATCTAGCCGCCTACGACTTTGTGCTCTCCTGGCCGTATCGTTAATGGGATTTATACCAAATTTGGTATGGCATAACATGACTGTATGACGAACATAAATGGCTGGTCATATCATGGAAATCATGAATAACTTGTCATGAAAACTATGATTTACATGCTACGCTCATAGCGCGTTCGCGGCCGTCTCGTTAGCTTGATATACACCAAATTTGGGATTCAGTGACGTGACTGTATGACGAACATAAATGACAGGTGGTAATATGCAAATAATGACGTGCATGTCATGAACAACATGATTTGATTTACATGCCACGCTCATGGCGCGCTCGCGGCCGTTTCATTAGCTTGATATACACCAAACTTGGTATTGAGGGACATGACTGTATGACGAACATAAATGACAAGTGGCAATATGGAAATCATGACATGTCATGAGCGACATGACTTGCATTCCACGCTCATGGCGCGCTCGCGGCCGTTTCGTTAGCTTGAGATACACCAAATTTGGTATTGAGTGACATGACTGTATGACAAACATAAATGACAAGTGGCAATATGGAAATCATGACATGTCATGAGCTACATGACTTGCATTCCACGCTCATGGCACGCTCGCGGCCGTTTCGTTAGCTTGATATACACCACATTTGGGATTGAATGACGTGACTGTATGACGAACATAAATGACAAGTGGCAATATGGAAATCATGACATGTCCTGAGCGACATGACTTGCATTCCACGCTCATGGCGCGCTCGCGGCCATTTCGTTAGCTTGATATACACCAAACTTGGTACTGAGTGACGTGACTGTATGACGAACATAAATGACAAGTGGTAATATGGAAATCATGACCTGTGATGTGCAACATGACTTGCATTCCACGCTCATGGCGCGCTCGCGGCCGTTTCGTTAGCTTGATATACACCAAACTTAGAATTGAGTGACGTGACTGTATGAAGAACATAAATGACAAGTGGTAATATGGAAATCATGACTTGTCATGTGCGACATGACTTGCATGCCACGCTCATGGCGTGCTCGCGGCCGTTTCGTTAGCTTGAGATACACCAAATTTGGTATTGAGTGACATGACTGTATCACGAACATAAATGACAGGTCCTAACATGTAAAACATGACATGCAAATAATGTAAAGCATGATTTGCTCCTTCCTGGCTGCTTCGCATTACATCGATTCCCACAGTGCGTGGGATCTGCCGGCTTTTTTTCTTTCTTCATTAAAAATGGCGAAAAATGACCTTTGGCGCCTCTGACTGCAAACACATGAACGGTTCGATTTACCCGGCCCCGTGAGCGTTGATTGCTGTGCGCGGTCGACGATTTTTTCGTTAGTATTGAAATATTGTTCATTTCTTTATATTAAAAGATATTACTCCATAAAAATGTACATATAGGCCTGCGTTAGTAGTACGCATTAAAGTGGCGCTGCGTTCGCGTGATGTAATGATCCCATGCTTGTCAGCGCGTCTTGAGCAACTTTTCAGCGTGCTCATGCAACCGTGCACGCAGTTCCCAGCTCGCTAAGATTTTGGAGCGACATAGTTTTGCTACCTACACTTCGTCTCAGAAATGACGCGCACTGCTACTGCACGCGCCCGTGCATATGCGTAGTGACGTTTTGAATGACTTGGCTTGGCTCGTGTATCCAAAGAGTAACGACGCCTGGACAAGCCACCCACGACACATGCGCAGGCAACCTTGGGCGCAGGCATACACAACTACACAACGCGATAAAAATACAGGGAAGGTGTATAATGCCGCATCATCGCATTGTAACAGCTTGTTATTTTCAAAAATAGTTGAAAAGCTCCAAATAAAGATGGTTAAGCATAGTTACACGAACTCCTGTGAAAGCAGAACGACGACAGCTTTATCAAATCACGAGAAGGGCTGGCGGCATCGCTATCAATTCTCAGCGTTGCTTGAGGAAAGGTACGTCCGTGTTTAGAGCCTTTCAAATCGAAAAATACTTCTTTTAAAATAACTACGTGCTTTAACTACTGCAGCTACAAACACTACGAAGGGTGAGCTTTCTGTCGCGCCGTAAAAAAAATGGTTCCAGAAAAATCCGTTGTCGGTCCCTGTAAGACCATGCGCCAGGCCCGTAACCAGGGGGGGTGGGGCCAGCCCCCCCCCCCCCCCTCTCCCCGAGATTTGGATGGAGGGGGTGTTTTACCGAGAATAAATAATGAAAAAAAGGGGTTTTTCAAGGCCTTCAACAAATGCCCCCCCCCCCCCCCCCCGAAAAAAATTCCTGGCTACGGGCCTGCCATGCGCAAGTTATAGCCAGTCCTAACGTTTCATTTGTTATCTTGGTTGAGAGCATCACATTCCTCTTTAATAATAACGCGCCCGAAAAACCAGAAAATCCGCTTGTCTGCAATAACTCAGCACGCTGTACGCTATCTGTCAGTGGAAGCCAAAAGGCGCTCAATGGTGGCAGTGCACATACAGCAGCGCTTCATACGAGATATACTTTATCTTTAAAAAAAAGTGCCACACCGGTAACTACCTGTCCGCGTTCCATCTCAAAGGGAGTAAAGATCATCACCATCGTTATCGGACCTAGAACTTCCTCGGCTGACAAGTAATAACTGTTAGGGTTCTGCGTCGCAAAACCACGACATGATTGTACGATTCGCCGGAGTAGAGGGCCCCGGAAATTTCGACGACCTGATGTTCTTTAACGTGCGCCTCAGTCGGGCCTGTAGCATTTTGCCTCCATCGAAAAACCAGTCTAATTTACCCGGATGCTAAGTGCCGGCCTGCAATCGCGGGGATCACTTCGTTCGTGTGAATGGAAAGGGTTTTCAGTGTCCTGCTGATTCACTTCCAGGCGCGCTACCGCTATGACACAAAACGTGTCGCAGAAGATGAATAGTTAATTTAATTAACCGCTGAACGAAAGTTTCTTTTTACGTAGAAATCAGAATATTCATTGGATGCTCTTAATTTATTAATTTTCTTCTTTGAGTGTGATTCGGCTGCATAACTGAATGAAAATGCCGTAGCTTCGTTATTTTTTATTTCCTTCTTCTTTTGTGACTGCTTTCCGTGTTTTAGTTGGCGTCGAGACTGCAGCGCAGCAACAAACTCAACAACAACAACAACAACAAGGAATCGAACAGGCAATGCCTGCACGCGGAATATCACCGTGCCTGTCATCCATTCGCCGAAAAGCGCCACTTTGGGGAAGGCCACCTTCAGGCTGTTGACTCGAGACCTGTTCTCGACCGCGTCGGAAACAGCACGACGGACTCGAGGGAAAGTCTGGTCGATGAAGGCGTGGGAAAAGACCTCAGCTGGCATAAGCAAAAATCTCTCGCGCTCTCCATGGGCAGGAAGCCCTGCTCGAAGTGTGTGCGTAAAGTTCTCACGTTTCTTGTTAATATTTCGGTGCAGTTCCGGTGAAGGGTGCGGCTGCGTCACGCTATAGTCATCAAAGTACACGCATGTTCAAACGCTTCGCATCATGCCGCTCCACAACGGTCTTTATTATTATTTTTTTTTTAGAAATCTAAGCGCACTAGTCCAGCCGCGTGATATTTTTATGTCAGATGCAAATTTTTAAAAATTTCTTTTCATCCATGTTACGTGAGCCGTATTTTAATTGTTTAGGCCCCGTGAGGTTATGGTTACGCAATGACGATGGCAGACAGACTTCAAAAGAGGCATTGTCACGATCACATTATCATACACACGTGAAGTTGATACAGCCCGAAAGCGCACGTCGGCTTTTCTGACGCCGATACTTTATCTATAAGCTACACGCAAGTTCACTCATTATGCGTGCCGTCCAAGGGTAACTTTCTTGCCACGAGACACACCGTAGCTGACATAGGGAAAGAGGGAAGGGACCTTCAGCTAAAAAACCTATTGCTCTTCCCTTTCCGTGTTTCCTTCGTTTCTTTTTTTTTTCTTTTTTTTTTCTTGTTTTAATGCGTGCACCTTAGATACAGTACACGAATGGTTCTCGCATTTTAGCTTAGCTCTTGGTGTCGCTTAGGAGCTAACGTGTTACACTGCTGAACTCGAGGACGAGGGTTCGATTCCCAACCACGCGACCACGGCGACTGCGTTTCGATGAGGGCGGAATGCAAGCGCACCAGCGAACACGAATATAGGGACACATTGGAGAACACCAGGCGGTAAAAAATGAATCCGGAGTGTTGTGCCTCGTAATCATACGTATATCCTGGCTTTCGCAATTAGATCCCCAGACTCCGATATGCCGCGAGACCTCAAACGACAAAAGGCAACATGCTTTCACCGCATCAGATTAAACGTGGTATGCACAAACTACTTCAGGAGCAAGATTAAGCAAGGCATGTTGTTGGGCTAGTCGGTTCATGGTATCGTAAAGGTTTAAACAGCGCGATGAAGACGGGACGGTAAGAGGTGCGTGTCATCGCGCAGTTTAAACCTTTACGATAGCAAGATTAAACTGTCGGACTCACCATTGTGCGTTCAATGTAACGTCCCAGAAGATCTAAATCATGTTCTTTGTGAATGCAGGCTATACTCATCAGACAGACAGTCTCTGAAGGCGGCCTTACATCTTCAAAGGGACTCGTGCTTAGAGTTGCGACATATGATAGGGCCCATGGCAAAGCAGCACTTGTGCGCTACGCGCCACCAAAGCGTTGTTGACTTTCTTGTGAGCCACGAGCCTGAATTAAACTTCGTAAATAGTGTAGTGTACGTGTGTGTGGCTGTATGTGTATGTGTTTATCAGTGTACATATCATAATCATCACCCAGCACCTTTAGCAGCATGTCAGGCGATTAGCCAGGCAAAAATCTCCAGCTTTTCGTTAAAATATTTCTCTCTCTCTCTCTGGATCCCCAGAACTTAATTCACTGTCACCTTCGGCGCAATGTAACCGCCACAGACGGTACACGAGCCCGCGACATCGTGCTGGTCAATAAATTATAAGTCCAGCGCGTCCAAACTAAACCTAGATTAACAGGCTATTTCAAGGAATCTGCAGCGCTGCACAGAATAGCGAAAGCGCATGCACAGTACGGAATCTTCTAGGTCGCAGATATGGAGCGGAAAAGTCAAAGCGGAGCTAAGAATGGGAAACGAGGTGTGTGCGAAGATGACACTAGCTTTTTGGGTGCAGCCGGGAGTTTTTCGCCGGAGGCCGGAAACGATGCCTTCTTCACGAGTGGCGGGGGAAACGGACGCTCCACACTGCATGCAGCGAGTGTAAACATCCGACACGTGTGTCGTCGCGGCTGGACCGTCGTCGCGCCGTGCAACATCATGCGGCGCCCTCCGTGGGTTTTGCTCCCCGGGAAAGAGGCACGCACCGTTGCCGTCTGACTTTACGGCAAAAGGAAAGACACCCCGATGAACGAGCGAGCGTGCAAAGACGGGTAGCCCCACCCTCCCCCCCAATCTCATGTGCCGCATCAATGCGGCTGAGCCCGTCGTGGGTTTCACGACATTTGGACCTCGCAAGGCAAGGACCTGCCCAGCCCGAGAGCCTCCTCGCTTCCTTCGCTTTCTTTTTTTCTTCTTTTTGATAAGGTATAAGGAGATGATTGCGCGCAAATGAGGCACTGGAAATTGCCTGGTTCTTCAGCAGATAGATAGATAGATAGATAGATAGATAGATAGATAGATAGATAGATAGATAGATAGATAGATAGATAGATAGATAGATAGATAGATAGATAGATAGATAGATAGATAGATAGATAGATAGATAGATAGATAGATAGATAGATAGATAGATAGATAGATAGATAGATAGATAGATAGATAGATAGATAGATAGATAGATAGATAGATAGATAGATAGATAGATAGATAGATAGATAGATAGATAGAAAAAACTTTATTAACGGCACAACGAGGTCGTTTTTGATTGATTCATGGGAAGGAAGGAAGAAGCGTAAAGATAGGGAGGTTAGCCCGTTCTTTTACCGGCTGGCTACCCTGTGCTGGGGGAAGGGCTGAGGGGATAAAAGATTACAGAAAAGAGATGTTACGAAAAAAAAAAGAACAAGAAAAGAAAAAAAAGGGGGGGAGGGGGGGGGTTCACGCTCCAAAATCGCGATTTGATTGTGAGGTAGGCTGAACGAGGGGGGGGGGGGGGGGGGAACGGTGGAGCTAGGATTAATTTTGACTACCGGGGGTACTTTAACGAGAATGAGTTGTTAGTTTAATGGCACCAGGGAAGCAAAACGCCAGAAGGCACCACAATAATTATTTTCCCAATTACTAGGTTGCAGGACGGCCAAATGATTCTTCAACGAGCGCCTAAATCTAAGCACGCGGGCGTCCTCTTCGTTTGGCCTTCATCGAAATGATGTCCCCGTAGCCGAGAATCGAACCGGCGCATTCTAGCTTAGCAGCGCGACACCTTACGTGCTGAGCACTTCACTAGGTGAAACCTTCATATAGAGGGTTCAATATACCATGTCATGTAATGTTCTCAAAGCAAGACGTTAAGAAGTGGTACATACAACATGCATAGACTAGAAGAGAATACAATAGATGTTTATTTCATGAGCAATACAGATCATGGGAAGTGAGAGAAAAGCTGCATTTAGGCAGCATGAGAAAGCTCTCACCCCGTGTACCTTGGACTTGGCTCAGCATTTGGCCCAAGTCCAAGGCCAAATGCTGACCCCCCACCCCTCCCCCCCCCCCCCCCCCCAAAAAAAAAAACAAGAGAAAAAAAGAAAAAGCGGATAGCGCCATCTGCCACTTCCCGTCCGAAGAAACGCACCGCTTTGATCTTACACAGTCGGGCTGTAATGAGAACAGTGCACCGGCCGCGTTACCAATGAGAACAGTTGGCCGTGAAGGAATCCCTGCAAAATTGCGACGTGTGTTGTTGGCGCCTTGCCAATGTGCGGAACGCTGCCTCTGGCAACGAAAAAGAGGCAAAGCGGTTGCTTGCAGTAAGCTTATTCGAGTGCGCTGCTTTCTTTTACGGGGGGCGGGGGGAGGAGCGCAGTCACGTGTAATATTTTATATTTCGTGGGCTTTCTTTATTAACAGGGAAAAATGAGCACGCAATGAGTACATTGTTGAAATTAGCACAGACAGATGTGATTTCAACATGCCCACATCTGCCTCATTGACATTTTGATAACTGTCAAAATGTCAATGAGGCTCAAGGTGGCTCAAAGTACACGCAGTCTTGTGACTCATGCGCGCGCTGATTGCAGCGACGAGCGTGGGAACAGCAGGGAGGTTTCTTCCTCGACCAAACGGAAGGAAGGCTGACAGCACGAGCGACGCTTGCACTGCTGTATGAGCCACGCACGCACCCACAAGCGCGACAGTTCCGCAGTGATGCGCACAACGAATGTTCGCATTGACCAGGGAGGTGCGACGCCAAACCCGTTCGTGGCTCGATCTCACTCTTCGACACGTACGCAACTATATGACGAGGCACCGACACAATTTGGAGGCTTGACTTCGTTTTGTTTATTATTTTTCTTGGCTATCAGGAAATCTCGCAAGACACTTTTTAGTCACTGCTCAAGAGCCACGACTGGTTCCAACAACTCCAGACAGTCCAGAAGGCCCACGACGTGGCGGCGAGGCTTGGCCTTCCCGTCCCGACGTGGGAGCGGACCGCGGTCCTCACTCAATGAAAACTGGGGGATGACTTCTTCAGGACTTGAATAAAGTTTAGCACCTACCATTGCTATCTAAGTCGTTTTCCTGAGATCCTCGGCTAACCCAGAAATCGACCAATGCGCTTCACTGGTCTTTCGACCAGTGAAGCGGTCGAAAGAACCGAAGCCTCGTGGGTCGTCTCAAAAATATGGCGCCACGAGGAGACGCCGACGGTGATCCCTGTTCGTGGAACTCCCCGATGGAAAACAAAGCCCGAAGAAAGCGACGAATGGTGAACTCCGGATTTCCACTCTCGAGGCCTTGAAGTTTCATACAGCAAACAGCGAGGCCACGTCCTCCAATCGCAGAAAGGCTTCTTGTTAAGCTAAAAACAAATTCGAGTCTTCGTTGCTCTGCGTGTAAGTCTGGCTTAGTTGCAAGCACCATGCAATAAATATGCCCACGGCAACTAAGTCGTTCTTTTTTTTTTCTCACACAGTGCATGGAACCGTCTGCGTGTGGTCAAGCGTACTTATACGTATATGCGAGCCGTTTGACCGGTCGCGATGCGAGACTGCACGCACGTGTCGCGGTCAGTTCGTTGGCGCCGGATGCAGCGCAAGAACAATCACTCGGTATGCATGCGTGTTACTCCTGGGCGACTATTTTCAATCATGCGCTGCTGACGACTGAATTCTTGGCTCCATCCGTGGACACACTCCGGGGTTTGCAGACTGCGTGGTGCGTTGAGCTGTCATTACTGAACTGACCACAGCGTTGGCCTTCCCTTTCCTCGAGAAGCCATCGACCATGCGCGGACGGTGAGTCGGCGCAGTGCGCGACCTGTTATTACCGCCGCTGGTCATCATTTAGTGTGTGCCAACACAATTCTGCGGCTATCTCCGCTTCGTCATCTCCCGCTCGTCCTGCACCACTGATGATCATAAGATGCGTGCAACTTGATTTCAAGGAGTTTGCTGAAGGGCGAGCAATTCGCTTCAACCGGTACCTGTCAATACGTCCCGGCTACGGATAAACTGCAGACCATGAACCAGACGAACGCTGTGTGGTGAAAAATCGGAGGCGGACAGTTAGCAGAAGCACAGGCGTTCACAAATGAACCACTTCTCAAGCAATAGAGAAGACGGAGGCAAACGTATCGGACTCGTCCCGTTTCTCTTTAATGTCTTCATTTTTATTTTATTAGTTTTATTGTGTTCCGTAATAGACGAACGGAGCTCACGATGTAATAGCGCGGATAGCCGCGTTGCGTCCATTGACGGACTAGATGCGAAAAGAGAAATGCTGGAATTCTCGCATGAGCCGAGCTGCATTTGATAGCCGCATGAGCGCAATGTCACCGGTTCGATTCTTAATGAACACGTCCGCATTCCGATGTGGGCAAAATCCTTAATGAAAAACGACCGCGTATACTGAGATCTTGGCACGCTCTGGAGAACTGGAAATGGTTTGAATCGACTCGGGATATATCCAGCCTATCTCGCCTCACATGCATGCATAACTTTAAGTAGTAAAGGTCTAAGCTTCAGCTTCCTAAGTATATGTTTTTATTTGAAGAGCGCAGCGCCATAAATTAAGGTGCTGTATTTACGAACCACCCGGGCCTTTGTAATTCAGAAATGCCTTCCAAATGTTATCTTTCCCATTTCCTGACACAGAAACCTCTCAACCTCCTGGCTTGCTATACAGGCTCCGAGGTGCCAGCCCCGTCATGGTTAACACACTTTCACGGGCTTATCACTTTCCATTCACGATACACTGAGCAGCGGAAAAGGGACAAAGAAAAGTTATGTGTGTCGTTTACGAGCCTTTTCTCTAACCTGCTGCTCTGCCCATCCTCAGTCCCACTGGGATCTGGGGATGCAAAGGCGCTCTAACGATCAAACAGAATGTGGATTTCAAAAACAAACAACACTACCGCGTGGTTGCCGTGCACGTAATCCCAGCAATGGAGAATGACAAGCAATTGAGGGTGAATCTTGCCGCGTGCAAAAAGCGTGCCCTCCATAAGTACACAACCTCTCACATAAATGCCCAGGTGATGGCTTCCTCGATGAAATATATCCAAGTGCAAAAATAGCTGGACAGTCTGTGTGTCGGACATTTGTCTCCCCTGTCTTCCAGCACAACGTCCATGTCCTCATGTTGTCACGGTTTACGGTGTGACGCCCGTCAAAAATAAGAAAATGATTTTTTGTAAGCAGCACCGGGTATCATAAACTGAATATAACTTACCGGGAAATAAAGCCTGACCACGCCGCGTATTTAGTGGCGGCGGAGAAAGAAGGTGAACTTCCTGATGTGTATATGATCTTTTAGATTAAGAACCATGCAAGAGGCATACCACTCAAGTGCAACGCATACGATAGTCAAAGTCACGTGCACATACATACTAGAGCATGCGTCATACACAGCATGCACATATTAGAGCATACTAGAGCATGGGTGCAACTAAAAGACTGTGAGAGAGGCAGAGAGCGAAAGAGAGAAGCCTACAATCGTGAAAGTGAAAAGCGGTCGTTAGTTACGGAGCTGCTTGCCTAATGCCGTTCCTACTTGGCCCGCGTAGCACAGGAAGAGTTGCACTTGGCCGTGCTTCAAGTGTCGGAGACAAAACTAAGCAGCAGCGGCTGTGACAAAGGACAGCGTTAGAAGACACCGTCACTCAACCGAAAGTATTGCGTCTTTCTGCAGAGACTGTCTCACACTAAATTCCAGAAAGAGTTTTCAGTCTTTACTGAACGAGCTTCGTAGCTCCGCGAATATCTTAGATAAAATAATCAATAATTTTCCTCGCTGATTACATTTCAATTAATGAATTTACGGGTAATGTTGTGATTACAGAATTGATACCCTAACATACTTACGTCTAGCATTAGCCCGTGACTTGTGCCAGTTTCGAGAAATGCGGACTTCAAATGTGCTGTACAGGGATGGTTGGTATGGGCCTCAGAAAAGCGGGCTCGAGAGTGCCCCCCAACGAAAACTGGAGGCCAATTCATCACGGATCCACGTGGCGACAGAAGGATGTTAAAGGAGGTGGCGGGTTGCCTGGACAACCAACACTGGCGTGCCACTTCGCTGTTGGGTGAGCGTGCAGGCAGGTTGTGCCACTCCCCAAGTCTGTTACGCGTCATGCCTTCATTGATTGCGAAGCCCGTACCAACGTGAATCCACATCCTATGCAATGATAAGCGTGATTGTTCACTGTAGCTAAAGTATGTAGAGGTGTGCGCAAAAAGCGCTAAGGAACGCGTTCATGAAGAAACGTGGTCACTTCTATGATTCAAGCTAACGCACATATTATTCCCAAATAAAGAACCACGCAGTGGTAAGCTTCGTTTTTCGCCAGACTGTGAAACCTTCCAGCGTTCGTACAGGAACACCGGAGTCGTGATTTAAAGCCCCCCCCCCCTTTTTTTTGGGGGGGGGGGGGGATTGAAAGAGGAGGAGGAGACTTACTTGTTCCGTTGCAAACAGCTTCGTAAGTTTGGCAGTCGTTTCCTTTTCCTTAGCGAAGAGCGGAGATGTACGGAGCGAAAGAATAAACAACGATGGAAAATATTATGCAAGCTCCGAGGGTCACTACATCCGCTCAGACTGGCCTACCATCCAGGACACTGCATTACAAAAGACTCGGGTTCGCGTCTGGGGGGCATAAGGTCGCAGAAAGCCAAACGATGAATGAGTCGGAGACCCCGAAAGAGCACCGAAATACGCTCAGAACGGTGACTATACGATCGAGCAGTGTTTGAAAAGCCACGTTTCAACATACGTGCGCTCACTTTCATACGCGTGTGCACATAATCGGTCGTTCCAACAGAATTCGTCAGAGAATCCTTCGAAGCACACAGAGGGATTACCTGAGTGTGCGGGAAGGTTAATCTATAAAAGATGAAAATTTGCTGCCAGCACCCGTGCTTCACTGTCCTTGGGAGGGCACAAGAATAAATCGGGCCACCGAAAAAATTGTTATCGTGTAAAAAGTACACAAAAGGGACTGTTCTGCAAGTATCCAGGTTGTGTGTTTTCGTGTGTGGTGTGCGATCTTTACCGGAGTTACTAACTGCGCGTACATCCAGCTGCACCGAGAGTGGGCACAGGAGAACTTCACGTGGGCGTTCACGTCCTGTGTACTTCCGGCGGTGCAAGAAAGCCCCTTGTCATGAGCTTCGTTCTCTCGTCTACTTGCGCAAGATTTGACTCGTTCACTTTGACAATGTGGCTACAAGCATCCTACGTACCTACCATGCAAACAGAAGCATGCATCATTCTATATGAGCGAATGACGTGGGAAATAAGCATGTGACTACGACCGACCAACCGACCGACCGAGTGTGAGTGAGTGAGTGATTTTTGAACCCCTCCCTCGCCCCCCCCCCCTCCCTGAAAAAGATATCTGGCTACGCCCCTGTTCTCATCATAAAGAGACTAAAAATCGGTTAGAAATTCATGGGTATGTTCACAGAGTGAAGTAATAGGAATGTTCGACAGAATAAGAATAGGAAACGACCGTCGACTATCGATTGACATAAAATAAAATTATAAATTTCGTAGAGCCTGTCCGACAGCAAAGCTCTCGACATAATTTTATAAATGTGAAACGCATGTGACACATAAGTATTGCACGTGCTGCGCGATCACATAGAAATTAAGTATTAAATGAAGATCAGTACGTCACAGATGCTGTGGAGCGCAGTGCTCTACAGCATCTGCACATTTGCTCTGAAAGAATACAAGCATTTGGGAGTGGTGAAATAATAAATTGAGCTCTCTAAATCCACGCAACAAATTGATCGGCTGCATAAACGAGAGGCATGCTTACTGATCTGCGGGTCACAGCCTCTCGTAAATGACCTCATATTCGTGGGTTTTCTTTAGGAACCCTCGCATGGCAGCAATAACTGTAACACGCCATAATTACTTAAATAAGCTTTCATCTGAAGCAGTCTCTCCACGTTGGTTATAGCAACAATTTAACTCGTACTTTGAACCACTTTGTTCCAAACGAAATTATTATTATTATTATTATTATTATTATTATTATTATTATTATTATTATTATTATTATTATTATTATTATTATTATTATTATTATTATTTATTTATTTATTTATTTATTTATTTATTTATTTATTTATTTATTATCTTTCTTTTTGTTCACATTCGATTCGCGTTCAGGTGTGCTATCGTAGACACTGTCGAATTCCGCAATGTTGTCGAATTCTCCATCTTGTCAGCTCCGATTGGCCCAGAGGGCTGCTACGACCTCGCTAATTGCTTTAAACTCACGCCATCACGTAATTTGACAGTATGGGGGGAATGTCACAGTGCCCAGAATTTCCCAGTGTCCCCCCCAGGCATGTTCTGAGAACATCGGTTCGGTTTCGGTTGCAGTTCTGGACAGAATTCCGGTTCATGTTCAGTCTCAACGGCCCGATTCTCACAGAGCTTTCAATTAAGTGTTTCAGGACTAATCGACAAAGGTGTCAACGTAAATGGCTGTTTTCAAGCACTGCACGTGACCCGCGTGAAGCAGGTTGCGTCAGCGATCGGGGTCCCCGAACCGGTCACCTTGACAGGCGGCAATTAATGGCCGCAATCGGCGCTTTCAGCACGATTGCTAATGAAGCAAATGACGGCCCTTCGGCGCCCCTTGTGCGAGTGAATGATGTCGTAAATCTAATGACCTTGAGTCGTGAGCACCATCCTGCATCAACGGCTCTGACAGGCGAGTCTGAACATGGTTTCCTCAAGGTGGCGCTTGCAATAATGCACTTTGTTTTGTTTTTTTTCTTTTTTTCTTGGCCGACTAGGCCACAGTAAATCTACGGCCACCCGCTTCAAACGTAACAGCCAGCTATCATTATCATCATCATCATTATCATCACTGGGATAAGAGGGCAGTCAATAGGAGCTTAAACTTGTTTCTCAGTTCTACGGTAGTTCACGTTTTTTTTTTTTTTAATTTAAAGAAGGTGAAAGAAGATAGAACAACAACAGTCACAGACAAGCCCTCGTCCGCATCCTTTGTAGTCATGTGTCCTTCTTACTGTCTTTGAAGGGACACTAAAATAAAGAAATGAGTAAAGTTAGACTGATAAATTATTATATAGCCGCTATACGGTCGTTCCTTTCACGATCATAGGTTTATTCACGTGGATTTGCCGGGGTTCAATATTTGGTGAACCCCTGGGTTCTTTCTTTGAATTGTAAGTTGATTTACTGACAGCTTTCATGACACTTCTGCAATATATGTCTTTAACGCAATATTAACATCTTATATCCTTTCCCCTCCTCTCTCTCTCTCTCCCTACTTTCAGTTCCCCTTCCCCACGCAGAATAGCAAGTCAGCGATTTGCATATGCCGGCTAAATTCTCTGCTTTTCAATAAAGAGTTCTCTCTCTCTCTCTCTCTCACGTCATCTTATACTTTTATCTGTTCTTAATCATTTATGTTAGGAATGAAGGCAGAGTTTCCTGTTCCCCTTACATTTTCCGAGTATGCATTGCGTCGCTTCCGATTCAGGTCCGCGTAGGAATGAAATGCATGCTCTTTTTTTACGTATAGCCGTATTAGCCTTGAAATTCTTCAAAGCTTCCGCACACCGTGAAATCAGAAGAGAGAAGGCAGACAAATAAAGGCAACGCAGAAAAATGCTGGCAAGCTCTGCGTCCTGAATGGTGAAGCAGTCGTGGTCATGTGACATCACATAGTGACGACAGATGCCGTGGGAAAATAAAAGGGCAACAGGGTTAGGCTGCAGCGAGTGTTGTATCTGTCAGGATCAGAGGCCTGCTCGATACAACCGATCAGGGTAACGGTGAATGAGTCACGGCTGTCTGTGCCCGATGACAACTCAGCTACCGAGAATTGGAGAAAGCGTAGCCTTCGTTCAGGTGAGAAGGCGATAACGAACGGAGATAGCGCGTAGCGGACGCGAGCGTCTGTGTGGGAGAGGAGCTGATGAAACGCTGCTCGGTGGGGCCGCGCTGAGGAAGCCGTTTTCTTCGTTCCGATATAGCCGGCTTTGTGCTCTTCTTTGACGCTGGATTGACGCACGTGAGTGCGTCGGCAGCTTATATTCGGTAGCGAACGTGAAACATTTATTTTGTCTCCTCGGTTGCTTTAAAGGACAACACCTCTTACGCGTTCTCCCGTGCGACGCGCAATTAAGCGGTTTCCGAAACTCACCCTACTTCCAGAACCTCATGTGTACGCATCGAATCGCACTCTATTAACAATACGATAACTTCAAATAAGAAGCGCAAGGGACTGGTGCCGCTCGACTGACCATAGACGGTACACGCACTGTTTGCGTTACTGGAATACAGTGTTGTATTTTTCGATAAACCCGAAATGAAATGGAGTTTTGTACCACTGTTTTCACACCGCTTATCTCACGACATTTGGCCTCACTTCTGCAGTAAACTCGGGCTTGCAAAGCTTTGTCAAAGTGGTATTATAACTTACTTTTTTTTTTTAAGCCAAGCTATATCCTTGAAGTTGAGAGTATGACGGAAGCCAGTCTGGCCGGGATGAAACATTTGAGAAGAAGGGATCCGCACACCAACCAAAATGATTTTAAAAAACGAATGTAAGTCATTGTGAACATGGTTCCAGTGGGGGAGCCGAAACGTCAAAATACATTCGTTTTTTTTAATCGTTTTGGTCGGTGTCCGGATCGCTTCTTCTAAAAGGCCATATCCTTGTATATGCACGAGAAATAATGTACAAATAGATTTCCTCGTGTAGGGGAGGCAGGGGCGTAGCCAGAAATATTTTTCGGAGGGGGGGGGGGAGGGGGGGGCACCTCCTTGATTTCGGTGGGGGGCACCTCCTTGAAATGGTCATTTTTCGCTATGTATGCCATGGCGAAAAAAAATTTCAGGGGGGGGGGGGGGGGGGGGGGGGGGGCACGGGCCCAGTGTGCCACCCCCTGGCTACGCCACTGAGGGGAGGCTGGCCGACCCATTTCCGGAGGACCAATATCTGCTTCTGACAGCGTTTATGCAACCACCCCCCGCCAACCCTGATCAGAAAGCTATTTCATTTTTTCACGCATTCGCAGCATTGACTCGATTATTAAAAGCGGCAGCCCGACAGAGTCGACATCGACCACCATGTCTGCTTTGTGAGTAAACCTTCCGCTGCTTTCCTCGTGGCCCCTCGTAAGTTCTGCCCGACGTTCAGCTCCCTTCAATGAACATCACAAGAAAACACTTGCGAGAATCACGCCTCACGAAGTCTCAAATACAAAGTTACAGTCGCTGGTCTCTTGTCGAGGACCCCGCCCTCGACAAGAGACCAGCGAACGCTCTGGGAGTTGGTCAACAACAAGCCACTTGTGCAGTCACGAGCGTTTTAATCGAGTTGCCATTATGATGAACACGTACGAAGTGTCTTTGTTAACGGAAGCTGCGCCGGACCTGAGGCACTGGAGGTTGTTTTGGCAATGTTTCTGAGTCGCGCGCGTGTGTGGCGCAACTTCAGCACCGCCTCGATTGCTGCAAGGCTTCGCGTCCGCCGTGCGACTCGTTGCGCTTTTTGCGTTGAGCTTGCTGCGCAGACATCACTGTCAAAACAACGCCTTGTGTTTACAACGGAGCTGTAAATGGCACGCATGCGCCATCCGTTCCCGAAAAATAATAATAAACACGTGACCACCTCCGAGCGAAGGATGACGGCAATTAATGACGTCAACATGACTTCAGACGGTGACGTCCCATTGTGACATCATCAAATGACGTTGGTCTATTGGTCGGCTGCCAGCTCGTAATAAGATCAATAAGATGAACCTTCGCCCTACCTCCTGTATGGGAACCATGCGGACCCTTATGACCTTCACCGAGTGAAATGGCTCGAAATTGCTTTTGTTTTTTGGATTTTTAGATCGACCATCTGCCTTATGACACTTGCTATATACTCTTACGCAACGATAGATTCTTGCACTGAGATAGCAGCGTACTTTCGAAAGTGAAATTCGGAAAGAATAAAGCTTGTTGTTTGCCTCAAGCGACACTGCTGGGATGTTTATGCCAGCGGAAAACCAAATTTCGTGCATAGAACATAACTTCTTTAGATGCCAAAGCACGACCTTTGTTTAAAAAAAAATGAATTCGCTGCACGCATGACTGTATGCTGCTGCTGATTAGTCACCCTTCATGACGTCTCGAAAATTGCCAAGTCTATATTCTACACACACTCTTGTTCGGGGTTCTTCAAGAGCTTTTCAGCATCATGCGAGGTACTGGAGGCAGCTTTATAGGAGGGATTGGCAATACACATTCTTTACTATTTCATGTCTTTCGCTAGTTGAACACACAGCCCAACAAGCAGTGAAAACAAAAGTTATCTATAGCTAGGTTCCGTGCTAGGCAAAGATGTTTAAGCACAATCTTCACGTAGCCACCCCTCAGTTCATCTAGAACACTCTATCTCCCTCGTTGTTTCTTCTTTTTCTCTGCATATATTTTTAAAGACAGATCGCAACTTAATCCAGAACAAGGATCAGCTCAAGGGCACACGATATTTATTTCGATAGATGAGCGTCCGCAGTGCATGGTGCAATGAAAGGTTCGTCTCACTCAGTAAGAATCGTACCCAACACGCATGTTGTAGGCACTGGCCATGAAGCCTGATGGTCAGTACTCACACTATGCGCGCCCCGTGCCGCCGCGTGATGTCTTTGAACCCCCGTCCTGTCAGGGAATACCGAGTAAGCGCGGAGTTAGCTGGAAGCCTCAATTCAGCAAAGTCGCGCTCCGATGCTCTCAGCGAGTCATGGTCTTTTTGTTGCCAGAGTGGCCAGCAGATGCAAACAAGTCAGCGCAGAATAGAAGCCGGTGCGAAACACGTAAAATGCGCAAGGACCACAAAAAGAAAAAAGAAAGAAAAGGAGAGATAGAAGTGATGCTTACGCCGGAACCACTGGCGGCCGGTTCTCTTCGCCCGTCCGTCAGGCAGGGCTGCGTCGGTGCCGGACGGACGGTAAATGCTGGCGTCCATGCCTCCGCAAGGCGCTCACACCACACAGCTGTCAGAAAAGCGACGCCCACCGCGGAGGCCCTCCTTTTCGTCATTCCCACTGCCTAAAATGACGCCACGCTTGAATCCTGTCTCATAGGAGACGGCAGTGCCTGCGCGACCTGTTTCCCGAAGGTCTTGAAAGCTAATATTATATAGGAGGTGATGTGTCGACAATAGAATGTGTTTTCTCTCGAGCGTGCTAAGGTTTGTTATTACCGTTTACTTCGGCAAAAACCTCCCGCGGCGTATGTTACTTACCATTGCGCAGTGTTAAAAGAGCTGGTTCTGCTTCACTACTCGTACATGCATCATGTAGCTTACGAATAATCATTGGCTCATTTTTTACAATCGACACAGACCTTGAATGGGTTTGTCTTAGAGCGAGTGAAAGTGTGGACAAAACAAGGAACACAAGCTTCACACTCGGTACTCGTTTTTTTTCGTCCAGACTTTCACTCGCGCTAAGCAACATCTATGCAATATGCGATACCAACGAGCCCAGATTGCTTCTTTTATGAGTGATGCACCATACAGGTATTTGAGATATACTTTGACAGCACTGCGTGAAAACACTAGATTGTAGATGCTCTTTGCGTTCACTGTGCTTCTTTTCATGTTTTCGTGCTTTCCCTACTCACCCGCGGGTTATGGTGCTCGACTGTTGACCAGGACGCGGCGGCCGCATTTTCGATGGAGGCGAAAATGCTTGAGGCCCGTATACTTAGATTTAGGTGCGCGTTAAAGAACCCCACGTGGTCGAAATTTCCGGAGCCCTCCACTACGGCGTCTCTCACAATCATGTCGTAGTTTCGGGACGTTAGACCCCAACAGTTATTATTATTATTATTATTATTATTATTATTATTATTATTATTATTATTATTATTATTATTATTATTATTATTATTATTATTATTATTATTATTATTATTATCATTATGCTGGCGGGGTAGTTAAGCAGAAATAATCAGACACTCCTAGATAAGGATTCTAAGAGAGGGCGAGCGTGCCAGGGGTGGTGGGGGGCTAGAGTTAGATGGACAGGTTAGATCGAGACGTGTGTAACGTGGCCGCAGCAAGCGCAGGACTTGACTAGTTAGAGAAACATGGGAGATACCTTTGTCCCTCCCACCATGGCGATGAATCGGACATTATCTTAGTCTTAGCGAGCATAGCTTTTAACAGGCAGTCAGACAAGAGTCCCTTTAACTAATCTGCCTGGCATTCAACACCACACCTCTCTGTCTGTCTGCTTAATTATTTGTTTCCTTACTTCATACATTTTATTCCTGAAACATTGGCACTCAACACGTCTAATGTTTCGCGCGTTCGCACGCGCTTCGCCTCGCAACATTAGCATTGACACGATCGCGAAACATCCCGCATCTCCTCGAGTTTTCATTAGTATCTTTATTCTCTGTGCACAAATATAGCATAAAGAAAAAGTGACTGGCTGTCTGCTCGCATACGCCCTTCCACGCTTCCACTGGCTGTGCTAATCTTATGTCTTCCTCTCTGGCGAAGTCCTCCGACAGAAACTCCGAAAACAGACATCCTGCCCCCCTCAGCAACCGTCGCCTCTGTCGTCCACGCATGGAGACCCTCGCTTACATAATGAGTAGCACAGAAGCTAGCCTACCGGTTATGTAGCCGAGTTGTGAGACACTTAATAGAAAATACGTACAGTCACTCCCGCTACCTGCTAGCTCGACGCCGAGATCACAGCTCATTTTCAGCGATATCTGGTAAGCGGTACGTCTGACTGTATATAGGATCTAGGCAGTATAGGTTAAAGCCACCATAGTAAGATGTAACGCTCTTGCCTGGGATAATATATATATATATATATATATATATATATATATATATATATATATATATATATATATATATATATATATATATATATATATATATATATATATTTATTTATTTATTTATTTATACATGGGCGTGTGGCGCGATCGCTGAAGGATGGAGCGGCCACTCAATCCTATAGCGCAATTTAGGCTTTGCTGAGGCGCTGTCTCTAATCACGTTGAGGACCACTCGGACCGCAATCAAGTTATTCACTCCTGACCCAGAGTGTCAGACGGCCTCTTCCATAATTCCCTTGCCTCTCTCGCGGAGTGCACGACGACCTCAGCCCAAGGGGCCAACAGCGTCGGTGTAATGGACGTGAAGAGAATGCGGCAGTGGTCAGGCGCGCTCGGGCCGGGACTGCGGAGGTCCGAGGCTCTGTCGTCGCTGGGCCCCGGCCCGCGCGCCGCCGGCATCGTTGTTGTCTGGTGCCGGCGGCTGCGTTCGCGGAAAAGGAGGCTTGGCGCTTCGCCAGCACCAGCAGCGCTGCTCCGCCCAGACCGGCTCCTGGAATCGTGGTGAACGGCTCGGGGCCGTCGTCCGACGAACCTGACGTCACCTTTTCCGTCCGGAAGGAAGCAGCGCCGGAAGCGAGCTTCCTCGGCATGGAACACCTGTTAGTGCGGCTCGAGGCCCCTTGCCCCGGTGCCCAATGATTGGCGGTCAGGCGCTTTATCGAGGGAACCTCGGATACGGGGCCAACTTTGGGGGGGACAGCACAGGTGCGGGGGGTGGTCTCGGTTGTTGTCCCCGAGGCGCATTCCAGTCCGGGTTCAAGGCCCGGGCTCCACACCGCGCGCGCCCTTCCTCGCAGCCGAAGCAGCCACGGGGGAACACGGGCCGTCCCGGGACGCGGCCAATGGGCGCCCCCGGCCCCTCACCCGCGGCGCGCGGGGGGAAAGGAGGGCCCTCATAAGAGCGGCGGCCGAAGCACGCCGTCGCAAAACAAAGCCATGCGCCGCCGGGGACTAGTGGACGCGTGCCGGCTCCTCCCGTCCGCGATGCCGCCGCTGCTACCGCTCTTCTTCCTCCTCGTGGCGTCTTCGTCATCTTTGTTCGCCGGTGCCGCCACGTCGGAGTCCAGCGACATGGCCATGGTGAGTGGCCTCGAGGCCTCGCTACTTCGACCGGAGACGAGAAAAAGGGACCAAGGACGCTCGTTCGAACCACTGCTGGCACTGACGTCGTCTGCGAAGTTGTTGCCCCATGCGCGGTGTTGGCTCGCCGAAGCGCGAAGACTCCCGACGTCTGGGCCCCGACAGAAACAGCCCAACGATGCAGTTTTGTGGCCGTGATTTGAACGGACACACGTGCGCCCGTCGCTGTGTTGTTTCTGCCCGGGAAGCCGAGCTGGCGACGGGGGTCTGCTTACCGCGTGCCCTTGGCCGCGTGCCCTTCGTATGGCCATCCTTGATATTGGCAGTAGTGGGGCAAGGCCCCTTCATCGAGCCGTTCGCATATTTTGTGCTAATCTGTACTTGTGGCTGGAGTTCCTTTCGTCGATTGGCGGCATGCAAGGCAGGTATCGTTGTTCTCAATGAAACGAACATCACCACTCGCTTCTTTTCCTTACGGTTGCTGGATTACTCGAATATTTGTGAGAGCATTGATAAATGGGTCGCAACCATTGCGGTGAGGTTCACTCCTATACTTTCCAAAAACATTCCTGGTCACCCTTTTTCTCTTTCTTTCCTTTCTTTTTCGATCAGTGAAAAGAAACGCAGACCGCGTCCTACCTCTACTATTCCTTTTCAAGTTATCAAAGTCTGTGGAGTCGGTCACTCTTGGAGAACGTCAAATATTTTCCTCCACTGCTTTTCTCTCGTCCACGCTCGCTCGAGAGCCGCGCAGCCCGCACAATAGCTTCGAAGAGAAGCGCCCTTCAATGCGCCTTGCGTGTGCAACGTCTCAATTATTTGTCCCCTTCCGTTCGTCGTGGGAGGACGAGCCTCGCGCACTTTCCCGCCACTTCGTCGTCGAGAGCAAGAACGGCGTCGCTGCTGCTTGGTGGTGTTTGTCAACACTGGAGCACCGCCACCAGCCGGCGATTCGTGAGTGAGGCATGTACGATCTCGAGTGCGGCCACCCTGTCGCATTCCTTCTCCGATCCTCGGGAGGGCAAAGGTGCGGCAACCTCTGACTGACGTGCTGCCACACCGGGCGAAAGTGACGAGCTGCGGTGAGGGGCGTAATTTATTCGGGCGGACGACCGCCTTGCTCTGCCGCGCTGGTTGACGGGCGGCTCGCCTTTTGCGGGGAGTCGCCCTGTTTACCTGCAGGCTCCTTGTGGTGAACGGCTCGCGAGAGGCTGCCGCTGGGTTCAAGGTCGGTCCAACCATTTTTCTTTTTTCTTTTTTTTCTTTTCCGAGGAGAGCTTTATTCCTCGTTGCTTTTTTTTTTTTTTTTTTCCCACGATTTGTCGCTTTCTAGACGCGCTCGCATGCCGATCCCCTTCTCCTCCTCCGAGGAAGCGTTCACTACTTAAAGGTCCTGTAAAAAACGTATCAGGAAGGTTATCTCACCTCTTGATATGCATTAGCATCCTTTCAGTTTTTACCCTCATTCTTCCCAGGGCAAAATCTGCGTTTTCTTTGCTTTGGGTTTACACTATCCGTAACGTAGCATCGTCGTGGCGCGATGGAGGATGTTATAGTTCATCATTGTCTCTTATTCACACGATCAAGAATTCGTTGTCACCTCCCGCATAAAACGCAGATGCCTGAATAGATGTCGTGCAATTCTACTTCCCGCTGCTTACGCACCTTCGTGCCTTTAAAAACACATATAATTTATAATTAGCGGCAAAAGTTAAGCAGGCATAGCGCTTTTTCTCTTGCATAGTTAAGCCGTGCCTAGATGGAATCAGCTGAAATTGCTGTAAAACGGTGCATCATCGCTCTTTTTGAAGTACCATGTTCTATTTGACAGCTAAGTTTCTCGGCACGTAGTACAGCGCATGTCTCCCCGATACTGAACGCTTTAAAGAATTCTGTTTGCGCTTTCTAGTGCGCAACGTACTAGGTGTCAAATCCATTGCGACGTTAAGGCGGCCTATGTCGCTTCTTTGGCTAGGTGTCATGCAGAGGCATTGCTACCTCACTTTTATTGACGACGCGAGTGGCGTGACGTTTGCAACTCCCGTAAACGCAGCCGCTTAACTTGAAGCCTGCCGCCGACGTGCCTCGTGAGCTGACAAAAACCGTCGTCACGCGAGCAACCAAATCAGCGGCGAACGTGAAAGGCCTGGCAGCCCGTCCTTGGCACGCTTGGGCGATCCGTCCGTCATTAGACGCTTCCGTAAGACCTTTGAGCTTCACTCAACGTATACGAGTTCTAGCGTATTTTTAAATAGTATTCCGCGTGTTTAGCGCCTCTTCCTTGATGAGAAGCCAAGCGGCAGTGTGGATTGACGAATGGCGCATACTGCGGCTGCTCTCTGACGTCATGCGAACGACATGGTTCCTGAGCATATTGGCCGCGGTGGCGCGTATTTGCGAGGAACTAGCGACGGTCATTAGTGTCCCGCGTGCGCCGCGCGTGTTACCCACACCCTGGACGTTGGCCAAAATGAGCGCATCCCAAGTGAATCACGAGGGAAGCGTCGAGAACAAGGGCTTTTTCCTTAACAAATAATAACTTAGTTGCGCAGCATCGGTAGCGTTTGAAGCGAGTGCGCAATTGGTCGGGTCTTTATGCCAGCCTAGTAATACGGTGGCTTTTACGAGTGAGTCCCTGCGTAGCATAGAGTTTCCTAAAATTAACTAGAGGGGACTCTGGCGCTGCGATCGTTCAGCCACCATGGGAATGATGGGTAGTACACGGATTTGCCTAGTCTTCGTGCTTCCCGGCTTCAAACGCAGTTGTGGCTTTGTTTATTGGTGCGTTTTCGTTCAGTTTCGGATAAAAGGATGGACCGTTGTGAACTTCGTGAGCATATTTGAATCGTGAGCCAAAAAGGTGAAGGTGGTGAAGCGTAACTGCTAAACCTTTGTTGAACATTGTATTGCGGCAAAGCGAATTCGGGCCATACGCAGCCAAGAGAACGAAGACTAGGCAAGACTAGGCAAATTTGTGTACTACCCATGATTCCCATGCTGGCTGAAGCGCCGTGTGTTGCAGCCCCCCATCGACACTAGCGCCAGAGTTCCCTCTAGTGTATTTATAGGAAACTCTATGCTCCGTAGGACTGAGTGTACAGTCATGGTAAAACTAAAAGTGAGCGCATCGACTCAGCTCAGCTTTAATGCATGGATTGAACGAACCTCCGTGGCTACTCGCAAATACTTTCCTGTAGCCGAAGTTCCCCTGAAACGAATGTTTCTTTCTTTGCGTTCTTCGCGTCCGCTGAGCAGGCTGATCCACTGCTAACGCGGAGCGGCGGCTGCGTTCATTTTAATTCGAAGTACTCGGACAGCTCATTTGTCTGTTTTTATTTCTATGAAATGAAAAAGCTACCCTTTCGAATGATTCCGAGCAGTGAACGCTAATCCCGTGGGACTTCTTCATAACGATCGCCTCTAACAGCAAAGCGGAATTCGCTGCAGTACACGACCGCATCACGTGTATAATTAGCAACACTTGGTGCTACGACGTGAATTGGTTCTTCTGTCCCGCGTTTTGCGGGTATCTTCGCAGATATCTGATTTTTAAAAGAAACGCCAAGTAGCGACATCGTATCACTTCAGACTAGCGACGTATTCTTTCGAAGTCATTTTTACGTTGACGTTGAGACGTGAGGCGTCTACAACTAGAGAAATCACGGCCAGATTTTGCGTTTGCTTAATTATCTTTTTTTGTGTGTATCGTGCCAAACGCTTTGCAAGCGACCTATTAACTAACGCAGTTCGACGCTTTTTTTTTATTTGATTAGGCAGGAGCTGCATAAATAGATCAATTTCAAAATGAGCATTCAGTGCACCGCATTAGGTTTATAAATGACTCAATGTTATCGCAGCGCACAATATCGTTCGACAAATTGTTCCATAGTGGAGAATGGCCCCCCACGCAAAAAAGGGAGTGTTTGTGAATGTCTACACGACTCTGCGACGTTCACAAATCTCGAATCTTTTCGTTTCGATGAGGGCTTCGAAAGCTCGTGAGGATGTTGTGCTGTTTATTATTGCTGCTTACAGTGTATTTTTTCATTAAATAAGAGTAACAGCTCGAGGAGCGGCCACGTTGCGTTCGCCGTGGCAAACACCGTCTCCCGATCGACACAAGTGTATCTCGCGGAAGGACCACGCTGAGTGTTTTCACGGGCGACCCTGAATCAGCTATGACGCGAGTGTTGGCACAGCCGGCGTCCAGTCCTTCGCTCGCTGCGACTCCACTGGGGCGTGCACTAGACCTCCTTTCCATCCACGCGGCTCCAGCAAGGTTTTCGAATCGTATACGGGAAATGGCGCGACTCTGTCCGCGGTTGTGAGGGGCCTTGAAAGTGGTGCTTTTCTTCGCTGTGTTGAGCAAGCAATGGCGCCCACAATCGGGAGGCGTGTTGTACCGAGACGCGTTGTTGACGTTCGTCGGCTGCGCGGACGTGTATTAGATAGTCGCTTACGCCTGTGATGTGTTTATAAAGGTCCGTTGGAGTTACGTCACGAGCGCGTGGCGCAGAGGCCGTTTGCACTTCAGGGACGACTGTGATCGTCCGACTTCAGCCGTATATCACCACGCTGAGATGCAACAACGCAGTCGGTTCTCCCGCAGCGAACGTTCACTGTTGTCGATCCAATGAAAGCATGTGCGACATCTTCCTTTCGATTGTCGAGTAACGCAGCAGTGTTGCTTACACAGCGCAACGCTGCTGCATACGGTACACTTTCGGTAATGCGTATCGCACCAAGCTGCGCGGCGAAATACGTTTGATACCACCGACCCCGTGCGCAATAACAGCGATGTCATTGCGAACATGTATCTCTTGCGAGGAGAATAAGTCACCGTTTTACATGCTAAATCTGCACAGCTGTTGCTTCCGAGAAGCAGGAAGCAGAGGCGCGCTGCGATTTATAACCCCTCCCCCCCCCATGTCCCCCCCCCTTACCAGCCCCCCTCCTAAATCGCCCCCGTCCTCTTTATTTCTTTCTCTTTTCCCTTTAATCGTACCATTATCCACTCAAGTGCATTGTACCTTCCATGCATGAATCAATGGAGTACTGGGGAAAGCAGTCTCGTTCACTTGTTATTCCAAGAACGCGTCGACACCGGCCTGATTAGGTTACCGGGCTGTTTTGGCGACCGGTCGAAGCGTGCGCAAAGCGGCGCGAAACGTGATTCGCAACCTCTGGCTGCCGTCGCCCGCAATGAGTCACTTTTCCAAGCACGCGCCGGTACGAAGACAGATGCGAACTTTTCTGCTTAACTCGCGTTGCCTTTCGAACCCGTTGAAAGGCAATACTTACAGATACAGGTTGAGACGAAGGAAAAAGAAACAACGCAGAGGCTGCCGCCGATCATTCCGGGCAACGGACGCGGGTTGTTTTCGCGCTTAGAGAAGCTGCCTTCGGAGGCGAGGCTGCCGATCGCGCGACGGGACGCCTTCGTCGATGTGGTCGTGCCATGCTCGGCTGCACGCGCGCCCACTTGATCACAGTCTACGCTCTCAGAGCTGAGTGAAACGCGCGAGGAGTCATCGCGATGACCACCGTGCAGAGATAGCGCCTGCGCCCTGGTGTTGCGGCATCGCCGACATGTGTCAGAGTGTTTACGACGAGAGATGGTCGAGACGACTTCGAACGCTCAAACTGGGCTTGTCGAAGCCGCCTAACCGATGTTTTTCTCGGTCTATGTCAGCCTGGTCAGTTTTTCAAGGGACATGCAAACGCGGTTACTAGACAGCTACCAAAACAAATAAATAAATAAATAAATAAATAAATAAATAAATAAATAAATCAAAATAAAAATTAAAAAAAAACAAATGCACGACCACTACAGCGAAACCTGAGGAAGTGCGTAGCACGGTCACGCAGCGATTTCCGTTCGTAGAGTTCCCACTGGTTCGTTTACCAAACCGTCGAGGACTTTAATGTTTGAGGTAATAAACATGCAGGGTTTCCCCGGCACTAGTAGAATATCGCTAGGGAGATTCGCAAACTTGGTGTGCAACATGCCCACTACTTTATGAGGCGCTTTATCGACTTCCTGCGTGTTAATGCAGTTGAGATACTTGTCGTCTGCATCGAGTTCCGTCAGGTTGTTTCCCTCTTCCGATGTAGCGACCAGCGCCGGTGAAGTGTAGGTGGGAGGAGCAATCGTGCGCTCTGCGAGGCGGTGGCGCTCTCTCTTGCACGGCGCAGGAGTCAACCGTATGTATGCGAAGCATCTTTAGCGATATTAAGTCAATTATTGCGATTAATTCTTGGTTATTGCTGTTCATTACATTATTTTATACCTTGTTCGTTTATTTTAACCCGGTTTTGAGCATTGTTAGGCATGTTTTAGACCCGTATTGTGCGCTTGATCGTGAGCGTGGCCACACCACTTGAGATCTACGGATGGACGGCAATCGGGGCCCCTAAAGTGCTACGCATTAAAAAAAAAAAAGAAAACAATGATCATCGTCCACCCCTTTGTGTCGCCTCGACGGGAGTTTCTGGGCAGGTTCGCTTAAGTGTAGTTACGGTGGACACTAAAGTATTATGGAAACAATCATCAGAACGAGGCAAGTATCAGCCCAACAAGGAAGTCTTGTTCGGCCGCGTCCGGTCTCGAAGCTCATCGGGCCAGATTGAAATGAGGGCGATATTTTACTGACCAAAACTACCGCGGCTAAATTTCATGGCCTCCAATAACGCACGTTCATTGCTACGAAAACCATTTAGTCTTCGTACCTGAGCCAAAACGTCGAACTGAATGCTTGTTTTCGTTTCTGTATGCACGCCTCCATATTTCACAAGATTTATCCGTTACATCTTGAAGTAAGTCGCCAGGTAGAAAATGAGACGCGTGGCGGAAGGACAGGACCTGTCATCTATAGTCTAATCTGCCAATAATTTGTGTAATTCTTCTATAGATGAAAGCGTGTAATTGAAACCAACTACTCAACCTATTTCGAACGCGTGGATGAATATGAAGGAGATCCCGAACAGGTACAGGCTACCCCTTGCCTCATATTGATAGCACAACATAATTAAATGAACACCACCAGAAGCAATTCGACAAAATGGCTCACGGATATGTAAATGCATGAATTGCCGTGTAAGGATTGAATGGTGCACTCGCGAAGGAATTCCCTTTGCCTTGTTGGGTGTTCTATGACTCTATTTACGTATTCCATCTTCAGCTATATTATTGTCATAATCATTTGTTATAAAGCTGCTCATTTACCCTCGCTTGCAGTAAGTATTCCCCGTCACCGAAATGGAGTAACCGGAAGTGTCATGGTACCCTTTATTCCGTATGGCCTCTCACGCATCCCTTGCTGTTTAATCTATACGAATTGTCATCGGCATTGACCCGATGCGGAACGTTCGCACCGAAGCAAGTTGGGAAGCTGAAAAGGAGCCACGTCAAGGTTCCGCGATACGGTATACGTGTGCAGTGCGTTCCTTTGCCGTTGGCAATCGGTTGTCGGCATCAGCCTTGCCGTCGCGGAATCTCGGCCCGCGGGGCCACCAAGGGCAGATTGCCAAAGATTGCGCAATACCTGAAAATTATGGTGTGGTGCCTCTCGAAAAAAAAAGAAAGAAAGAAAGAACCGAATCAATAAATGTCTTCTCAGTGTAAAAATTGTAACAGCGGGAAGGAGATCACCCGCTTCCAATGCGAGATTTGGCGTTTCCTATTCCCAATGCCGCCGGGCACCTTCCCCCCCCCCCCCCTTTTTTTTTTTCTCATTGGGAAAGAGGTTACACCAACCTGGCGCTCTGTGGCATGGGTAACTCGTATTTCGAGGGCGTGAAATCACCACTGCGCCTCCCCTTTCACGTAACCGACACAATCTTGGGCTGGGGTAAGAGACGCCACTTTCATATCGCACTATATTGAAGGAGAGTTATGATCATCTTAACGCATGAGAATTGCCGTTCGTGTGCTTTTGAATGAAACCTTGAGAGAGATGTCTTTTTTTTCACCAGAACTACCTGGAGAAGTTCGGCTACATCGCGCCCACCAAGAACGGCACGGCGGCTCTGCGCTCCCAAGAGGCTCTCGTCGACGCCGTCAAGGAGTTCCAGCGGTTCGCCGGTCTCAGGGTCACCGGTGAGTCTCCCGTTGATCGACTCGAAGCACCGCACATGTGCGGACGTACAGCGATCTTTTAAAGAAGTGCTGTGCCCGCCATGGTAGTCTAGTGGTTACGGTGCTCGAGGCCTGACCCAGAGGTCGATCCCCTCCGCCGCGGTGGTGTAGCCATTACGGCTCTCGGCTACTGACCTGGGGGTTCTATCCCTGTCGCGGCGGTCACATTCTGATGGAGGCGAAATGCTAGAGTCCCGTGTACTGTGCGATGTCAGTGCACGTTCAAGGGAACCAGATGGTCGAAATTTCCGGAGTCCTCCACTATTACACGACCTCTCTCATAATCACATTGTGGTTTTGGGACGCAAAGCCGCAACGATTATTATGAGCGTAAGGACTTCCGGCACGTGTGCCTTATCTATACGGAGACACGTTGTATATTATGCTTCCTTTTTCTCTTCATCTTCTTCTTTTTGATTCCGCGACATTTTCGAGTTTTTGTCAGCTTCACTGCGTCGAATTTCCGTTTCCTCGTGCAGTTACCGGAATCGCCTTCACACGAGAATTGACACCGGCTTGTTTGAGAGTTGCGCGTGTAAGCCTTCTCGTTTTAACGTTTGTGTCGTCGTGCGAATGCGGCATACGCGCGAGAGGGAAAACTCCGGCAAACTGTCACGCGCACGCGCGACAGCCTAGCTCGATGTAGCGTGGAACTTTTATCGGCGCAAGAACGAGTCTCTCTCGCGTCGTTACTCAACACAGCGAGCGACGGCGCGGGTTGTCACTGGCTGACGACTTCGGCGAGCGCACGTCGCGGCGACGTCTCCTCCGAGCTGGAAACGCGGCGCCGCCGCAACGACGGCGTCACGCGTGTCCGAGGCGCCTTGCGTGCTCCTGCGGCTGGCGCTTAGCACATCGTCCTTGGCCGGACAGCATCGCGTACGCCTCGCTCCGGCCTTTCCTGCCTTCCTTACTTTTTCCTTTTCGCGCGTACGCTCGACAGTTTGTATGCACATAGACCAGCACGTGACATTGGTAATGTCAAGATTTACGTATGCGAAGTAAGAATTGTTGGGGTTCAACGTCCCAAAACCACGATATGATACGAGGCACGCCGTAGTGCAGGGTTCCGGAAATTTTGACCATCTGGTGTTCTTTGACGCGCACTGACACCGCACAGTGCACGGGCCTCTAGCATTTCGCCTTCGTCAATATGCGACATCCGCTATATAATTAAAGGGACACTGAAGCAAAACGATAAGTTAGTTTACACGGATAATTTATAGTCTCAAAACTCTAGTATCGTTAAGTTCACCACCATACGCTCGACTAATAGATGAGAAAGTCAATGTCGAGAGGAGCACTTTTAAACTTCCCCGACAATACCTCCGGTGGTGACGTCGCGCTTTTCAAAGTGTCTTTTCGTATTTCGGCCACATCGGCTCAACGAAATTTCTTGAAACTTAATATGGCGAGTCTCTGGCTCCCTCGGAAGGCACTGTACTTCCTTTTCTGCCGATTAGAAACTTTCATAGTGAAATATTGGCAGCGCAATCTAACGGGACAGAGAAAGAGGACACAAACAAGCGCAGTAGACGCCGTCAAAACAAGCGCGCCTCGCCGTCGAAATCTATGACGTCACGGCGACTGGTGCGGAAACGTTGGGGTGGCGTCGCCAGCCGCATTTTCTTATTGCGCGTCTTCTCGCGGTAACCATGGCGTTTTCGTGTCGTGACAGAGTAATGTACTATTACCAGAGAAATCGTTTTTCTCTTTAGTGTCCCTTACTTATTATTGTTAGTTATTTATTCGTGGGATCTCACATGCCCAAAACCGCGATATGATTATGAGGCACGCCCAGGGGCGTAGCCAGAAATTTTTTTCGAGGGGGGGCACCTCCTTGATTTCGGGAGGGGCACCTCCTTGAAATGGTCATTTTTCGCTCTGCATGCCATGGCGAAAAAAATTTCGGGGGGGGGGGGGGGGGGCACGTGCCCGGTGTGCCACCCCCTGGCTACGCCACTGGGCAGGCCGTAGTGGGTGAGGTCGGATTAGTTTTGATCATATCTGGGACCCTTTATAGCGTGCACCTAAATACAAGCGCACGGGTGTTCTTCAAATGACGCCCCCCGTCGAAATGCAGCCGCCGTGGCCGCGAATCGGACCCGCGTGCCATCGAGCGTAGCCGCGCGACACCTTATGTGCTAGGCTACCACGGTCAAAGAAGCGCTGATCGGATACAGCCCAGTGCAACATGACATTACCAGTGTTTTCAAAAAGTGCTATGAGAAACCCTACCTACGGCAACAGCGCTCGTCCATGTTTGCACGTCCATGAACGAGTCATGAAGTCCTTCAAGCCCCGCAGTAATGTAGCTCACCCACAAAAAAAGAAACATTAGCAGAGGAGGGAGGAATCAACTTTATTCGCACAGAAGGCGCGGGCCTTAGGGTGGCTCCACGTGGGCAGCGACCCTTTCGGCCCAGGCAGCAATCGCTAGCTACTTTTCCTTGACGGGTGTCTTAAGAAGCTCTTCCCACGCTGAGATGTGCTGAGCTCTTTTTACATGTTGTATGCACCAGGACAGCACCCCCTTCAAACTAAAATTGCCATTTGTTAAAATTGCCCTTAGTTGATTACACTTGTACACTTGTTGCTGCATCTGTCTTCTTTCTTTCTCTCTTTCCTTCTATTTATTTCCTTTGCTTCTTCAGATTCCTCATGAAACGCGCAAACTGACCGTCGGCGTATGCGGCGTCAGCACAAATGGTGCAAAAAGTCGATCACGTCGTACAAAGCACCTAATGTCCACTGAAGCACTACAAAGTTAAACAAGAAGTGATTGAGAACTGAGAAGTTTTTGAAAGCAAATAAAGAGTAATTGACAGTATTTGAGAACAATTGGGAGTAATTGAAAGTGCCGTCTAAACAGTGCAGTCGTTAAAATAGCGCGTACGTAATGTTCTTCGCCGTAGTCTTAGCATGCGATGAGGGTCCCTGATTATTTTTTTTTATTTTTAATTTATATCAACGTAAATCTGTAGACTATTTTACGGGTAGGTCTGGATGCCGCCGTATTGGGCTGTTAAGCTTGCCGTTTTGTAAATTTAACAATTAAACGAGCAATACTACTCTGGACACACACAAAAATGGTTGGGCTGGTGCATTCGACGTTTCCTGGCCTTATCAACTCACGTCACGAGATACAAAAATAAAAAAAAAACATTCCTTTAAAAGCCCAACGCGGCGGTGCCCATATGACCTACGTATGATTGCTTATAGAACAGTGAGGCAGAAAGTGAAGTACTATGGGCAAACATGCTGCTCGCGTATGACATTCCTGCTTGCCGATCATCGCATTCCAGCCGTTTTAAAAGGAAAACAGCTATAGCCCTGAAACTAGTCCGGCCGAATGCCTTTTCAAAGCGGGCGCATTGACATGCACGGCGTGGCTGAGAGGCCGACTTGCACTGGCGGATGCACTACGCGCCACACCGACGACGTTCGCGAACGGGCGCATTTCGTTCGGCGACAACAAGTATGGCCGCCGCTGGGTTTTCCGTGCCTCATTAGCATCTTCATTGGCCGCGCGCCGAGCGATTAGAACAGCTCGGCCGAATCTGTTATCGGGCACCGTTCTTTCCCTGCACTTCTTGTTATTATAAGTTCCCGCTTGTGATCTATAATTATCCGGGGCTCTGGAACTTTCCGGAAAGACAGAGCGTTGAGAAGTTTAAAAAAGGGGGATCCGTGACGTGCGGGGTTCTCTCTTCTTTCACCGTTTCCTGGCGCAATATGTATCCTAGATATTCGTACGAAATGAACACCGCAAGATCCGTGCCAATGTGCTCAGTGCGTGCGAGTAAGCGCGGTAAATGAGAATCAGTAGCTTCTGCAGACTTCATGGTCATCACTATAAAAATATGCAACAGCTGTTAACACACAGGCCGAAAGAAAATAGTAACACTCACGGCGCTGATACCTTTCGTCTTGTGTGTGAAGCGCTGCTTCATATTTTTATCATAGAAACGTACTAATTCACCCAATGTGCCTGCCTCCTTCATGGTCATCACCTCACGTAAAAGATATACGGTGCTCGGATGCGGACCCGAAAGACGTGGGTTCGATCCCGGCGATCGCATTTCGATGGTGGCGAAATGCTAGGGGATCGTGTACTGTGCGATTTCAGAGCACACTAAGGAACCGCGGGTGGTCGTAACTATTCAGAACCCTGCACTGCGGTGTCTCGCATAGCCTGGGTCACTTTGGAACGTTAAGTCTCCCTAAGCAACGGAAATTGCACTCCTCGAAGAAAGCATTTGCACTACCTTGCTCCGGTTTCTTCACTTCAGCGATAGCTGAAAATGAGCAACTACGCAGTCGAGGCAAACAGGCCTGCTGTCAACCAGTGAGGTGTAGATTTAGAAACACTCAATCATACGCCTTCAATTCCTTCTATACGCGCAATCGACCGTCAGGGAAGACCATTCTGAAGCATCATTCATACTCTTCGGAAGCACGCGCCGCTTGCGTCATATGCAAAGACGCCCGTGCCAGTATAGCGCGTTTATGTACACATGCTTGGAATGAAACTTGGTACGCGAACGCACACGGTCGCATCACAAGCCGGCCCGTCAGCGGAACGTGCATCGAGTGGCTCCGCCCGATGGTGCGATTACGAGGTGCAGTGACGTCATGCAATCGGTCAAGCGCGCGCTTTCCTTTTCCCGGCAGCGGCGGCGGCGGCGGCACGGTGCCGTGGAAGGACACGCTGACGTCGACTTCGCCGGCTTGTTTGTTCAGCGGCCTCGCACAAGGTTGCGCGCCGCTGCTTGGTGTAGCTGCCACGGGCGTTCGTAATTCGCTCGGGATTTGGGTAATCAACGGGGGAGTATATGGCACGAACAGTATAGGAATGAAAGGTTTTCCCGGCTGTCTCCTCCGCTCTGGGGGGAATGGAATAGGGCACCACTGTGCTGAAGATTCCATGAGCACGGCCGTACAAATAGATGCCCGATACATGGTATTCTTCTTCTATCTCTTGTACTTGTAACGCTAATTCAGCTCCAAATAATACTGTCGCAGTCAGCAAGCAAATGTTTGTTCTAAACTAAGGGCTTGCGTCTCGAGAATCATCGAGCCGTCATTGAGACATCCAAGATTATGGTGATGGCTCTTCAACGTTCACGTATGCAAACATTTCGACAGAGATCTGTCGAATTCGGACTAAAGAGTTCTAAAACAGGAAACAACTCCAGCCGCAGGTGTCGCACCCTGCGGAAGGGGCTGAACGGGCCCCGAAACGTCGGGTTCATTTCAAAAACTGTGGCTGGAGCCATTTCAGCGTTCAGAACATAGACCAGTTCATAACGAGGATGGACAAATGAAAGGGGGGTCTGCTGGAAACGGTAATATATATATATATATATATATATATATATATATATATATATATATATATATATATATATATAGAGAGAGAGAGAGAGAGAGACAGACAGAGTGATTAGCCAGGCCATTGTCATGTCCTGTGTGATGACTCTAACCCATAGTACAGTTTGTGCGTTTAACAGAGATAGTTGGGCGTAAATTGTGGACAAAATTTTGTTAGTCAAATAATGAAAACTCGCGCAGGCAATAATGCAGCGTAGAGCAAGCTCACTTTTATTTCCATGTTCTTTCGAACGCCGATTTGCAAACAGATGGGAAGTTTTGCGGTCGGAAAAGCCTAGTGCCATGCAGAAGTGGCGTCAGCGCCTGTAGAAAAGTTTTGCTCAGAGTTCTGCTGGCCATGTGGAAAATACACTAACAAAAAAAAAATAATAACGCTACAGAAGAACCGGGGACAGTGGAGTGTTTTTTCCCAGTCCCGAACACCCCACTTGAGCGTAGGAACCGATAAGCATCGTGTAGTGAGGACCCGGTACGTTGCTTACCTTTGGCACTGGTTTTACTGGTTCTCAAAGCCGCTGGAGGCGCAAGGACAGGGGAAAGCACAGAGCGGGCATTCCTTCAACGGATATGTAGAATAAAAAAGAAAAGAACGCTACACCGACTTTTCTTTACGCTGCGATGGTTACGTTGTAATTACAACGGCTGCTGCTGTGCCACTTTTAGTTGGTACAAAAAAAAAATTTAAAAATGAACAAAGTGTTTCAGTGCTTGTATCACATCCCTGAGTTCTCACGAAACAGCGCACTCCGTTCAGTGAGCGAAAAACGACCGAACAATAGACATGGTCATGCGTGGGATGATCCAAAGCGCTACGTCGAATGATGTAGCGCTAATTTTACATTTCCTTTTCGTTTTTCTTTGAGCATGGTTACAATTTCTTTTTTTAATCCACCGTCCCACTACCTGTATTGTTTACGCTTGAATGAGCGCGCAGTTAGTATAGCGGACGAATTCAAATGCACGGCAGCTTTGCTAATGGTCTATAGACTTGCGTTTAGTTGTACCTAAAATAGCCAGTAAACAAAGGAAAGGCGGGGTTGGTAGATAGAGAGCTCGAAGCTGTAGGCAAATGTAGAACAGAACCGCGATCTTTGGTACGCGTATAATAAGGGCGCAATTTAAATAAATCTAGACCCAATAAATCTCGCAGTTGCATGCACCTGTGCTTTGTCTACGCCTTCTATGTTTTTCGATGCGTTAGCCATTAGCCAATTTTATTAATTTTCTCTAATTCTGACACTTTTTCTCAATCACAACTTATTTCAGTGTTGCATACACTAGATAACGTTGAGGGCAACAAAGAAGTAAAATTCAAATGTGTTAAAAAAGTATAGTACAAAAAGCACGCCACACATCGGCACATCGTGATACGCAACAGACAGTTCATTTTTGACAGTAATGAAACTTCCGAAGTCGTACGCTATTAACTTGACACACCAATACAAGCACGACCACCGGGATAAAATTAGCAAATAATTATTGTTCGCTGAAGGCACGAAAAGCAGAGAGAGACGGAGAGCTGACGCGAATAACAACGGTTCAGAAAATCCATGCACAAAGATAAAAAATGCGCTGCACGGACAGGTTTAATTCCTCGACTTCTTTTTTTTTCTGTTGCCGTATCAGAAGTAAGACGTATTTCCATCTAGCAGCCTTGATACCAACTTCGTGTGCGACTAATAGTGCACGCGCAAGTCATATGCGCTGCGAATATCATTACGGCGACATTGTGCTAAATGGTGCCCTCGTGCAACTTTTAAAGTGTGGTAGGATCCGCCTCCTGCGCACATTTAAGAAACGCTGGTTTCGTTCTGCCGAAGTAGCCATCCGCTCAGTGCATTAGGAGGACGAGATTTCATTCGCGCGGCAACAAAAGGTCGCTCGCTGTTTCCGGTGACCTTGTGCTCTCTAAACGTGAAGGAACGCTGACTATAAGACACGAATAAATAAAAAAAGCGGTGTACGTTGGAAAGCGCTGAACGTTTCCGTCCCTTTCGGAGAGTGAGGTAACAAACGGAGTGCCGTGATTAGATGCAGTCGAAACTGACGCCGCTTCGGTAAGCGTGACATCAAAAGAAAACATCGTTGCGACTTTCGCTGAATCGTATGCGATGATCTTCGTGGAGGCCACAAAAGGCTCGTTCTAGGCAGTCGCGCTATGTTCCAGGACTGACCATAAGTGACTCACTCTGCATTAAGTGATGAGGTGGAAATTTAAGGGCTTATTTTTGTTTGTTAGCCACAATATTAATGATAACTAACAGACAATGATGCCAAGGAAAGTACAGGGGATGTTATTAGTAGTAATTGTAATGTAAATGTGAAGAAAGAAAAGTGGACTAAAAGATAACTTGCCGCTGGCAGGGACCGAACCTGCCACCTTCGAATAACGCTCCTGCTGTTCTACCAACTATCACTCTTCATTGCGGTCGATGGGTTAATAGATGTTCCCGGCGTCTCTTATCCCATGCTAAGACGACTTGCCGGCGAAAGCTATTACCTGTGCACTATTGTAACACCTGTACTATCTTACGTCATTTTCGATCACTTTCGATTATTTACTGCTCAGAAATTCTTGCTAATTGACTCCATTCAGTGCTAATTAGTCTCAATTACTTCTTACTTCACTGTGTAGCGGAGGTTAGAGCAACGCATAAAAGAGTACCACGTGAGACATATCGCACGGCAAACAATTCAGTCGGTGGTTTCTGGAGGTGCTCTACGACTCTGGGTTCATGCATACGTCTTCAGATAACGATTAAAAGGTTGGTTAATTAAACTGATAATGGGTTAGTTAAGGCGAAAATAAGAAAAAAAATAGCCCGAGTAACTATAGTACATTGCGAATAGTATGCGCTCGGTTCGATTCGCCTCCGAAGCGCCTTTCGATTTCAGTCTTGGCTCAAGCTACACGGGATGACCTGTATGTACATGTGGCTGAGTCATGAACCGTGTACTCTATAGCGCGCTAGCCTGCTTCCGAATGATAAAGGCGAAGCATTTGTAGCGTCCAAGCAGGACTTCCTTTTCTGCACACTCGCTCCACCATTCTTATGAAGGAAAGCAATAGAACGATGCCTGCGACACGTGCTGTTTCATATTCCATGAAGATCCTCACTAAGTACAGCATTAATCAGAACTAACAGGCAAGAAATCCAAAGTAAGTATTGGGGATGTCATTTGTAGTAGTTATGACGTAAATGTGAAGAAAGTAAAGTGGACGAAAAGATAACTTGCCGCTGGCAGGGACCGAACCTGTGACCTTCGAATACCTCGTCCGATGCCCCACCAACTGAGCTACAGCGCCGCGGTGCTGACTATCACTGCCGCGTTTAAATGCACATATATACCCCATAAAGTGGACGGGGCGATGGCTGCCGCTGTAGCTTAGTTGGAAGAGCATCAGACGCTTTATTCGAAGGTCACAGGTTCGGTCTCTGCCAGCGACAAGTTATCTTTTCGTCCACTTTACTTTCTTCACGCTGAACGACAAAATGTGACTGTTCGCGGACAATGTTCCTGCGTAGTACTCGGACGGTGCTCCAGTCACTACTTTTTCTTTTTTGCCTACTGTCACAAACTCTTCTCCTTCTCTTTCATTCTTTTGCACCCCCCTTTTCCCCGTCCCAAGTACAGGGTAGCAAACCGGAGTCTTCCTCTGGTTAACCTCCCTGTCTTTCCTTTCTCTCTCTCTCGCTCTCTTACTTTCTTCACATTTACATTACAATTACTACTCATAACATCCCCTACGCTTTACTTGGCTTTCTTGTTAGTTGTAATTAATGCTGTACTTAACAAAGAAAAACGAGCCCTTATTATTCCCCGCTCTCCGTTTGTATTTAGACCGTTACGTCACACGGTAGCCTAGCCGAATACGGAGCTATGATACTATTGATGTAAAGAATTCTAGTAGGAAATACCAAGGCGGTTCAAATAGCCCTAGACTCTCCTCATAAAATGTGACGTTAATGGCGCATCAGGTACGTGCTTTCTGCCTTCTTCATGAACCGCAAGATGACAACGGATTGGCACACGAGGCCGAGACAAATGGTTCGCAAATTAGCCTCCCTGGAGGCAGTTAACAGGGTTGGGCTATTGTCACAGCCGCGCAACACAAGGAGCTGTGACTCACACGCCGGCAGGAACCCGTGCCAAGTGCTTCGAGCACCGCGTGGGAAGCCGTTATTGCCCCGGCCGCATGGCGGGTAATCGGCGATGAGTCAAAGAACCTCTCCGCCCCCGGAAGCAGCTCCGCGCGGCTTCTATCTTGCCCCACTGGTTTGTGAGTCAAGTGCAGTTGGTTGTACTAACAAACCCACTCCCGAATGACGCGGACAGAGACCCGCGTATGTGGGGTAACTGGAGTACAAGCGCGGTGGAAATTTTGTTTATTTCTCGTAGACGTAGAAATATGGGAAGTAGTCGACGTGTGTGCGATCTGGATCACACATACCCCCAACGAGTACGTGTGGCATGCGAGTTCCGCGTGTCGCGTACACCCTCGTGGCAGCGATGAAGTAACGCGCCGCTGATGGCAGTGTTGAATGACTCAGGGATCCAACCGGTCGTGCATATATCGGATTACAGGACAAACGCTGGCACTCGTTTGCTTACAACGCAGTGCGTCCCATTGCGCCGTTGTGGTGTGCGACGTTGTCGAGACGAGGCGCGAAGGGCGAGGATTCTTCAAAGAGCACGCCGGGCCTTTTGACTCCCCGGTGTTCTTTCTTTTCCTCCTTCTGTTTCGCGTTGCTGCAAGAGCCCAGTTCTTTTACTTTAACCTAAGATGTAGATTCACGAAACGCGAATGTGCTACAGAATGCATGAGAAACATTGGTCACTTCTAAATGCATTATGCGAGGTAATCAAGATGGCAAACTCAGCTAGTTCTTTGGTGTTCATGAGGAAGTTCGTGCAAGTAGGACCGATGACGAGAACCACGACTGGGATCAAGAACCAGCGTCTGTTCTTGTCTGCTCTCGTCCTTTGTCGTACACGTGAACGAGTGCAGTTGGCGACGGTTGCCCAACGAGTATGCCGAGAAAGCGCGTTAGAATGCTTTCTTCATTTCACTTGTCACACTTCAGCCGCAAGGTTGACCCGTGTTTATTAGCTTCAGAGGTGATAAAAGGATTTAACTGCTACAGATAGTTAGCGGACAAGTCAAAATACGCTCAGCATGTGGCGTATAGCTGAGACACCCCGACAGTGGTGAGTATGGCAGCGGGCCTTGATGACCAAAGCTTAGCTCTGTAGTGGCGGTCACTGCGAAGATCCACGTGTGCACGCAGACGAGCAGTAACTTGCCAAAAAACAACAAAAAAAGAGAAAACAATACAGACCTTAGACACGTTCGATGCACAGTGAAGTTACCAATTTGCATGTTCGACGTTGGTTGCTCACACACGCACAGTGGTTTTGCAACTGACGTCAAAGGCTGGCGTTACCTTCGAGTAAGTCAACATCCTAAAGCCGAGAGAACGCATATTTGTCACTCACTGAACAACCGCTGAATTAGACACTCCCCTTAATGTATGTTTTGTTTGCGTGTGTGCGGGTTTATCTATACCTACAAAATGTAAATATTCCGGGGTTAGGGGGGAGGGGTATACATGCGATAGCTGTGCCAATAATGCTGTCAACTTATCATTGTCTAACGAAGGTTCTATCTGCCTTTCGCAGGACGAGTGGACAACGAGACGGCAGCCACTATGGAGCTTCCCCGCTGCGGTGTCCGCGACAAAGTTGGCTTCGGCCTGGACGCTCGACGGAGAAGGAGGCGCTACGCGCTGCAGGGTTCCAAGTGGGCCAGCAACGAGCTCTCGTATCGAATCAGCAAGTACCCTCGCCGCGTCAAGGACCGAGTGGCTGTCGACAAGGAGATTGCTAGGGCCTTCAAGGTGCGCACACAACAGAGACCTCACAATTAAACTGGGGCCCAAAATAAAACTGGGCTGGCAAGCCACGACGATGATGGTGTACACTGCATGCTTTATTCGGGGTGCTTGTCGCTACTTGAAACAAGATGAATATAGGCCTACAACGGAAATAGAGCGACGCGACGATGTCGAGAGTACAGCATGGATAAAAGTAGGAGGTAAAGACGGGGAGCTCAGCTGTATATTCCAAACGAGCGCGTTGGAATATACTCTGCGGCTTGCTTCAGTACGCGTCTGCTCATGAAATAGCGATGAAAAAGCAGACGTCAGTTCTCTACGCAATAACAGAGCTGCGCTGTCTCGTTTCTGAGTAAGATTTGCATACAAGCAGACGTAAGTTTCGACCAGCACTGGTAGAACACTATCAACGTGTTCGTTCTGTTTTTTTGTTTTCGTTTTTTTTTTTTTTAATAAATGGGTTTAGGAAGAGGTTGGTTCTTATGTGTTGCTCCGGCTACTCGTCTTCTCTTACACGACAATTATTCAGCGTGAAAATGTCAATAACCTCAAAAGAGTACAAATTTACACGTGAATGAACATTCACACACCTAATCACAGTACTACAATATAATTATTTACGCAAGAAGAGTTCATCAAGATTTTCACAAAGCAGACACTGGTCACCTGCAAATTGTCTCCTAATGCCGCACTCAAGATGCAACTTTGATAATCGCAAAAACAATTGCTGCGTAGCAACGGAAACACGAGAAACGTGTGACCAGGAGAACCTGGTAAACTCAGAAATGTAATAAATAATCTTTATGTGATGTATCTCTCTGATATTTTTGGTTCCTCCAAAAATTGTACTGTTTCGAAAACTTTCCGTTGGCTCGCAGATGTGGTCCGACGTATCGCCGCTGACCTTTACGCACAAGAAGACGGGACCCGTGAACATCGACATCCAGTTCGTGCGCGGAGAGCACGGCGACGGCGACCCTTTCAACGGACCAGGGGGAACCTTGGCGCACGCCTTCTTTCCGCGATACGGAGGAGACGCACACTTCGATGACGAAGAGAAGTGGACCATAGACGAGTACACAGGTGCGTTCCCTCACTGCAGGCGCACATCACGGGGAGGGTCTTGTATTTTAGTATCATGTTATCACCAATCGTACTGCTCTCTACACACAAAGCCATTTACACTAACGTTCCGCCAGTTGATGCCTACACAATGCGTCGCGTGAACAATCGATTATGTACTACGTTATCTCGTAGTACGTGGCCGTATGGTTTATTTACATAAGTGACATTGGCATAAATGTTGCCCCGAGGTCAGTGTGGGGCGAAGGAAGGAGTAGATCGACCCCGAAGGTTTGACCGCGTAGGCACAGCGCTGCGTGTATCACCTACGTGGCATAGTTACAGTCAACGTCGTGCTCATCCTGGATTTATTCGAGGCGTGAACACATCCCACTACAAGTGCATCCAGTGAAAACACACAAATGATTATGTGTATTTATGGGGACCTCGTCATCTTGAATTTCATGATGACGTGCACTGCGCATGAGGACTTGCGCTTCGCGTGGCAGATCACGAAGCGAATGGTCTGGTTGAGGGTCACCTGGTCTCTTGCTCGAAGTGTGCTCGCATCTCCGTGGGGTCTATAGCAGGGGAAGAACATTAAAAAGCAGGAGGCCGAACCTGTAGGCATTCTCGATAAGCTGTAGGAGTCCGCAGGCAGGTCATAGAAGTTAGTCCATCTATGCTGCCGCTTTGCGGGTTCCAGGCTAAGACGCAGTTGTAGAGTTCGCGCTCGTCTGCTGATTCGTGTACAGCCTTACCCTCCCCTTCCCTTACAGACAAACACAGAAACAGAAAGAAAATGAAGAAACCACAGAAACATGAAGCTGCAAAAAGAAAAAAAAAGCAATAAGCGCGGTTAGAGTAAGTCTGCATATAGTTTCCAAGCGTTAACAAGAGTAGGCAAAACGGCTCAGCAGACAGCAACATTCGCCAAGGGAAGTTTCTAATTATAGTTCGCAATGTGTGTGATAACAGCGTACTACTGTAGTGCACATATAGTCAGGCAGCGGGGCTAGCAATACGCGATCATTCGTCTCGCACGCTGTTCTTCCGTGCTCGCTGCAAGGCAGGGCACTCCCTCCCGACCTCTCCTACCGCGCCCACTTTTCCCTCTTAATCGCTCGTGATGCGATGCTTCATGCGCGAGTTAAGGTCTCTCGACTGCCGGGTCACGAGGTACGCGTCGAAAGTCAAGTGCACCACCGGTCTTCGGTGTTGTGTCTCTCGACCTGTGCGCAGGAAGGCGAAACTCGGTGAGGGCTTGCTTCCGAGAAGACGCGCTCTTCTCTGTTTATCCGAACGGCCTCTCGTGGTTGTACCCGACCAGCCACGCGGTCTTTCCGAGGAACAACTCGATTAGGGAAAAACCCATCGGCGTCGCTAATGACGGCCTCGTCTCTGTGGGAAGCCACCCTTGCTTCTGAGAATACGCGACGAAACATGACCACCAGTGGGAGCTTGCTTGATTAGAATCTCGCCTTCTCGGAATATTTGTCCCCGAGCTAGCCAACCTATTGCGCATCCCTTTCACAAAAGAAAAAAATAAATTCGAAAGGCACTGCTGCGGTAAAATCTACGCGAAATACGAAATAGTTTGCAGAAAATGAACAGCGCCGCTGCCTTCTGTCTATTGAATCTTCGCCATGAAGTAAGCACCATGAAGTAAGTAGTGTCAAATATAGACGGCAAGCATAGATGTCAGTGCTCATGACACCATGCTGCACCACTATTAACAGGCGTTCTATATTAATGTGGCGCCTGAAACCAACAAGTGTAGATGGCAGAATTAGTTATTCATTATTCATATACCCTAAAGGGCCCATTTTACATAAGGGGGGGGACGGGGGGGAGAGGTCTGACAGTTATCGTAACAAAGGTGCAAAAAGAACATTGGTAATATGCAATGAAAATGGTAAACAAACATAGTTCCACGATCAAGACTGCTAAAATGGGCAAGAAATGAACATTAGTTGCGACGTGTAATGTGCGTACAGTAAACGGGATTACCAAATATGTCAGCCGTAGCGTCGACAGGCAATGTAAATATTAGTTTATCAGAAACACAAATGTTTGAAAATCGTGATAGCATATATGCAAGTGCGGAGACCTAAGGTTGAGCTACCTTCGATGGAGAATGTCTCACATACAACGTTCTTCGTATTACGTTATATCACTTCTGCGTTGTAAATAGGCGAAGGCTGCGTCGTTCTAAATACGCAATTCCAAGTACCATGGGAATCGATGTTATGCGAAGCATGCGGAGGCAAGGTGACTGGATTGTAATTTTCATACTGAGCGAAACGTTACGAAATGACGTTAGACATATGTACAAATGTTGTACGCACAGACATGTTGAACAGTCGCATATGTTTTATGTAACTAGTTGTTTGCAGTTGCGAAACACTGCCAACAGAAACATGGGTATTACCTACACCAGAAGCGGTAATCTGATATGTAGCACTTGTGCTTGCCAGGATGGTAGCCCTGGATAGTGCTTCGTGGACCAACTACAGTGGATGACGCTTAAGTATGCAGTTGACGTTAACCCGACATGACGCCTGCCTCATTGGAGTACATATGTAATGTTTATAAAATTAGATAGGCAGCACTGGAACCACAACTGACGTTTCCACCAACGTTACGCCTGCATAGGGTCTTTTTCCAAAGCAGTTCCGAGACCTGGCGTGGCTCTGTGGTAGAATACTTGATTGCCACGCAGATTGCTTGGGTTCGATTCCTGCTGGGACACTGATATTTATTATTTGCATTCGTCGGGTCAACGCTGCCGACGTCAGTTTTTCTTAATGCTATCGCTTTTAAATAACTAATGTCTGTCCTCGCCCTTCCTGGGTAGACATAAATTGTCAAACACCTGTGGCGCATACCCGCATACCGCGGCCCGTGGTATACGGGTATGTGCCACACGTGTCTGCAGGAAAGAGTTTGACGACGTATACGACAGGATTTTCACGTTATTCATGTCATGACCAGCCAGACATATTCGTAAATACATCTCACCCTCCCATACAAATTTTGGTATACCCCAAGTTAAGGAGGCGATCACGAGAGCACCCAGACGTAGGCGGCTAGATAGATAGATAGATAGATACGTAGATAGAAACGCAACAAGTGCTTACAGTACTTGTTAAGTGCTTACAGTACTTGTTAAGTGCTTACAGTACTTAACAAAAGTATAACAAAATTACATAGACAATAATTTCACGGGTACCGTTCAGCTTTGGGCAATTGGATGCAACTTCACAAGCCCATTCATTTGTCTCACCACAGGCGTGAACCTGTTTCAAGTGGCTGCCCACGAGTTCGGCCACTCGCTTGGCCTATCCCACTCGGACGTGCGACGCTCGCTGATGGCGCCCTTCTACCGAGGCTTCGAGCCGGGCTTCCAGCTGGACCGCGACGACATCGACGGAGTCCAGGCTCTCTACGGTAAGGGCCGAGCTCGCCAAGTGCCCGGCGGCTGGTACCCTTCTCGGCCAGCGTGGCCGCCCCACGATCCCGACCGGCGCCGCCGCTTCCCGCCTTCCTGGAGCCCGCCGCAGCGCAGACGCCATTGGCCAACCTACTGGCCGCCGCGTAGGAGAGCCCGCTTACTGCTGCGCTACCCGCATCATCCCACGCTTCTGCATGTCGTCGTGGTCGATAAGCGGACTCGCTAACCAACTCGCATGATTAACAACAATAAAACGACTCCCGCATGGCTTTACCATTGCCCGTCGTGCCTCACGTCGAGCTGTGTGCGCTTCTGCCTGGCTCTACTGACACACTAGTCCTCGCTTTCTCTAACACCCTGCTTGCCTCCAAGAACGCCTGCACGCAGCGGACAGGAGCCGGCGATCGCGTTGCAACATCGAAAAAACTGCCGTCGACATTGCTTCGCTGCAACAGTAAGTCGCTGACGCAGCTTACAAGCTTTCATTTCGTGTCTTCGTTTCATCAGTGTTCGCAACATTTCCCTGCTTGCCAGCTGCAGAAGCAACATCCAACACGGTGCTTACGGTGCAGCCGTGTGGCTTGATGACCAACATCTGCGCACCGGTGCTTCGTAGAAGGGGAGGTATGGGTCGTCGAGTTTAATTCGAACAAAGTTTACAACGACTGCACAGTGTTATTTTTTCGCATAAGCACGAAAAATGGGCGAGGGAGGGGGCGTAAATAGTTCGGCGTCCCACGCATAGGAGCCTCAATCACTCGGGTTTCTCTTTAAACAGTAACAACAGAGGGCCCAGACCTTTGACTCGCGTCACTGTGCATGAAAGAGATGAACCATATACCAACTGCACTGGACTCTTGGCATGACTCGGCAAGCGAGCGGCTGAGTTGTCAATTGCGTATGCGGCGAATGTCGTGGCACTAGCTCACACACACCTAACGTCTCGCTTGCGTACGCTTGCGTCGCTCTGAAGAACCCGGTATTTCTCTTCTTCCAGGAGCCGTGCACAGGACGACCAAGACGCCCAGCAAGGGAAGCCGCAAGCCGGCGCAGCCTGGTCCCGACCTGTGCCAGGACGCCGCCATCGACGCTTCCACGAGGACCGAGGACGGCAGCTCTTACGTGTTCAAGGGTGACTTTCCTTTCTTGTTTCGCTTGGGTTGCCGCGCTTAACGCAAGCCTGTTCCACATGGGTATACTAAAGGAGTGACTTATGAAGTGCGTCGCCCGTCGCTAATCATTTTCGGGATCAGTTTGTAATATCTAACAACCCCGAGTGCATTTTGACGGTTAGTGTTTCTTGTTTGTTACTTGTTTTCAAAGTCACTATTTTCGCAGCAGATTAGCCCCATCTGCAGGGGCAGAACACATCCAGACGTTGGAAACCGTAATCGAGTTATACACCGCATGCTTAAGTTAATGAGAACTAACAGACAATGATGCCAAGGAAAGTACAGGGGATGTTATTAGAAGTAATTGTAATGTAAATGTGAAGAAAGAAAAGTGGACAAAAAGATAACTTGCCACCGGCAGGGACCGAACTTGCGACCTTTCGAATAACGCGTCCGATGCTCTACCACTGAGCTGCTGTGGCGGTCATCCCTCCGTCCACTTTATAGGGTATATATGTGCATTTAAACGTGGGAGCGTCAGTCAGCGCCACCTGTTCGGTCCCTGCCGGTGGCAAGTTATCTTTTCGTCCACTTTTCTTTCTTCACATTTACATTACAATTACTTCTAAGAACATCCCCTATACTTTCCTTGGCATCATTGTCTGTTAGTTCTCATTAATATTGTGTTTAACAAAGAAAACGAGCCCTTAAACTTACAGTGCTTAAGTTAAGGTATATACAAGGTTGGACAGCCCGTAGTATCGGCAGAGAGAGTTCGTCACGTTTAGGAAAATCCCAACCTGAATAGTTCTTCCCAGAACTTCCCGCATTAGGCGCCTGGGAGACCCTCATGAGGGCCTCCCTTACGCGTAAGGACAGAGGACAAGGGGATCTAACAAACTGGATTCCGCAGGTTGCCTCGCACCGTCGTCATCTAGGAGTCCCAATAGACTCTTACAATTTAATAAACTTGTTTGCTTCTTCTCGTCCGTTGAAGAACAGTGATGAGGGCGAAAGATTAGGGGGAAGGGGGGGGCTCCTCCGGTAGGGTTATCCTTGCTGAATAAGTAATCAGCAGAGGACAAAAAAAAAAAGAAGAAGGCAATAGCTGTTGTTACACGTTGCAGGAAAGGGTAACCCCTTGCTTTCTTATTATAAATAAGTTACGTAAGAAGCCATAGATAAAGAAGCTCCACATGCACACATGCACGCACGTATGTGCATCTAAAATATCGTTGGGGTGAAAAGAACGATCAAGGCGTCTCGAACTAGAGGAAGACGACGACCGTCGCCTGAGTGCCAGTTATATTTACCAACGCAATACTCGTGCACCTGCTTGCTTCGTGCAACAATATTTTTAAAAAAGAAGTCAAACGAATAACTTCAGAAAAGAAAAACATAGCCGAAAGGACGTTGGCAGCGGTTTCTATGCAAATTTTCGAAGTTCGCTGCTACGTACAAGTTTGCGTTTGGATAAAATGCGATAACATCATCACAGCGGGTCTTCAGTCCTCACGCGTGTGGAAAATTCCCGTGATGGAGACAAACAGAAAAACGTCGCCCGACGTCGTCTCCGAAGGCTGACCGAGACAGCGGATGCGTCGCCGCTCGACTGCCAGCCGCGAATAGCCGAGGCCCGCGGTTGTTCGGAAATGCAAAACGTTGTGGTCGCGTGCAGCCTTAAGTAGGAAATAAAATGAAGTAGCGAAAAAATGGGAGACCGAGAACAAAGGTCGCGCTGTTTTTCTTTGCGCTCAGCAGCTGTGTTCGCTGTGCGCTCTCGGCATCGATTAACCAGTCGATCGACCTTGGCATCTCCCCACCTGGAACGTCTCGAGTTTTCCTCGTGCCTTTCTTTATTCTATTCTTTTTCTCTCCTTCATACTTTAGCTGCTGCTAAGCGAGCCACGAGAGAGAAGAAGCCGCCGAGACCGGTGGAGGAAACGAAAGGAAAAAAAAACAAAAATATGAAATGCGAACTAAAGAAAGAAAGGAGGGACGACTTATTCGCGGATGGCGCAGCGAGCCTTCACGGCTCAGGGACCGTCGATAATGGCGGCGAACACTGTGCGCCGCGCATCTCAAGTTGTACAGGCAGCCCGACCGAGACGCACAGCTACGTTAATATTAGCTAACCCAGCGACGACGAAGTCATTCGACCAACTCGAGAAATACACGGGGAAAATACATGGGCTTTATTGTATATTTGAGGCCTTTTTTACCTATTACGATCTCTTTTGCCAAGCAGCGTACGCACTGGATACAATGTAGCGCATGGTCAAACTTCGGGGATTTGACCTGCTGACCACACTGCATAGCGAACGCAAATAAAAACTTCCTCTTGCGCAACATTTTTTGGACAAAGGACGAAACAGACACGGACAGGCGCAAACTTCCAACTGAAAGAAATTTCGCGCAAGAAGTAGTTGATCATGGGGTACCAACTAGCTCGAACCCACACCTTGTTAAGCTAATAAAAGGAAAGGGAGAAAAGGGGTAGGGGGTGACTGTCATGTGACCCGTGTCCTCATATAAGTATGCAATTACGTGCTTGGAATTCAGAACTAATTTGGGGTGTCGAAATGAATACTAGCTGTTCCAAGTTCAGTGACGCTTCCCAATCGTAGCCATAGCGAAATTTTGACGACCACTTTTTGTTCGTGGCAAGCTGAGCTATTCATGGCTTTGTCGGCATTGAATGCAGTTCAGTGCTCAGAAGATGAGTGAATAGTTACAGAGCGACAGGCTTCCAGTGAGCTTATTTCTGGAGAGCATTTTGTAGAAAACCGTGCTGAATCGTTCGACACCGAACCCTGCTACGTGTCGGGCACAATATTCAGTCATAATCACCGCTCTATAGTCCAACCGTCTTTCTTTACAATGAGGAAAAACATAATTATTTCAATATTAAGGATGTGTGTGATATTCGGTTCCGGTATAATACGAGGACTCACTAGGGGCTGAAACTCTGGTCAGACCATGTGCTTGTCCCATATCCCTTGACTCATTTGCCGGTGTGGGCCGATCAAGTGCTACTGAACACGTCTAATACGAAAATTATATATTTATTACCGATTAAATCTTGTCAGGATTGCTTCGTTAATATATATACTGCTACTCAAGTTATAAACGGTGTAGCCTTCTTGGACTAGTTTCCCCAGACCTTACGACATTTTTACTGCGTCTCCTCCTGTTTAGGAATCGCTGAATACTCCGATGGAACCGTACACATTGTCTCGAAGCTTTTGAGAAGGTCTAAAGACTCCCGCACTCGATGATAAACTTCGAAATTTATGGTGTCACGCTCGCATACCGACACTGCCGTTTGGGCTCGGATTTGAAGATACGGCAAGTTAGGCCTGCATTTTGACCGCGGATAATCATCTTTACACCGTGGACGGATAAACATTTTGAGGAACAAAGAAAAACAAAAAGAAAAGCAGAATTTGAAACCAGCATGAGTTGATTTCGCGAAGTTATTCGGAGTCCATTTATTGAATTTGATGAATGTCCGGTTTCGCAAGCGAAGGCCAAGCTATGCGGCGGCGCTCTCGCAACTTCGCGATATAGCCTGCGGAAAATGCGACGCATATGCAACAGGCGTGCGCTCGCTCGTTGCTGCAGGAAGACGCGCGCTCGCGTGGACGAATGGGGCAACAACAAGGTGCGTTGCGTAACCGAGAAAGTGGAAAAGAAGTGCGCGACCTCGCAAACGTGCTCGACAACAAAGACGCTCTCATCATGACCACGGGCGCTGTCGTGAGCCTAATTATATAGGCGGTGTTTATAAATTCGGGACAAGGGAAAACAGTTTAAGAGCGCGGGCAAAACGTGACAGAGACTGTACGACGGCACTCATCGTCCTCGTTGAGCCCGTAAAGACCCCTTTTTTAGGAAATGCTGCGTACATGTAAGCACTGAACGGTCTGGTGCCCGTACTGCGCGTAAAGGAATTTCAGGACTAGCGAGTTCGAAGTTAAGGCGTCAATTTTATTTTCGACTAGACAGTTCAATGATTTATTACAATAGTTGTATTCTCAAGCATTTGTTCGTATATAGTTCTGGTATAACATGTTTCCCAATCTGTACACGGTCGCGACGTATATATAGTACATACGGTGTATAGTATGTTGTATATGTTGAACGCTCTACTTCAGCAAGCGAGAAAGCTGGAAATGCCAACTTGGGCAGCTGTGATTTTGTTTATAGAGTTACGTTGTAGGCCTTTGTTTCGATTGAGGTACCTATCGAAACGGCGGCTGGCCCCCCCTTTCCCGTTCGTTGAAACCATCCGCACATTGTGTTTACACCCATCGGATCCCACCTTTGCATCTGATTGGTGCCGGTATGCAATGCAACAGGTTTATTTGGAGTGAAACCAGCAGTAATTTAATTAAACACGGTTATTTATTTATTTATTTATTTATTTATTTATTTATTTATTTATTTATTTATTTATTTTTACATACTGCAGCCCTGTGAGAGGGCTATTGCAGGAGTGGGGTTATATAATGCAGAAAAATAATAGAACAGACAAAATCATACAACATAAATCACAAGAAAAACCATTAGCAACAATAGAGTAATAAAGTATCTGTTATACATAAACATTTTCTACAACCTTAGCCACAAAATCTGTCAGCGGGAGTGAACGAATGTCGCCAGGTACAGAATTCCATAATTCAATAGTGCGGGGGAAAAAACTACACATAAATGTATCAGTGCGTGCAAAAAACGTAGCGAGATTAAGTTCGTGAAACTTTCGCGTAGAGGAAGGTTTGGCAAAGGATAGACAAGCTGAGTTTGAAATGCGATATGTCTTGTTGAATAAGTTGTGCAAAAATTTCAATGACTCTACGTCACGACGTACCGAGAGAGGTTCTAGCTTTAGTTCATGCAAAGCTGACGAGGGTGAGAAGTAGCGGTCGTACCTGCGAAAAAATGAAACGCACAGCTTTCTTTTGAATTGCTTCCAGTTTGAGTATGTCGCATTGTCTATAAGGTGACCAGACCGTGGAGGCATAATCAATGATGGGGCGAACAAGAGATTTATACATTAGAAGCTTTATATCCATGGGAGCATTCTGCATTGTTCGACGTAGATACCCTAGCTGTTTTAAGGCTTTAGAACATGTTAAGGCAATGTGAGTAGACCATGAAAGATCATGAGTAAATGTGACACCAAGATACTTATACTGCATAACCCTGGTTAAAGAGGAACCGTTGAAAGAGTATGTTGCGACAACCGGATTTACTTTTTTGGTAAAGGACAAAACAACAGTTTTTTTTAAAATTAATATTCATTAATATGTCAGTGATTAAAATTTGCCTGGCATAAAGTTAGGTGGATCGAGCGTTAAATTTTCTTTTTAACACGAAAGTGTTTTATGCCGGGGCCCACCAAGACTTTAGTGCCGTATTTCCGTCACGGATATGACATTGTAAAATTAACGCTACTAAATTCGAAAGAAAAAATATTCAGAAAAAAGTTTCCCCGCCGGGCATCGAACCTCTGACTCCTCGGCCCGCGACGAAGAGCGCCCGATGGTCTGCCGACTAAGCTATCGTAGCAGCGGCAAGGCTATCTACAAACGCGCGTTATATCTCTCACACATTCTCTCCCGCACGGTGCTCTCTGTGGTGAGGCGGGGCGGTGCCGCCGTTTGTGACCGGTAAAGAGAAGTAATGCGGCATGGCACTTATTAGCACCGATAGAGAGCGATTCGTCGACGACGCAGTTAAAGCATGGCGTCCGAGATTGCGCGCGTGAGATTGCACCGACTAATAAAACTGCTGCATTAAGCACTGCAGCAAGGCAACGATGTAGACGGGCGAATGTCGTGCCTTGGTGGGGCGAGACAGAGCCCAGCGGGACGTGGAACGCCCGCACGCATTCGCTGCTCCAGCTATGAACCTTCGGCCTCCCGCGTTGCTGAAGCGCACTGTGGTAGTGTATGCATGAGCGCAGGCGTAGGTTACCCTATTACTCAGAAGCGCACACCATGCCCTTTCTCTCCTTAATAGACGACGATTTGAAGACGCCCCTATCGAGTATCAATGCTTAGTGTGTACTTGTTGTTATCTTGGCGCGGGATTGATGATGCGCTGTGCCCAGGTATGCGTTAAAAATTTTAGCTACCACAACGGTTAAATCATGATCATGGGCTGTAGTTGTCGCGATGAAGATGTGCGGCGTCAACGTGGGTGTGTCCAAGTCAAACCATGCTATAGCTGCCAAACACCTATACACATTCTACAAGCTATCATATATCACTGAACAATAAGCACCACTTCTGTGAGTACACGTTTCACTTTCGTGTTATACCGATTCCTATGACGGAGGGATCAGTCATGTTTTTTTTTTTTTTGCATGCTGTCCACCAGGCGACTACTACTGGAAGATTGAGACTGACGGAATAGCCGACGGTTACCCGAGGAGGATATCGGACGACTGGGGTGGGCTTCCAGGTCATATTGACGCAGCGCTCACGTGGTCCGACGGAAAGACCTTTTTCTTCAAGGTGAGATGCGCTCTGCTGACTGAATGGAAACCTCCCGTGATGCATACGCCTCCCCGCGTAGCTTGTTTCCTCACGAACGCGGGCGAGAAAATGAAGTTTGCAATGCACATCAAAACCTTTTTCGTTAAATTCCTTTCCTCAGACAAAACACAGGCTGTCTCGCTCTCTTGTTATAATTATTCCCTTATTGTAAAACAATTAGTTTTGTTTGTGAGATGGACTTGTAAAATACCTATCTGCAGATACAGATAGGCAAATTGGGAAAGAATGAAATCAGATTGACCTGAAATGTTATGACTGATCGTCAGCATGTGGCTTTCCCTCCATCTGTGGTGACGTTCAATTGACTTTTTAATTGTATGCAGATGGCGAGACTTGGCAAGAGGGGGAGGGGGGGGGTTGTGAAAACCTATACATGGTGCTCCTGGACAAGACGCCTTAAAAACTTTTCTTCTTTCTTTTAATTTGGAGCACTTATTTGACCAGCAAACCCATGTTCCTCCCTCATGTCATTCAAGATTTTCGGCTATCGTAAAACGACCCATGTCATGTAATCTTTCTGCTCAAAAATCATTCGGATATAAAAAGTAAGCACGCTGTAAAATTGTGTTAGCTAATTAAAAACGCAGTTTTACGTTCCTATTTATTGATTAGTAACTAAAAATGTGGTTATTAAGTGCGTAAATTTTGTAGAAGTAGTGTTTAAATCTTAACGTTAGCATAAATATTTATGTCAATTTATAATTTCTAACGCTAGCCTAAGACTTTTTTGTAAGTTTAGCATTTCTTAAAAACCCAGTATCCAGTCGTGACATCAGGGGCCTAAACGAATACCAAGTGCGAAGCTCCGCCCCCCTCATAGCATAAAGTAACAGGTTTCCGGACGCGCGTATCAGGTTTTCTTACATCCAACAGGCTCAAGATTGTATTCAATTAACTTTAATCTTGCTTAATTTTATTTTTGGTAATTAAGTGAAATTATAGTACAATTAAAGCTTCGCATCAATTACAGCGTACGATATTTCTTCGAAGCGAAGTTGGCTGCAACATTTTTTTTTCTGGTTAGGGAGCTTGGCTACAGGCCGATACGTTGCCCACCACAAGGATTTGCGGTGGGCAACGTCTAAGCTAATCGACAGGATGACATAAAGACAAAAATATTTCAAAGAACTATACAAACATCAGATACCTATGCACCCGACTCTAATTTTTGGAGATGATGCACTTGTTCCTTTGTCAAATGTCATCCATTTAAGAGACAGCGGCTGTTTACATAAACTTTAGAATTACACATAACGTACAGGTTACTACAAAACAACGTTTAGCAGAGCTATGAATTGGGCTAGTTGGTGGTGGTTCATGATTCCTTGCTGCTCTGCGGATGACGAGACAGAGACTACAGGACAGGTGGTGCGCACCACCTGTCCTGTAGCCCCTCTCTCGCCCTCCTCTCGTCATCCGCAGCGCAGCAAGGAATCATGTACTACAAAGAAACTTCTGTCTGGCGCAGCTTAGCCTAAGTTGGTCTTGCACCATTAAACCCAATTTAATTAACTAACATCCTTTCACCAACGTTGCATTCGACGTCCTGGCTGTGCCACTGCATGCCTGTCCTGTCTGCTTCTTCTTCTGTGTTTCTTTTCGGTGCGCTTCAACCAAATTTTCAAACATGAACGTCAACCAACTAGCCCAACTTGCCATCTTCCTACCAATCACCGCGACAAACAATCTTTTGCGTCTCGCCCTTTGCAGGGAGGCAATTACTGGCGCTTCCGCAACAAGCAGATGAGCAAGGGCTACCCGCAGAAGATCAGCGTCGGCTTCCAGGGCATCCCGGACAACCTGGATGCGGCGCTCGTCTGGAGCGGCAACGGAAAGACGTACTTCTTCAAGGGGAACCAGTACTGGCGGTACGACAGCCGAAACGAAGTGCCCGTGAGTGACCGCTACCCGCAACCGGTCAGCAATTGGAACGGTCTGCCCGGACACTTGGACGCAGCTTTCCAATGGCAGAACGGGTACTCCTACTTCTTCAAGGGACCAAACTACTACCGTTTCAACGACAAAGACTTTGGGGTGAGTTATCGTACGCTGCTACCACTCGTGAGAATTCAATTTAGATATCCCATCTAATAGAACAGGGTTTCATGCTACAGGGGCGGTGCCAGCGTCGGGCTTTCCCGAAATTTTCCGCCTACACGCCTTCGCCCCACTCCCTCCCTCCTCCAAGAGCAAACATTGTCACAACACCATGCATAAGCTCCCCGCCTCCTTGTTTCCCGTAAGGAACTCACTAGTCGTGCCCCCCCCCCCCCCCCCCCCAAGTAAAAAAATCTTGGCGCCGCCCCTGTTATGCGAAGATACACCTAAAGCTGCTCGAACTGTGCCTGCACAAAACAGCAACATAAGCAGCCCATCTGGACTGACATGAAAACTTTCTTTCACCCTCAGACTCAAGAGTAGAGGGCAATGTATGTGGGGAACTGAACGAGCAGCCTGCATAGCTATTTGTCCCGGCTTGATTACAGGACCAAGATGAAACTTTCATCAACTAGGAGCTTTAGATTTTAAAACGTCCGTACGGATTTTTTTTTGTAGCCTTGCGTGGATGCCACTTGCGGGATTCTTCAGTACTGATCTGTAAATATAAAAAAAATAGTAAAAGAAAGCAAAAGAAAGGAAAGTAAGAACGTCCTTAGCGCGAACGTGCGAGAGCACGCGACCATCCAGTCACGCGCAAAAGCAGTATCGCTTTTGTTGCAGCAACAAGGACACATTCGACGCTGTGTTCAATGTTTGTGCAAACGTTTGCGAAAGTACTTTTGTGCATTACTAATCCGGCATAACAAATGACCATTCTTGTGACAGGTTGACAAGGGGGGACCCGCCGTACCCGCGTGCCACGTCGGTCTGGTGGTTCGACTGCAAGGCTATGTCCAGCGCCATGGCTCAGCAGCAGGCGTCCTCACGACGCCATCCAGAAAGTGCCACAGCGCACGTGCTGGACCGCACCGAGGCGCCGATGGCTCCCAGGGTCCCGGTGCGTCCGCTGGGTCTACAAAGAGACGCCGCACCCGAGGCGCCCGAACTGGGACCCGTTGGGCACGCCGAAGCTCCGCCGCCAACAACCGTCGCCGCCGGCGCCAGCACGTCCTTCGTGGCCTCCAGCAGCGCTGCGCTCGTGCTCCTGGCGGTTCCCCTATTCAGGCCACTCGTGTGAAGTGCAAGCTTCTGCAACGCACAACTTGAGTTTTGGAAGTCGCTCGCGTCATAGTCTCCTTGTCTGCCGATCACATCACCGGCAAGGCGAAGAAGCGGCGTTCTTGAGAGGGCATTTTTTGACACCAATGCGAGTCACACACAAGTTTTCTGAACTGCTGGGAAGACGTGTCCAATATTTGTGCATACATTCACCTCACTTCTTAAAGCGGATGCTTCTCGAGAGTTTGTGGAGAATTACTACGGTGCTCAGATGACCACTTTGGAAAAGCCACTTCCTATTAGCTGCGCAGAAAAAGCTGTAGGAACTCAGGTTCTGATGATGTGTGATGCGCAAGCTGTCGACAGAGTGAAGTACGGCTAGCCTGCAAGACGAGCTTCATTTTGCAGTCTTCCCGGTTTTGTGAATGCTCAAGCGTCGTCCTATTTTCGCGGTGTGCTTCGACAGGAGTTTAATGTTATTTAAGCATAACTTGACCAGATTGCAAGGCCTCGCGAGTTCTGCTGATATGAAGGTGGCGGACAATTTGGACCAAGTATCTACATCGTAGAAGAGGACGTGCCACTTCAAGCGCCTCATCGAGATTTTTTGGAGGAAACAAACACTCCCATCTTTTTCACTCGTGGACAGTTTTCCAGTGAGAACTCGTGTGTGTGTGAGGTGAAGCCTCCTGACCGTGTCGGGAGGAGGTTGTGAATTCGCGGCTCCTTCCATGAAGAAACCGGACATGCGAAAGTTATCTTCTCACATTTTGCTAGCGTTTTACTTGTTTCCTTTTGCCGGGTGAGTGGCGAGTTGGTTGAGGAGAGAAAGAAGTGATAATGCTTGCTTCGTGCGGTTCCCGAAAAATGCACTTCTCCTTAATGAATTCGTTCCAGTCAGGCTCGGAAATGTATTCAGAATTACACAACAGCATTTGCTCACTGTTACTCCTTTGGGGTAAAGCTCCGATACAAGTCAAGAGGAACGCTCAGCGATCAGTCAGCCTCAGCGAAGTGTGATACGACCCTGTTCGTGGTCATTTTCTTTTTCACAGTGCATGTCTAGCTGCCGTAAAGTCACTTGACGTCGTATTTCAGCTCTATCTTTCGAGGGGATTTTCGGGAGCCCGAGGAACGTATACGCGAAGGAGAAGCGGTTTGATGGGAGCCGTGCCTGGCTGCGCGTGAGCCGGAGTGAATTGTGACGAGCGCGTGGCGTGATAGTGCCAGGTAGCGAGCATCAGCCGTCAATGCTGGTGCCGCCGCCATTCACCAAAGACTGACCAAGAGGGGCGCAGGCCGCCCCCCCTGGCGCCCCACCCCTCACATGCCCCTCCACCCATCCGTCCGGCTGGCCCGGGCTCTGCCCAGAAGGCGGCCGGACCCCAGGGCGGTCCCTAGCTACCGCATCTCATCCCCCCTCTGTGCGTTTTGTCCCCACGAAGACACCACCCGCGGCATGCAGCATGCTGCGTCGTCGCGATTCGTCGCCGCCAAAACGTTCAGTTCTACCGCGGCGTTCAGTTGTCGACGATGCCCACGGTAGTTGGTTGTTTATTCATTAAATTCGTTCGACATCGTGTCTTGTTGTGTCTGTGGTCTTTCATGTGCCAGCTATCCCGCTGTTGCGGTAGCATGCGGAGAAGTAGGGTGATCAAGAAAAAACGTGGTGCCACGCCACTCAGCCCTCTCTCATGTATCTACTACCGATATCCCATTTCTTTATAGCACTTAGAATGACAGAAAACCGAGCCAGAGCTGGTAAAGATTCATCATAAATGAAGGTCAGGTGTGCAAACACGAACTCAAGAGAACGAGATAATTGCGCAAACGCCGGTTATGAACTAAATGTAGGCATACACAGAAAACTTATCTACGCATGCGCAGGAATGGCCGCGCCACTTGTCAATCCGGCACAGGCGGGATTTTACGCGAGAGCTTACTGCTAAAACATTTCGTTTCTACTTAACGTGCGTTAATCGAACGCCGGTTCACGTATGCGCGTCCACTACTATTAACATGTCAGGCGTCAACCACTAGAAGGGTGAACTTGTCGGCTAGTTGGTTAAACATATGGAGCAGCGCGAAAGACAAAGACAGCAACTTGGGCACGATCAAGTTTCGAAATCGACCGGCTCAGTGACTTACTGTATAAGCGTAATGGTTAACCCGAATTGTTCGGCTCTGCTAATGTTTATACCTAAATTTCTTTCCTGCCCTTTGATCCCTGGGACTCGCGTCTGGTTAACCGCCATACTTTTTTCTTTGTTTCCTAATCGACGAAGGTGGCCCTGGTTGAAGAAATGTAGACCGATATGGTTAACAAGTCTTGTAGAGAGGATAACCGGGGGTTATACGTTTCATGGCAGAATGGGCGCGAGCGATAAGAAAACCCAGTCCATGAGTTGTATTGTATGGTCAGATTATAAATATTATGGAGTTAACTATAGTTAGAGGCGGAATGTGTCAGTGGTCATGAAGATTGGGATCGCTCAGGAAACTTGGTAAATTTGTTGACCACATTAAAGCTTATAACCACGCTCACAAATTATTTGCGTACCCTCGCCAAAACTCGTGTTCCCTGTGGTTCCTCATACTAAACTAGGGGTTTCCACCTCACAAAGGTGATGTCCTACTACGTGTACTTTTTTCTGCATGCTTGCGATTTAGAAAGTCGAAAATACGCACACGTATATGCAAGTTGAGAAGTTTCAAAGACCCGCGGTGTATTGTGAACCGCGGCCACATATTGGTAGCATGGCAAAGCTTTAGCTTTTTACATGAACTGATACAATTTTTGGGCTGTGGGCTACGGTTAGGCTGCATATAGCGCACAACCAGAAGATCTGCCGGTAGTAACAGATAGAGGAGGCAGTGATACTTTCGAAGTCTGTTGAACATACTTACCTTCGCGCGAACTTTGACCGGCAGTGCAGCAACCATCTCTGCCTAAATACATTACGATCTTCATCTCTACTACAGCACCGTCCACATCGGGCCACAAAGCCCTCTTGTGCTTTTTGAGGCTTGTGTGAACACCACTGACTTGCGGTGCAGTTCCACACGCTGCAGTAAATTCACTGCCTCTCTCTTTCTTTTAAATGCGAAGCATTTCTTAGCGAACTTCGGCGACTTTGAGCGTATCTATCTATCTATCTATCTAGCTATCTATCTATCTAGCCGCCTACGACTTTGTGCTCTCCTGGCCGTATCGTTAATGGGATTTATACCAGATTTGGTATGGCATAACATGACTGTATGACGAACATAAATGGCTGGTCATATCATGAAAATCATGACTAACTTGTCATGAAAAGTATGATTTACATGCCACGCTCATGGCGCGCTCGCGGCCGTTTCGTTAGCTTGATATACACCAAATTTGGGATTGAGTGACATGACTGTATGACGAACATAAATGACAAGTGGTAATATGAAAATCATGACTTCATGAGCGACATGACTTGCATTTCACGCTCATAGCGCGCTCGCGGCCGTTTCGTTAGCTTGATATACACCAGAACACAGCGAGTTCAGTGTGTGCCGCCATAATTGGCAGCACGTCGCGCCATCTGTTGCATGCACGGCAAAGCAACACCTGGAACTGCCAGGCTAGCAGACGCTCCGCAGTTCAAACGCGAAACTTCCCAGCCCGAGTATGGCTGTAAGCTTGTCTCGCGCTTTTCCTCGCCAGGAAATGTGTGCTGTTTTCTTGTGAAACGTTGAGAAGACCTTCCTCTACGGTCCGGAATGTCTACAGCACGTGCATTGCCGACTGCGGAAGCAATGTTATCAGGTACGTACTATCGCGATGCAAAGAAACGTGAACAGCGGAAAGCGTGGCTTTCGACTCGGTCGAACTGCGACATGCCTTGACTGTCGCTAAGCAAAACTTGTGCGTTCAGCCGGTGTCACCGTAGCGCTAGAATCCCGCTCCGGCTTATGCTCATGCAGCGCATATGTATATCATTTGCCAGTCATGCCTGGCACTCGGAACCCACACACGCGGTGCACGCGGTGCGAAAGTGCCAGCCAGCGCGAGATGTAGTGCTACGCCGGCTGAAAGCACAGATTCGCCTAGCGACAGTCAAGACATGTCGCAGTTCGACTGAGTCGAAAGCCACGCTTTCCGCTGTTCACGTTTCTTTGGATCGCGACAGTACGCCGTTACATTTGTACTAAACGTGCGCAGTGTGCGTGCACGCGTGAGTCCTAATATCTCCTATTATTGGCATGCGTCCTGCGAAAGAGCACGGCAATGATTTGGTGCCGCATACTACAGGCATACTGCACGCAAATTACTGCTGTAAAGCGAAATATCTGGCGTCACGCTTGAATACACGCAGTAAGTGTACTTACTCGTACACTTTTACCGGGGCTCGTAGTTTTTCCTGTTGATTGCCATTATCCACTGGCGGCGGAGCTCGGTGTTTTTCGTTGCGGGTGGAAATCTCTGCAACCTGAAAACACCGCACTGGCACGATTCCCATGTTGTGTTGTCATCTTCACAGACAGTGCTGAGTGATATCTTCCTCTTGCGCTGATTGTTTTCGCATCCAAAGACAGCGCAGTGGTGCCCAGACGACTTCTTGTAAGCGGGAGCGGCGTGGATAGGCGCTTTCTCGTATTTTAAGGTCCCGGACACGCCGCTTACCACGTAACAGATACACGCCTTGGCAGTTCAATACAAACATGTCGTCTGGGTGCGAGAGTATGCTGCCGGGAGCCTGCGCCTGGGTGCGAGATAGGCGTGCTCTGGTCTATACACCAAATTTGGTAGTGAGTGACATTACTGTATGACGAACATAAATGACTAGTGGTAATATGGAAATCATGATATGTCATGAGCGACATGACTTGCATTCCAAGCTCATAGCGCGCTCGCGGCCGTTTCGTTAGCTTGATATACACCAAATTTGGTATTGAGTGACATGACTGTATGACGAACATAAATGACAAGTGGTAATATGGAAATCATGACTTGTCATGTGCGACATGACTTGCATGCCACGCTCATGGCGTGCTCGCGGCCGTTTCGTTTGCTTGAGATACACCAAATTTGGTATTGCGTGAGATGACTGTATGGCGAACATAAATGACAAGTGGTAATATGGAAATCATGACTTGTCATGTGCGACATGACTTGCATGCCACGCTCATGGCGTGCTCGCTGCCGTTTCGTTAGCTTGAGATACACCAAATTCGGTATTGAGTGACATGACTGCATGACGAACATAAACGACTAGTGGTAATATGAAAATCATGACATGTCATGAGCGACATGACTTGCATTCCCCGCTCATGGCGCGCTCGCGGCCGTTTCGTTAGCTTGATATACACCAAATTTGGTATTGAGTGACATGACTATATAACGAACATAAGTGGCAGGTGGTAACATGAAAATCTTGGCATGCATGTCATCTACAATGCCATTTACATGCCACGCTCATGGTGCGCTTGCGTCCAGTTCGCTAGCTTGACATACACCAAAATTGGTATATCGCGACGTGACTGTATAGCGAACACAAATGACCGGTCGTAACACGTAAAACATGACATGCAAATCATGTAAAGCATGATTTGCTCATTCCTGGCTGCTTCGCATTACATCGATTCCCACAGTGCGTGGGATCTGCCGGCTTTCTTTTTTCCTTCTCTTGCCTCCTCTCTCATCCTCATCTTTCTATTCCTCTTCCCTAACCCCATAGTGTAGGGTAACCAACCGGAAGTCTTTCTGGTGAACCTCCCTGCCTTCTCCCTTTCTGTTTGCTTCCTTCCTTCCATCATCTCTGTCAACTTTCCTTACGGTGAAGTTCAAAAGCGCTTTTTTCGTTTCTTGCATTAACAGCTAGCGTTAATTACCTGACACATGTCTCTCTAGAACTCTACATTTCTCGCGCCTGTGATCAAACATCAATCCTTAATTCGCTCGCTAATATTTCCTACAAACCTCATTTCTGATTTCGAAGTGTTGTCTATATTGGCAGGGCTAAAAATGTTATCAATCTAGAACGGTGCGAAGAGGCAGAACATATTGGTTTCTTTTATTTGTTTTCATGATTAAAAACTATTAACCGACTTGAATGTAGTTGCACGTTGGCTGCTTGGCTGCTTGACACATAGTGTGCGAACTTGCATTTGATTGTTCAGGAAAGGATTCGACTGTAGTAGCCTGAACGCACATGTTTCAAGTTCATTACATCGGCGGTCGCAACTCATAGTTCACTAACGTTGTCGACGTCGTATCATGGAAGAAGACGAGGAATCCGAAGTTTCCGGCTTCTTGTTTTTTCGCCTGCATAATTAAGCAGCCAACGCATATATGCATTGCACAGGAGCACCATATAACATTAAATCGGTTTTTGATTCTCATATCAAAGATAGTTCTGCCTAAAGGTGTGACCGATAGCGCTTTAGCCGTGGATATCGAGAAAGCGCTTTTCTTGCATCCGATAAGAGTAGCCAGAGACAACGGCCGGTGCTCCGGCTTCTGAGCTAACCAGCTTGCGAAACTTCCTCGATGAGCCTACTGCAAGCGACGGCTGGCTTCGTGCTACTCCAGCATCGGCTAGATGTCATGACGAAACGACCATCCCACGCAGACGAAATGACATGACACACAGCCGGTGAAAGTACATTGCGTGGAGCCCGCGGCTACTGACAGGGGCACCCCGGGCACCACAGCACTCGATCTCTTGCCCTAATCTTGCTCAGTCTGCCTGGCCGTTGATCGTGCTGAGAGGCAGCGTGCCTCTGGCAAACACCTGCTCGAGGGAGTGCACCGATGATGAGGCGAGGTGGAGCGCCAGCAGCTTCTCAGCGGCTAGCGGGTGCCAGTCTCCCATGGTGCATCCCAGGTCCTCGTGCACCTCGTAGTAGTGGCAGCGCTTGGTCAGCCGCATGGAAGGAACCAGCTCGTAGGCATCCACGTGACGGCATTGTTTGAGCAGCAGAAGAAGCCCTGCGATAACACGGCAGGCAGCGCTCTCTAAGGCAATCGTGACTCTGATTTAGGCGGTCGAAGCCAACGCATCGAGAACAATCACCTAGACCATAGGCGTGCGCACGGTGGGGGCAGGCCGCCCCCCCCTAGTCACCTAAGAGGGGGGGGCGCAAAGTCAACCCCATACATTGACATAATAGGGAAGGGGGGGCGCTGCGACGAACCTTCGCCCCCCCTGAAGGGGAACCCTGCGCACGCTTATGACCTAGACCCTTCGTTAAAACTCTGGCTCCAAAGACGTCCTTTGTTCAAGCACCGTCGAACGCTTATTATCTCCCCTTTGTTCGGGACTTAAATGAGGCGAGCAAAAGACGGTACTTCTGCAGCCCTTGAGCTTGGGGTCCGCAAAGACTCCGGAAGTACATCGGATGTGTAGTAAAACACAAAAAGCGTCATTCATGTATTGTGCGGTTAATTCTGGTGACCGCCACTGCTTTCAAAATTCGTAAATTGTGGGTCAATTTACGTACGTCGCCTGTCACCTCATTCTGAGTTCAAGGAAGCCAGAGCAGAGCATGCACGCGCTATGTTCGCAGGGTCTCTGTTGAGTTCTCCAAATACATGATACTCCTTTAGAAAAGCACATTTCAAGAGTATAAACTTGTTGCGCCCATCCCTGCTAAGCTTTTTCAGCGAACATTGACGAAGCGCTGCGCAAGGACACCAAAGTGGCAATGTATAACGAATTAGTCACACGGCTTCCACAGATAGAATGCATGTAACATACATACATACATACATACATACATACATACATACATACATACATACATACATACATACATACATACATACATACATACATACATACATACATACATACATACATACATACATACATACATACATACATACATACATACATACATACATACATACATACATACATACATACATACATACATACATACATACATACATACATACGTACATACATACATACATACATACATATAAATTAATAAACATCATGCACAAAATTAAAAACCAGCACTTTTCCTCCTACGTCGGGCCATGCATACAAGAATTTTTTTCATATACTATACATATATACTGGACGGTGCGCCGCAACTGCAAACCAAACTTGGCTGCCCGTAAGATTGTCCTGTTAACAAACTCGTTGGTTGTTTAGTCTAGGCCCAGTTCATCAGTCCTGCCCTTGTGAACATGTAAAAGTAAAATGTACGTTATGGTGCTTTTTGTCACACAGCGGTGGAGGTTACGTTTTAATTCGACGTAACGCACCGAATGAGCGCTCGCCTGAAGCTACGGATGGAGGAACGAACAGTAGAAGCCGGAGGTCCATGATGGCTTCAACAAATATCACCCCCCCTCCGACTTTTTCTGCAGAGGACATCTATGATAATTTTCACTGTTACTGCTTTAGGACATCTATGATAATTTTCACTGTTACTGCTTTGGACAGGAGAGGTGGTAGGAGCACAAACTGTGCTGAAGTTCAATAAAACGGGAAGGCGGATTTCACTTCACTGCGCGCAGTAAACTAGAACACAAAAAGGACCACGTAGACCAACACAGTCTACTTGTCCATTTATGTGCTGTCCTAAAAATAGCGTTCTCAGAAAGTTTCTTTATGATTGTGCTGAAAGACGAAATACTACAATTTCATCAGCGTGTCTATCTCTTGAAACTCATCTTCGGAGACGAAACGGGGACGTGGTTCGTTGACTATAAGCAGAACGCTCACAATTTGCGGCCGGGGTCGTCGGTTGGAAAGGCAGAACAAGACTGTTGGCAAGTATGCCATGCGAGCTCGCAGAAGACGCGGAGGAACTGGCGCTCGCCGTCACGGAAATGACGGTCCTCTGCGACTTCAGCCAAGCCGTCAGAAACTTCGCCAAAGGATGGAGCTCGCGACGAGCGGCCTCCGCGATAGCCAAGTCCAGCGGGCAGTAGAGTTTCAAACCAGAACCCATGTGGTTTCCGGCTCGTGTGGGAGAAGTGTGGGAGACACGTGGCAGCCTAAACGAGACGGCACACGCAAAGGCACGCGAGCTTGCGAACTGCGCCGGTGAACGTTGTCCATGGCACAACACCACAGACCGCTTGACGAGCTACAACGAAATCACCGAGGCCCTCTACCTGGGACGCCGAACCTTTCATCTGCCCAGCAAAAACCTGAGCAGGACGCAGGTGGCGGCCTCAAGACGACTGCAGACGCGCACGTACCCTAACCTGGCATAATATAATAGACTCTACCGGAATACATACGCGAGAAATATATGGAAGGTCTGCCACACTGCATCCACTTTAACATGCTCTGGGACTGCAACAAAAACCCCCCAAGGCGCTAACTACGGAACCCTTCCGCCGCGGTGGGGCCGCTGCCTTGCGCAGCCCCAGAAGCCCAGCAGGCCCGCGAGGCGGCGGTGAGGCAAGGCCTTAACGTCCCCTCGAGGGAGACCTGAGGCCCGGTCGGCGAAAGCTCTGCAGGACTACCAATAAAGTTGTTACCAACCGATACACTCCGGCCCCTGGCAGCATTTGGCAACGTGAACTCAAGTTTAACCGCAGCTTATCCCTACCGAGCTGCTTAAACCGACGGGGGATTACGAGCATTATCCGGCCGCGAAAACTTCCATGCTCATTGTTGTCATGGGGCCAAGGGCAGCGTTAGACTTCTCTGTGAGCTTGAACCTTTTTGGTGGTCTTGTAAGCCTTGTCACCTGACGGTCTTTCAATCCTGTCCGTGGCGGCAGTTTTCTGTCGCAGTCAGTGAAACGCCACTCATCAGATACCGTCGAGATGAAACTTTGTTGTGCCGCATGTGGTTGGGTGTGGCATTCACGAATGCATACTCTCATCGCATAGGAATGGCTAACAGTGGCTCATGCAACTCATGCGGCTGTGAACACGTTTTGTGTCACTGCCCTTCTTACCAGACACATCGACGTGTTCGAGCAAAACTCGATCGTCTTGATACAAAAGCGCTGTCCGACAAGAAGATCCTGGTACCTTGGCCCACGGTTTCGGGCATGCACAAGGCCACGAAAGCCCTACTGAGCTACCTGAAGGCGACCGGACTTCGCGAGCGTCTGTGAATCACCAGTGCGTGTTTACGTTGTGTGTGTTATCACTGACTGTTCATTTCCTTTCCTTTCTTTCTTTCTTTCTTTCTTTCTTTCTTTCTTTCTTTCTTTCTTTCTTTCTTTCTTTCTTTCTTTCTTCCTTCTCTATCTTATCTATTATTCCCCCCTTTCCCCCACCCCACGTGTAGGGTAGCCAACCGAGCTTAGCTTGGTTAACCTCCCTGCCTTTCTCCTTCGTTTCTCTCTCTCTCACCCAGTGCCTCGGCGGCTTCCTGTGCGTTGGAGCGCTGTGGCGCAAACATAATAATAGTTGGGGTTTTACGTCTCTGAACCACGACATGATTATGAGAGACGCCGTCGTGGAGGGCTCCGGAAATTTCGACAAGCTGGGGTTCTTTAACGTGCATTTAAATCTATAAGTAGACGAGCATTTTCTCCCGCATGGGAAATGCGGCCGCCGCGCGGAATTCGACCCTGCGACCTTCGGGTCAGCAGTCGAGCACCATAACCATTAGACCACCGTGGAGGGTTTGTGGCGCAAACAGAAAAAGAAATAGAGAGAGAGAAGACTGGACAGTTGAAAGTCTGGCGCCCTATCCCTTCTCTCTTATTTCTTTCTTTTTTTTTTTTTTCATTCTGTTTGCGCCACAAGTATTTCGTTAAACCGGTGTGTGAAATCACATCTTTCAGGACTTTGTGGAGCGTGTCGTTTCTACTGTTGGGTGTTGGGAAAGGCGAGAATGGCCGGGGGCTTTCCAATGCGAACGCATTCTTACATGCACAAGGCCACAAACGCTATAGTGAACTGTTATAGTGTTTCATATAAGTTCACAATAACTTTTAAGTGCGGAGCACCATAGGGGGCCGGGCTGTCGTATGCTGTCGTCGTCGCTTGGCGTAACGCTCCATGTGTAGCATATTGAGCGCGCGCTCGCGCCAAGTAGAAGTCTTCTTCCTCTTGTTCTTCGAGCGCCTTGATGATTATCAGTTATTATCATCAGCAAAAAAAAAAGAAATAAACTAGTGCGCTTGGCGTAATGCAGGTGAAACTACGTATAGAAATAGAAAAAAAAAGAGGAAGCAAGCACGAAATAGGAGAGAGAAATGCAAAAAATGGGAAGAAAAATAGAAAGATCAAGGAAGAGAAAGAAATAATAGATAAAGAGAGAGGAAGAAGTAAATAGAAATAAAGAGGGAAAAAAAGACAGAAAAAAAAGCGGAAAAGGAGAAGAAGAAAGAAGGAGAGGAGGGAAGAAAAGGAACGCCAAAGAAAAACAAAGAAGGTGCGAAGCTGCCTTCATTCTTTTTGTTAATTATCTTCCTTGCCGTATATATTCTATCCAGCATTATCCCATAACCCTCCTTCTCGCGCATAACGTAGCTCGCAGAATACAATTCCCGATTTTGTTGGCCTCACCACCGAATCCTGCGAATGCATATTAACGAAACAAGCCTGGACTCGCACATTTATTCTTCTCTGATGCGTTCGGCAAACTACCGAAACGACAGTGCGACATAAACGAGCAATGCAACAACCAGCACAATTCGATAGACCAGTTTGTGCTCGGTGACGCACGCACCCAGAAATCCGCTGGATGGCGGGTTCCTGAGCACAGGGCCCGGGTTCTCGCTGTCCAGGAAGTGCCAGGCTTCCCAGACCGAGTCCGGGTGCATCAGGTAGAAAGGCTCGTCTGGGAGCACCTCGCGACGCAGCCAGTAGGCTGGAAACAGGTCGAACTCGGGATGCTCCACCCACTGCAAGCGGAAGCCGCGTTTTCGTAAGTGAGCAGCCAATCGTAATTGTCAAAAAAAAAAGTCACAGTTTCGCCGCAAGGGCGAAGCAATGAATGCGATAGCAACAAATGGGCATTTCACGCGAAGAACGGCAAGCAGATCGAAACTTGGAGAGCACTGCTCAAGCGCAAAGGAGGAGCGCGAACTAACAAGTGTCACAGTTGTTACTTCACTGTGCTGGAAAAGCGCACTTCTTTCGGAAACAGGGTCTCTGCAGCGAGCGAAGTGACCCTTATGCGCCCTGTAACCTAAACGCAATCTTCCCGGCGAAAGCACACGACGTAAAACTGCCCCCCATCCCCCCCACCTCAAGATAAGCGCGCGCGCACCCGGGCAAAGGCGACTACGCCCTGCAGGTCAAAGTGCAAGTACAGGTGTTGGGGAGCCAGCGCGTCACAACGAGTGGAGCGCCGAGCGCGCACTTTGCGCCATCTCGCTCGATGGCTGGTAAGGCAAAGAACACGCTGATATTCCCCCCCCGACATCTGCGTCCCGCCAGCGGCGAATGGTGTATATAAATAGCTCGCCGTTAGTAAGCTGTAGCATGTGCGCTTCTGTGGCGTAGCGGTTAGCGCTGCGGAGCGAGAGGTCGCCCGTTCGATTCCGCGCGTCGGAAGATATTTTTCTGAATTATGTTTCTTCGTGGCTTATATATATATATATATATATATATATATATATATATATATATATATATATATGTGGAGCATGACGGCGACGCCGACGGCGAAAAGCAGCTGAGAGCCTCCATCGAAATGTGACCGCCGCGGTCGGCATCGAACCCGCGACCTTCGGGTCAGCAGCCGAGCACCACCGCGGCGGAAGCCCTTACGCATTCGCCTAGGACGACTCAAAGGCGAAAAGCATCTCGTGTGGCTGTCGTACGTCCGACGTTCGCTAATTAAATCTCACCAATTTTACCTTATTAACCCTTTCAGTCCCGAATTAACTATTTTTAATGTAAGCAACTAGTTTTCACATTTGGAGATGCAGATGATCGTGGTAGTCCAAAAAAAACTGAAAAACTCTTTGTTCACACTTTTCAGTGAAGAGTAATTAATGTGTCAATTAATTTAATAAATAATTATTATTTAATAATAATTCCATAATTTTTAGTTCATTTATTACTTAAAATGTTATCTAGATAGGATAGCATAATGTCCAATAGCCGAAATTCAAATTTCTGGCGCAGAACTAAAATAAATGCCCTATCTCTGCACGGTGAAAGAAGATGCTGCCTCAGCGAAATGCGCGAACAGCACGACCGCTTCTGTAATTTCTTCGTTCAGACGTGACGTCGCATTATTGTGTGTGCCATGTTGACACCACATGTAGGGCAGATGCTATATACGGGCTCTTGAGGAAGAACAACGCTTTATCTTTACCAGATGCTTGCTGACTGACCTACATAATTTATGATTCCAATTGGAATCACTGGGACTGAAAGGGATAACTCAGTTAACTTACCTTGACTATCATAATTTACGTAATTTTCACCAATAATATCACTCATTTAAGGACACTGGCTAGGGTAAAATTTAAAAAAAAAGCGAAAATTGGTTTTTTGCTTGTTTGGAATTATAAGACAATACTTAACAATACGCAGTGCGCCACAAATTTTTGCGTGCTTTGATTGAGCCAGGAAGACCAGGTTTTCGGGACCAACTGAGGAGAGCAGCCAAGCCCCTTTTATCTCAGACGGGGCGCACTTTCTGCCTCAAATGAATTTTTTTTAATCGATACTGGTAGTTTCCCGGTTTTAAAAAATGTATTCTGACTACTTAAAAACACATGGTGCAGCTTTTTTTTAACACGCGCGCCGTTTACCAAGTCCACTTACCTTGCGCCTGTGACAGGCGCACGGAGACACTCCACGTTGACTGTAGAATGCAAATAACTAACGTGAAGGTGTGTATCAGACATTTTATTGAACAAGAAAAATTGTAATGTGACAAGTCTTAAAATGCTCACCCCATACTAATGGCTTCCTTTAAGGTCATAATATTTATATAAATGATATCACGGTTCAAAGGAGGTAATTGCACCCTTCACATGTTGAGGAATATGTGGGAAAATTTCCACCCTGATCTGGTCATCAGAAGTACCACAAACATAATGTCTAAGCCGAAGAAGTTGCCCAAAATTTCATCTTGAGAAAAACTCATTTTAAACGTAGGAACTAATGCTCAGCTATGTGGCAAAGATATGCTTTTTAATATGATTTCCTCAATCATAAAAGCTTGGGAATCATGGTTATCTTGAGCGTGTAGCTTTGGTGAACTCATCATGCGAAATGCAATGGCAAGCAGCCAGGTAAGAATTTCCCGGGGACTCTAGACAATGAACTCTTTTCAGTTTTTAATAGCCACCTTGTGCTATTTAAAAGCGATTTTAACGTACTTCGAGTTTAATTACAACTTTGATTTTTTTTTATCTCAAAAGTAGAGAAATTAAACTTGTGAAAGCAGGTAAAACCAAAAAAAATTGTGTAATTTTGAAAAAGTAGCATCCCCCCCTTAAAGAATAGGGCCTACCCTGTGATTGTCATAATATACACGCAATTCATGCTTTCGCTCGCTTTTGTGTGGCTTTCGTTCCCTACAGACGCCTTTCTTCCTTCTCTCCTCTCACGCCGGCTTTTCGTTCAAGGCCACGTTCGCACGAGGCGTATGAGGCTTTTGCCTGAACTTTTGAGCAGCGTAAACAGCCAATGTTCAGGCAGCATAGCTATATATCAACCTCCGGGCACCAATACGAACGCATCCGTCACTAAAGGCCCGCAAAAGAGCTTTTCATGAAATGTCAAAAACCTGTTAAAATTACGAGGCATGCACTCGACATATATTGGGCCGATACTGGATCACGGTTCATCTTTAAGGAGCCCTGCAGCACTTCTTCAGCATGGTCAGAAAGCGTTCCCTATCGGTAGCCGAGGCTTCTGAGAACATGTGAGCCAAACATTATAGCGCATTACGTGGCCTGGAATTTACAATTAATTCTCAAAGTCATCTAAATACCTCTTCTCTCTACAAATGATGCCATAAGCCCAAACGACCACGCCATAAACCCCAATTCCACGGCCATATTTCAAAACATTTTTACGCTGCTGAAAAAAAGCCAAAGTGTTGCTCAGATACCCGGACAATCTGACACTTGAAATATAAACGTACACGATAATGTGCAAAGGTGCGGATTGTGTCAGTTCCCCTTCGCTCACCCTAACAGACAAGGAATGTCGATATCCCAGACAGTAATCAGAAGCATCTTAGTCTAATGTCCACACCCATGCGCTCTTCCTTCCGTTTCCCCTCCCTTCTTTTTCTCGCCCTATATTCGTATACATGTTAACGCGCAATAAGCCATCTGTTGGCAATCAGCGCCCGTCCTTGTTATCGCCGCATGTGTTTGTGTTCATTAAGCGCTGTGCATTATAATGAATGGTTGTGAAGCATTGAAGCCACCTTTGCAGGTTGGAATTCGCGTTCTTTGTCTTGACTTTGCAGAACACGTTGTGGGGCTAGTTGGAGATATCTTCTTACTTCAAATATTACACCACTACTCTTTACGAGGACAGGAGAGAGAAGTACGTGACAGGACGGGACTCCAAACATGGATTCGGCACCGTTCTCTTATGTACTTATCTCTCCTGTCCTGTCCTGCTGGTACGCGAAATTTTCACGGAGGAAACCGGCGGCGTCGCATCGGAAACGGGAATGCACTTCGAGGCAAGGAGGGCATGAGCATCAAATTTCATGAAGAGGGATGACGAGTTGGCATGTGTAGTCAGTCCAGCGAATACGTAAATTTCCTTTATGAATTTTTTTTTCGTTTGACTTGAAGGGGGGGGGGGGGGGGGGTCGACCTACATTCGAGTTGACTTAAAATCGTGTAAATACGGTAATTTCAAAGTAATCATTACTTTTTAAGAGCAATGGTAATGTAATGAAATTATCCTTTATCCAGCTGTATATTGTAGCTTTTACATCTAAAAAAATATGAAAAGTAACTAGTAATGTAATTCACCTTAATTACGTTTAGGAGTAGTTTTGTCATCTATGGAATGCAGATCTGCGTGCGCGAGTGGTCTTTTTCTTAAGCGCCAAGTTTTTTATTGCTAACCAACTAGTATACTTTGACCATTTCAGCCTGCCCGCCCGCTCACTCGTTTGATCGCCCGTGCCTGCCAGCCTGTCTATGTCTGCCTGCCAGTCTGCTTGCCTACCTGTGAATGCATGTGCCTGCCTGCCTTCCTGTCTGAGCCTGCCCACCTACGTGCTTGCCCGCCTGTGGCTACTCGTGCCTGCCTGTACATTAGCGTCTTGAATTGGGCTGGTTGGTACATACTCATTTTGAATGAAGAAACAGCGCTGGAACAGGACGGAGACGAGAAGACACGAACACGGCGCTACTAGGCACTTACGCAGAGCAACGCCAACGTGAAAGTTTTGAGGCTTTTTGCATCCAGAAAAGCGGAGAATGCTGTGTCAGCGTAGCTTCACTATCGCTTCGCAAAAATGAAATGAATTAATTATCTCTCATTTGTATGAGTCGGCAGTGGTTCAGCCACATCTTGTTCCTCGATATGTTCACTGATTGTGTTATTTCCTCTATATATTGACGTGCAAAGGCAATAAAATTGGTTGTTAGTCAGCGCCGTGTTTGTGTCTTCTCGTCTCCGTCCTGTTCCAGCGCTGTTTCTTCATTGAAAATCTGCTTGTACATGCTTGCCTGCCTGGGCCTTCTTGTGCCTGCGTACCTGCTTGCCTGCTCGTGCCCTGCCTACCTGCTTACCTGCCTGCGCCTTCTTGTGCCTGCCTGCCTGTCTGCTCACCGCGTCAAGGATGGGTGCAGCGTCCGTAAGAACGTCGGTGAGTCGGCACCGATGCATATTTAATAAAGGCTATAAATAATAAGAAAATACGATGCAACACTAGGGATCCTATTTTCTTATCAAAAGATTGGATGCAACAGATGAAACACACTCTGCAATTATAGCCGTCTATCAATATAGGAATTCCCAGGACAAGGGGACATCTGGACACGGCGACATCTATCGGCGGCGGCAACTGCGTCCTGCCGTTACAACAAAATAGTTATCAAAATCAACTCCCGGTTTTATACAGCAGAGACCCCCTGGAACATTCTGGTAAAATTGCACTATTGCTTTAAACAGCACGTGGCTTCCTAGGGCACTTGAACATGGCCTATGAGAACCACATGGGCCGCAGTGTAAATTACTAAATATTCCAGGAAACTAAGTACCTTCCGCCGCGCAACTGGGAATTTATCAGAATTTTCATGTGGGTCTCTGCTTTGCTGAATCAGGAATCAATTTTGATAACTATAGCTTTTTTCTTTAATCGTTAGAAATGTTTCTTTTTGCCTATTTCCCATTATTTGCTGCAGGACGCCGCTCGCCACGTGCATATGTTCCCAAATGCTATGGTCATAAAAAGTGCTGCCTCAGAACGGCTGCGCGACGTTTCGACAGGTGAACCTGTTGTTCACCTATCGAAACGTCGACCAGCCTGTCTGAGGCCCTTTTCTTGGGCGCAACTAGTCTTTCTTTTTTGCCAGATTTTGTTGGTAAATATGAACCGAACAGCGGATCTCCTCGGTGCACTCGCCTTGTCGAGAGGTTGACGGTCGCGCGATGGGTCCCAGACGACCAGGGTCACGTTGCGGTACAACGCCGAGTTGAAGAAGTCGAACTCGGGCCGCGCCAGCACTTGCGAGTTGAGTAGGCGCATCGTGGTGCGCGCCCCCCACGTCGCCCTCGAAACCCGCAGTGGGGGGCGTCGTTGAAGCGCACCACGGTTTCGTGCCCATCTGTGAGGCACAAATTAAGTGTAAGTGACAGATCTCAGAATGTTGTCAGCGTGCCATCTCGACTCTTGCACGGAAGAAGCGAGAACAGATACCGAAATGAGAAAAGAGAAAATAATAACTCTGAGGTTTCGCGTGCGATAACGGAGGAGCCATAGTTGACCATCTCTTGCGTCAGCTGACACATCCCAGTTCGATTATAAAGAACCCCGGGATACCTTCGACCACCTGATGAAATTTTAGTTAAGGGCTCTCAAACTCTACTACCTCATCTCACGAAATTTAGACTCGCAAGGGCCGGGATAGTGAAGAAGGTTGGAGCGGGATATGGGAAGGGAGAGGGGCAAATGTCAGCTAGCTAACGTTCATTGCTATGCATCGGATCAAAGATTAACTGCCCCCGCTATGGTGGCTACCCCCGTCACACTCTATATTTCTTGTCAAGGCTTAGTGACACGATGGTTGAACCATGGAGTTTCCTAAAAATACGCTTGAGGAAAATCTGGCGCTGGTGTCTATGGGAGCGAGCACGCCTAGCGTCCACAAGCCAACCTCCTCTGAAGCCGCTTGCTGCTCGCGTTCGTGCTCATTTCCCATGATGCTTCAGTTTCATCTGCTTTTTCGGTGGGCTTGTGACGAGCGCGCGCGCCAAGCGCCCACAAGCCAACCTCCTCGGACGCCGCTACCCCTGCGTTCTCCTGAACGCTGGCCTCACTTCCTATAACTCGCCGACAACTTTTCTTGGCATTGAAGGGAAAGCTACAGGGGCGGAGCTTCTGCACATGTACTACTACGCGAAGTAGTCCGGTATGTCATGCGTTCCGTACCGCTGTGGAAAGTGATGGCTGTGCGCGATCAGCGTTTCATATCGACGCAGACGCCGTTTGGCGTTCGAGGTACACGTTAAAGGCGCGGCTTTCTCACGCGTTCAAAAACGCGAAGTGACAATGAATAAATTAAAACAAATACTAATATCTTACTGGTGTGAGCTGCGTCCGGTGTCAAAGAGCTATAGATGCAAGAAATGAAGGCAGTATTTTTCATATATCACGTAGAAATAAGGACACAGTTGTAGGACTACATTCATTAGCGGTAGGATACGCGCGATATAGCTCTGTAGCCTTAGTTGCACTGCCAAGAAAAGTAAAGCATGCTCCTGTTTCATTTTAAGGCGAAAGCCTTTAATGCTTCATGCTCACGTCCATCCGTCCATCCGTCCCTCCATCCGTGCCCTAGCACGGTGCCAGGTGGCCGCTGGGGCGCGCCAACGGACGCCGGTCGCGCCTCGCGTCGGACTCTACAGCGCTCGCGCTTTGCTTGGCTGTGCCCAGCGCGTCCAATCATGCAAGAAGAGAGACGCGCGCATCGCGTTCCATTCTGACCGACCCCGTCTCAATGGGGCGTTCGCCGAACACACTTTGGAATTTACAAAGTGTCCTTCAATTTTTTATGGATTGGCTTCAAAATTTTGTAGTGACACTCCCTCCTAGTTTTTCTCTTTTTTTTTTTCCTCCATGGCTGCAACGCATGGCGCTTCAAGCCAGCATTGGAATGATGGATAGTACACGGATGTGCTTCGTTCTTTCGGCTCCGTTTGGCTCCGTGTGGACTGGAGCCGCTTTGTAGCAAGACAAAGTACGTTTCGCGAAAGTTCAACACTCCCACTTCGCCCCCCTTAACCTTTGTAGGCTCACCAATTCAAATCTGCTTACGAAGTTCACAACGATCCATTCTTTTATCCGAAACAAACGCCAAAACACAACAATAAACCAAACAAGTGCGTTTGAAGCCGCAAGCATTAGGCAATTCCCTGTACTACCCATCATTGCTATCATGATTCCCATGGTGGCTGAAGGATCGCCGCGCCAGAGTTCCCCCCTAGTAAATATTGTATGAAACTCTACGGGTTGAACCAGAGCTCACACAGTGCCGTCCTATGCTTTGCAGACGGAGCCCTAAAGTCACAGCTGGGTTACGAGAGAGGTCGTAATGACGGGGCCCATATATATTCACATGAATCTCTTAGGTCGCACAGACGTCTAGTGCTTCTGCGTTCCGTCCTCGTCGGTATGCCGGAATTCAAGCACACGGCATCGCGGACAAGGAAACCGCGGGGAACACGCATGTTCATGCTCACCGATCTCTGGCCCAAGCTTTGAGCCCAGCATGGAACCCGCGCTGGAGACCAGGGCGCAGGAGTTAAAGCGGCTCGCGTAGAAGTCCATCGCCGGGAAGTACTGGCTGTAGCCCATCCGCTTAAACGGCTCCGTGTCCCTGTCAGGACGAGAAAGTCGCTGCACTCGAAGATTACGGAACACCGAGGTCTCGAAGCCTTCTTTCAGTTTCTCTTCACTGGCTGCTTCGATATGTACAGTCAAAAGTTGAGAGACCACGGTGCGTAAGGAAAAGGTGAATATTACCGCTGCTTCGGTAGGCGGCCCCGAGTTTAGATTTGCGGCCTGCTCTCAAACGCACTAGCAACATGTGCTGAGAAATTCGGCCGAATAGATTACCACAGTGCTTTGAAATTCAGTTTTGACTGACCTAGCGGTCTCTCAACTTTTGACCAGTGATGTTCCGTGCAGGGAATTTTCCCTTTTTCAGGGAATTTTCGACAGTCATTTTGGACGAAAGGGAAAAAGGGAATCTTCGCGATATTGCAGGGAATTTTGAGGGGCGGCGAAATTTTTTTTTATAATGATCAAAGACTGTGGACATGAGGCTTTCGCATGTCGCAATCGTTTCTGGCGCATTTAGCGCGCCAAACCACAGCCTCTAAGGTTCGTTTTTAAAGACCATATTCCTTAAAAACCCAGTCAATATATATTGACTGGATTTTAAAGACCCAGTCATTATATATTCTAGTCACTTCACATTTATTCCTTTTTTTCTTTACGGTAGTTTGCAGAACCGTTCCTAATCAAGTCAATAAAATGTTAAATACCACCACAAAAGCTTGTTTTATTTCACAATATTTAGTCACCATTCTTGAAAAGTTGACGTGATTTTGTACAAAATGTGGTGCATATAGATACAGAGCGTCTGCTAGGCACATTAATGTACGCCACGTCACCAGTAACTAAAAAAAAACAATAATAATCTTGTCTTCTTATGCAGTGGCCGCGTGCATGAGCATGTACAGCATTCCTTCCGCATCGCACACCGCTTAAAGCGAGCTCTAAGGTAGCTCATTCGTAGTATTAAAAGCCGATCTCTGAGGCGATGCTTTGAGTTGGGCGGGAAAGAAGAGAAAGCGAGGGGAAGAGCCTGAAACACGTCGAATACTATATATATATATATATATATATATATATATATATATATATATATATATATATATAAACTTTTCTTGTGCAGGGAAATATGCGGGGATTTTTGGTGATGTATGCGGGGAAAAATGCCAGAAATGGGGAATTTTCGGGCCTCGGAAAGGGAATTCTTCTGTCCAGGACGGAACATCACTGCTTTTGACACCGACTGTACACGCACGCACGCACGCACACACACACACACACACACACACACATATATATGTATGTATGTATGTATGTATATATATATATATATATATATATATATATATATATATATATATATATATATATATATATATATATATATATATATATATATATATATATATATATATATAGAGAGAGAGAGAGAGAGAGAGAGATGTGCGCGATGGAGACGCTGCTAATTTATACGGAATGACGAAGTCAGGGCAATTTCACGCAGGAAGCCGAATTTTCAAAGAGCGTTGTTGTCGCGACCTTCGGCAACGCCCAGCTTAACATCGTTGCTTTCCTCGCATGAGAGGAAAGCAATTGCCGGGCGACGATGTGCTGGCATCGAGTGAAAATCGTTCCTTTCTCGTTGCCGCGCACGATGCGCATGCCCGCTTGACGACGACGCTACATCTATAGATCATCCTCCCCGCAAACGCTAGGGTAACAATGACGTCAGACTATGTGTTACCCAAGACCGTACCAACGTATCTTGAAGCTTCGGTTTCAGGTTCATCGCCATCTTGTTCATCTCAACACGAATATGTATTCACTGCATAGGCGGAGAGTACGGGGGGGGCTCAGGGGCTCGCCCCCCCCCCCCCCCCCGGCGCCTGCCCCGGGATATTTTTTAAGAGCTTGGCTTAGGTCCCCGTCCATTGACAACGAGCATTTGGCCTCCTGTCTGGCAGCTATTTATTTCACAGGCGGATGTTTATACCCGCTTTGTGATGGCCAAAAATAATTTTCATTTCAGGGTTTTAAAATTCCGATCATGGACCAGTGATAAGTGAAACACTCAGTTAATAATTCCCCGCAAAGACATTTGTATGTGCACAATATGTTGTGTTAACAAACAACTGAGGCGACCTCTTAGTGTTCTATAGTGGTAGTCTGCAGTAGCGTAGCCAGAAATTTTTTTCGGGGGGGGGGGGGGGGGGGGTTCTACCATACTTTATGTATGTTTGTGCGTGCGTTTGTATGTGTGCGTGCATATCTACGCAAGCAAAACTGAAAAATTTCGGGGGGGAATTTGAACCCCCCCCAATCCCCCCCCCCCTTGGCTACGCCACTGGTAGTCTGGTAGAAAATTGTAGTTTCTACCACCTGAGAATTATTTTTGGCCATTACAAATTGAAGATTAAAGCTTCCTGTACCAGCATTAGGCCACTGTCTTACGTCTGGTGCATGTTGTAACAAAGTAATGCATGTCAATAACGAAAATAGGCGGGTCCCACTCATTGTGGGAATCGATTTTATGTGATGCAGTCACCGAGTAGCAGCCTATACGGCATTTTTCGCTTTGAGCCAAGCGTTGCGAGAAGGATCGATGTCTTTGTGCAAGTTGAAAAATAAATCGGGAGTCATCACAAGAGATAGTCATACTGATATCGCGGTTTGAATTATATTCTTTAATTTAGGAGGCGGACAAGCTCTCTCACTCTCTCGATATATATATATATATATATATATATATATATATATATATATATATATATATATATATATATATATATATATATATATATATATATATATATATATATATATATATATATATATATATATAGAAGAAGAGCAAGCCGGACCCCGCCCCCCTCCGGCAAAATGAAAACTCTCCGCCTATGATTCACTGCATGAAAAATTTCTGTTCTCGCATTAGGCAGCACTGCCCCTCTCGTGGAAGTGTGTTCTTTCATTGTGGCCCATTGTTGAAGGTGCTTTCTTTCAGCGTGCCGCGATGGGCGCCGGTAAAATACCTGGTCAGCATGCTCATGCGCAGAGCGACGGCTCTGGCCAGCAGCTGCTTGGGCGGCGCGAAGCGGGCTGGCTTGCGTCCGCTGGGCCGCACCCCGTAACGGTCCGACGCTGGCTGGCCACCAGCGCCCACGGGCCGTACGCTGTCCCACTGGGCGCGGCGCAGTTGGCGCTCCAACTGCACCCGGTACGCCTCCACCTGCGTAATACAACACACTCCCCTTATAGACACACTGTTTCCAAACTGTGCCCACATACGCAAATCAAAGTGAACTTGCCGTATACGAGTGACGCGCCCATCTCGCGAAAAGCACGTGTCACTTCAAAAACCAGTGAGTATATAACTTGCAGTAAATACAGGCTATTTGCCTCTTTCACCTGATAGTGACGTTAAATCGTAGATCATAACTGAACGATCCTCCAACATGGTCTTTTGCTCGCGTTTACCTCACTTTTTATTCCGTTTTGAGTAAACTGGAAACGTCAATGCCAGAACATTAAGATCAACTGTATCTTAATTTTGACGGCAGTGTTTAAACAGTGCTGTCAGAATGTAATATGCGTGAAGACAGAAATGAAAGAAAACAACCGAAGCGAAAATACTGGAACAGTCAAATGTGTGACATCATCAACAAAGTCGTCATCAAGAGCCACAACTTTCTTCAATGGGCCTAAATTCGCCTGCAAGAACTCCTCCGCAAAGTCACGCACTTTTGGCTCTCATTCCTTATCGCCTCACTAAACACCCTCAAGAAGAAGAGCTCAGCACTCTGAATTATGTGCGCTATGAGAAAGAAAGAAAGAAAGAAAGAAAGAAAGAAAGAAAGAAAGAAAGAAAGAAAGAAAGAAAGAAAGAAAGAAAGAAAGAAAGAAAGAAAGAAAGAAAGAAAGAAAGAAAGAAAGAAAGAAAGAAAGAAAGTGGCAGTAATAAAAGCATGCCAAACCTTAGCGAACAGCTTGTCTTTAGGCAAGGGTGCCATTCTGTGAGGATGTAGCACACCACCACTCAGTGAGGCGTTGCTACTGTATCCTCTGGAGAAGTGCGACCACCGTCGGGGTGCCGCCGCTTGCACTCCGGTGTTGCGCGGGGTAGCCCACCTCCAGTACTGACTCCACAGCAGCATACTGTACGCTAAGACCCCCCAGCAGTGTCACGCAAACGAAAGCCCACACAGTCAAAGCGAGCAACCTCATATCACAATTTTTGCATGAATTAGATTTCGGGGCAAATAAAAGATTCAAGATAGAGCTATATCACTCAGCCGTAAGACGGGATTTTTTCACGGCATCTTCGAGATTTCCGCGTCGACTAAACCTTGATCGCAAACCAAGGCGTCTTCTTTCTTTCGCGCACCAGGTGAAGAGCGCGTTCTGTGGCATCGTCGCGCGAAAACTGCTTCTCCACCCGACGGCATGACCTCTGATCCGGAGTTCAAATGAAAATTTTCGCTTCATATCCTTACACCTTCAATCGCAATGTCGTGCCATCCGCGGATCAGAGTTCGCACACCAACAACCAAAGAGTATGACTTTGTAATTAGGTCCATGGTGAAAATTCTTCAGCTCAGACCCAATGCCCAAAGTTCTAAATACGGTATAAAAATGTGATCACGTTGCGTCCGGCTTGACATCTCCATGCAGCGATGCCGCGATGCACAATGCAAAACGAAACAAAAGCGTGCTTCAGCCAAGCCACATATGAAGCCAGATAAAGCCTTCTTTTATTGTGTTTGCCGAATAACGACGCGCCAATCCAAGACAAGTCTAATAATGTCCCTTTTGGATGGCAATGAGCAGTTGAGGTAGCATGTAAAGTTTCACCGTAGCTGTTTTTAATTGTTATAGTTTCTAACGTTCCCTTGATTTCAGATCTGTTAACAACAACACGCAAAGTAAGTCAACCAAATGTTCCTTGTGCGCTGTGATCGATATCTGCAAATATTTGTAGGGTTTCGCTCAACACATCTGTCTGCACTGCAGCTTGGTTTTTGTGTTTAAAACTCATTTCACCCAGAATCCCATCTTTCTCAAGGAGCGCGAAAGCGCCGCATTTATTCTTCTGTCGATATTGTACACCGGTCGCTTCACGGTCCCATAATTTACAGAGCTGATTCGTACGAATTGCACTAAACAGAATGGCATTGTGTAGCTGGTGCAGCGTCGCCTTTCACTTTCCGAGCCTGTACAGTTGGCACCATCGGCCCTGTGCTTTCGCAGGCTGGCGCAAGACGATTCCCAAGGCGGGGACGAGGAGGCGAGTCGGCGAAGACCGATTATGGCCGCGCCGGTAAGCGCTGGTAGTTTGACCATTGATTATATGCACTACGACGTGTGCGTGTTAGTAAGAACGCGATCCGTCAGCGTTACGTGTGCTGATCAAAGTGTTTTACGAAACTTTATAACTCATTCCATTGTGATTTTGCTGAAAACCGCCGTTGCTCGTTTAGTGTAATTTTACCTGTGCGTTCTGGTGAGCGATAATGATTGCTCTACTCGTTTACCTTAGGGATTTCTTTGTGTAGTTTTACTTGTACGTCTGGAAGTTCATTGACCTACGTAGATAATCAGCCTGCGGAACATAAGAATTGACATTAACGATCGTACAGTGACTCCTATTGGTTGGTCAGCGACGCGGAGGTTAATATTATGCTTCTGTTAGTCTCTGCCAAGTTGCCTTAGTGATAAAGCTGGCATGGCAATGCTGCTGTGTGCTTAGATGGCACGAAATGCGATTATACCCAGCGCTGCTTTCACAGGCGACAACCCCTGAAGAACGTGGTGAACACAGGCTGCAGTTTGCATACTCGCTTTGGTTTTCAAGGCGAGCTCCTGGGAACAAACCCAACAACCAACGTTATGACCAGAACCTCAAGCTAGTCTGTACTTTTGATACGGTGAGTTCCTCTGATTGTGCCACGCGAACATCAGGCCACCTTGATAATTGCTAGGGTATTGATCAGTTATGGATGATGCCTTACATCACAAAATTAACTGCTCATCAAACCTGAAGGTACACTCCTTGACATGCAATAATTTTGTACTACATTCTCCAAGTATCTTGTGTTGTTTTTGGTTAGCAAATGCTTGCACATTCAAAGCTATATTTGTTACTCCTATGATGTCACCACTATCCACAATTCAGAAGTCATGTTATATGGAAAGACATGGGCTGAAAGACATAGCTCGACACAGTCCGCAGCCTGACATGGCCTCATGATAGTTGTCATAGTGACTAAATATTTATTGCACACTTAGGTTTGGTTCATTCCTTAACTATATTAAAGTGCCTGCAACAACTGGTCAAATCAACAATCACCTGTAATCTAACAATAACAGAATGGGAAAATGTCTTCCTGTTATCTAAAATGTAATCAATAGTGGAGTTATGAAGTTGTTGATATATAACTGCTAAAAACAAAGAAATAACAGCAATAATAATGATGCATATGATAACGCTAAAACAGGATGTTCCAAAATTTTGTCTGATGCTTGGTAGAGGGGTAAACTGGGCTTGTTGGTACGGTTGCATATTTAATGAACAGCACGAAAAAAAATTAGAGTAAAGAAGACAAGCGCTAGTGCCATGTACTTCTTTTTCTCCCTCTCTTATCATTAAAGGGGCCGTGAAACGTTTTCCAAAAATTTTCAACTACGTGTATATTCAGAATTCTGGCCATCCATTCAATACTATACCTCTACTCGTTTCATCGTCCGGGTTCATTGAATAGTTATAAAAGCACAGTTTCGATTTCCCGCTCACGTTCCCCTTAACTGTACCACTGACATCACTTTAAGTAAGCCAATGAAAAGTCTCTGTCGTCGACAAAACATGCCGACGCAGCGATGTTTGCTGAGCCATAGTTGACCGATGTTCGTAGCATCATACCATGCCAATTGCGGCGCTGTAAAACCGCCACGAACGTTGTTTCCACTTTGGTCACTTGTGCGGCACTGTGACGACGCTCACGGTCGGCATAGCGAAGACTAAGCCACCCAAAACACGCCGTAAAACACAATCCTAACGCAACCAGTAAGAAAAACACTGGGACGCCGCTGTTCCAAGCGAGCGAAGGCAACACGTGACGGAGCCCTGATGTACTTGAAAGCGGAACCAAGCAGATCACTCGCTGTACTTCCACAGTATAGACAGCTCAGAGCGCAAAAATTGCTGTGTTATTTTTTTCTTTCCTAGGTTCCTATAAATCTATCATTTTGGAGCAAAAGGAAGCTACCACTCTGTTTATAACTTCTCTTACCATGACGTTTCACTGATGTCACATGTTAGTGCCTATGGCGGCCGGTAGGGCCACATGGTCGTTTAGGAGCCCGAGAAAACTGCGATTTCATACGAGCGTCATTAATTATAGACTGGATATTGCGCCGGAATATTTCGGAATCGGCAGGTATAATCCTTATTGAAGCAGGAAAAATTACAACCAGGCAGCTTCATTTTCGTTTCACAACCCCTTTAATTGCGGTTAATGCTTGGTGTGCCGATAAGCACAAACTTGTTGTCACCTTCATTTACTGGGCCTTTCAGGTGAACAAAGTGAATTAATTTGTTCCATTGTTTCCTTGATAAAGTGTCTGTTGAGTTTATGTTGCATTTATTTGACTAAGTATAAAATGTTGCAGTCCCAAACTTCTCTGCTCTTCCCGACTTTTCTCAAGTTTTGCAAGAAAAAAAAAAAAGTGACCTCAACTGAGTTAAAATAGGTGCGCGAACTATTTTAACAACTGAGTTAAAATAGTTCACGCACCTATTTTAACTCAGTTGGAGCATGATTATGCACGCTTGCATCATCTTCAGCCTATTCTATGTCCACTGCAGAACAAAGGCCTTTCCTAATGGTCTCCCATTTACCCCGTCCTGTGAAAACTGATTCAATTGTATTCCTGCGAACTTGATCTCATCACCTCACCGAATACACCTGTCACACGGGCACCCGCGAACTCCATTTAACTCCTTCATCTTTATTTCAAGGGAGGTGCACTCTGTGCCACACAGTCTCCCTTTAGCCAAGGAAGTTAAACGCAGCTTTGTGTGAAGAGCTTGCCGATCTCGATTAGCAGCAGAATGGAGTACTCTGATCCTCAGTAAGCTGTAGCTACGAAAAAAATCCAAATGCGAAATTGCTGAAATGAACACTATAATACATATTATCAATATTAAAAGATTTTTCACTGCATAATCCATTCATAACATGCATTTAACGAAAGAACTATGCACACAAGTGCACTTACTCTCTGCACCAGCACCATGCCTCATGAAAAACTGTCCTGCCACAATTTTAGAAAATGTCTCCATGTGCGCGGCTGTGTGTACAGTCGTGCTTCTCATTCCATTCTTATCGGGCTGCTCTTTAGTTCAACATTACTAGAAGTCACTGCAGTGAGTGATGCAGGCGCTTCATTGACGCTGGGTCACACCGGCAGCACTTGTGAACACTTGTGGGACCCATCCACTGTGAGAGGTTCATGGACTGAACACGAGAACTGTGCTCTTAAAACTTGGAAGCACAAAATCGACAAGCACTACGAAGGAACACAGATACACAGGACAGGCACTCGTCTGTGCTCGTCCAACACTGTGAAGACTACGTATTGAGTGGCCGGGGTAATTTCAAAGAAATCGATGACAACTTGCCGTGGGTTTGACAGCCAGCACGCGTTCATAACATGCGTACCAAGACAAATGTATTGAGTTTCCAGCATCACTGTCAACATTGCTGCCAAGCATGCTTGCAGCTAGGCATTCCTGTGATTGCAACGACAACATTTATTTGCTTTGATTTGAATAAATTTTAGTTTCTATACTAGTAGTACGTATGATTTAGAATGTTTTTCAGCATTATTACGTTAAATCCTGCATGTCTAGGTAGGTGCAGCAGCCCCTAATGAGCCCATTGCAGCTTCTGCCCAAAGATCATAAAAGTGTTGTATTAAATGGCCACAACTCCATTGCTGTGGAACTCCCTTATAGTGTTTTACATGTGTGAAGTTTAATGGAGTTTGCTGGTGCCTGTATGACAAGAATATAAAACTCACTGCCGCCCTCGGCCACGTTTCCCATCGTTTGATGTAAATTCCATTGCTCAACTTACCACTGGTTGTCTTTTCGATGCATTAAGTGGCCTGGCCAGGTTTTTTTGTCTTTATGTCAACTAGAATATTGGCTAGCCCTGTTCATTCTGTGATCCAATCTGTTGTTTTCTGGTCTATCATTTTCTGTTCCATTGCATGCTGCGTGGTTCTTAACTTTTGGGGGGAGTTTTTTTTCTTTACTATTTATATCGTGACAATAAAGGAAAATAAAGTAGACAAAACAAGAAAATCGCGCCATATCCACGAAGTGAATGATGATGAGTGGGCGAAGCTCCGGAGGTAATCTGGTAAACCGTCAATCATCCGTAAATTTTGTCCTCTCGATCATCATACAAAGACCTGACACACAAACGCAGGGGTGTGGTGTGATTATACATACAGTATATACTGTATATACATTTTTTTTACATATTGATAAAGAATATACAAAATGTTTTATTATTTACATATGGGGTAGATGATGATTTTGTTCAAGAGCTCTACGGGCGACAAGGAGGGGGTTCCCCTGATTTTGTTTTCGTCATATATGACGTTAATCTCAGGGGAACGTTTGTTGTCGGCGTTGCCGTTTTGCCTTTCGAGGGCGAGAGCGCGTTCACGATCGTTTTCATCCATGGCAGAAAGAGAATGTGTGGTCTGGAACGCGCTTATTCTTCATGGTCATCAGCGTCATCGTTATCACGTGTAGTGGGTACATTCCACTATAAGAGAATGTGTGGTCTGGAACCCGCTTAATCTTCATGGTCATCAGCGTCATCGTTATCACGTGTAGTGGGTACATTCCACTATATGGTGGCTACGACGGACGGCGCTGGACTGGCCTATGCCCTAAGGAGCTTCGCCCCTAAAATCACGGCATCTTCTTGGAGTGAACGATGATGAGTGGGCGAAGCAGTGGGATCGGTCGGTGTTACCGTAAATCACTCGTGAGCCGCCGCTACCCACGCCCTCAACTCCGAGTCCGCTTGGCGCTTTTGCCGTTTAGCCACCGCTTCCCGAGCTCTAGCCACCGGAGTAGCAGCTTGTTGGCATTGCCGTTCAGTCGCCGCTTCCCGCACCTACGTTTGTTTTCATCCATGGCAGAAAGAGAATGTTCCATGGTCGTCATCGTCATCGGGTACCTTGCATGAGCTAACGCGCTTATTCGTCATCGTCATGGCGTACAGTGGGGCATGGCCTCCGCGCCATCTATTGATCAATTTACATACTATGCGATACGAGCGCCATCTAGTGAACACTCCGTAAACTAGAGGTGGCAGTTTTGGTGGGCATATAGTGGGTACCTTGCACACCTTGCATGTGCTGTGGACGGACGGTGGGCGTATAGTGGGCACCTTGCATACGGCTGGCTACGATGGATGGCGCCGGACAAGCCTACGCCCTAAGAAGCTTCGCCCCTAAAAATCACCGCCATATCCACAAAGTGAATGACATTAAAGGAGCTTGCTCGGAAGTCGCGCTTGAAGCGCGCGTTGGCACCGCCTACATCAGGTAGCGACCGCTCTTGGTGCTTAGCCGTGGCATCCCGCACCCGCACTTCTTCGGGGTTCTCTTGCCGCCGCTTCCGTTTTGCTTCTGCTTCGCGACCTGTGACCGCAGGGTCCGCTTGACGGCGCGTTCGCTTCACTTCTGCTTCACCATGGTTTCCCGCTAAAGGAAACCTTTGTTCGTCCCTCCTTCCCGCGTCCCACACGGGAAGGAGGGACGAACAAAGCCCCCGCAAGCACATGCAAGCAAGATCAAAGATAGGAGTCAACCTGGGCGACAGACACCACCAGTAGTGCGTGTTATTCTTTGCTTGCACCCACCACCTGCCTAGCCATTGCTAAGCAGTCACTCTGTGCTCTTGGCCATGACTGGTGACTGTGGTGGCGGTTGATGGCCTTCATGAGCATTGTTGGAATCACCAGAGAAGTGTACATGCCGCTGCCGTCGGACAAGGCGCGAGCATAAGAAGCTTGCCGGGCAAGCTCCTAAAAACAGCCAGCTCTGCTTGGCGGACACTGATGAAACAGCGAAACTGGTGGCATGCTGTGGGGTTGAATGAAGTGGAATGAAGTGGGCATTAAGAGGAAATGACGTGGCATGAAGTGGGTGACTGAAGTGGGAGGAGGGGCAGGATCAGTAGTGGGCGTAGTGAGTGGTGGGAGGAGTGGCACATATCCGTAATGGGATTTACCCACTTTCTCTTGGTAAATACCACTACAACCTACGACAGTCCCCGGACATCAAAGCCTCGACCAACAACAGCTTCGCTGTTAAAAAATATTTGCCACTGAGGAGATTTGACCCAACGTCCTTGTTTTATGCATGCGATACTCTTACCATTTGAGTGATTGTGCACTGCTTTCTCGTCCATTTTACGTATGTGTGTACTTTATTATTAATTCAAACTAATTCAAAGTAATCATAAATAGTTTAAAATAGCCTAGATCTGGAGAGCTATGGAGGGTGCGGAAGACAACTTAAACTATGAATGTGCTGGTGAACTGAGCTTAAGAAGCGGCGGTATGGATAACAAAGACATGTAGCCATTTGTGCAGGATGCATCAAAGAATGAATTAATTCATTTTGAAAATAATAGCATCCGCTTTTGTGATAGTGAGTGACTATGGATGATTACGACAGATTTCATACTCATAGTCAGAATTTTTTTAACAATCCGCCTTTTTCATCTTTGCTGTGATGCCCTCTGCCGCTTTGGTAGGGGATGGAGCTTTGCGTTGTGATCCAAGGCAATCGGGCTCGCTGGAAGTCATGCGCCCCACCACGGTGTTCTGTGACTTTTCCGCCAGGTGAGGGGTGCCTGAATAGTGGCACTGTGAAAAAGGCAGGTTAGCCTAGTCATCTGTAAAGGCCACACCTCCTCAAAATTTGGAAGGGGGGGGGGGAGGGAGGAGGAGGAGGAAGGAAGCGAAGGTTTTGCCCTTGCAACATGATTACATGCAGTGTACTGTTAATACTATGTACTTCAGTGCATAGCATTTACATTCTCAAAAGTTGTATGCCTGAGGGTTTTTTGTTTTTCTTTCTTTCGCACATACATTGTTGGCTTTCTTAAATGCCAGGTGGAGCAGTTTTGGAGGCACTATAGCCATTTGATTCGACCTTCAGAAATGTCGGGCCACAGTGACTATCACCTCTTCAAGGAAGGCATCAAACCGATGTGGGAGGTAAGTGCCTTTTTTTTTCAAAAGGATCGAGAGGTGGGCTAGTTGGTAATCCATATCCGTTCAGTGTACTGGCAGCGCGGGAACAGACAATAGACGAAGGAAGAACAACACAACATGAGCGCTCTTGTTCTGTGGTTCTTCCTTCGTCCGTTGTCTATTCCCGTGCTCCCAGTGTGCTGAATGGATATGCCTTCCTTTTTTTGTTATTTGTTACATATACGTCATATTTCATTCTTTGTTACTGAGCGTGACGACACTAATTGAATTTGCATATCAGATTAAACTTGACTGGCATAATTTCATTTGGCATGCTCATCTCTGACTGCTGTAAGCATTCCACATGCAGCTGCATTCTTATGAAAATTAACATTCCATGCAAACAATATTTGTCAAGCAGAGTTATCAATGCATGAGGATGATTAGGTCATGCACACTTCCACAAATATGTAACAGATGAAATAGTGATGTGCTACACATAAGCTAGGTTCATTATCCCGTAGGTACTGTATAACTTTTGGGTCAGCTGTTGGCTGCACGAGCAAATGTGCGGTGAATGGGCACAATTCCTGTTAACCATTTCTTTCGCATGGTGTTTATCAGCTGCATTGACAGTACAGGCAGCAAAATTACGACATCAGTGGCCTTTGCTTAATGAGGCATTGTGTTGGGGAAGAGATAGCTAAAAAATATGTTGCAGGTGCCCGAGATTCATCAGACACCTGGGACATGTTTTACTGCATTTTTGCATGTGCGTATAATATTTGCAGTTTATGTAGATAAGAGTACCAAGTATTTTATACGTAGTCCGTCTTTGTCGGTCGATTGAATTGCAGAGTCGTATGCTTTGGTAACCATGCTGCCCAGAAGCATATAGATGATTGCTATGCCATCTATCCCTGAAAAGAAAGGCAGTGGCTGCAATCAGTTTTCTTGTTTACTTTTAATGTTTAGTTCAAACAGAGTCAAGCAGTGCTCGCACACATCCGTGAAACTGGGTAATATGAGAACTGTTCTTGTCATAAACAGTCATTGCCACTTTTTCTTACATTAAAAGCTTCCATAGGCTCATGCGCCGTAAATATTTGCATCCGACCAGAGTCCTAACGTTAAACCTGAAATCAGTCACCTCCATTGTTGGCATGTTATCAATGACCATGCTGAAAACGTGAATGGCAGGATGAGGCGAACCGCACGGGTGGCAAGTGGATTGTGCGGCTTCGCAAGGGGCTGGCATCCCGCTGCTGGGAGAACCTGATCCTGGCCATCCTTGGCGAGCAGTTTATGGTCGGTGAAGAGGTGTGTGGCGCCGTGGTGTCGGTGCGCTTCCAGGAAGACATCGTGTCCATCTGGAACCGCACGGCCAGTGACAGCCAGACAACACTGCGCATTCGTGACACCCTACGCCGTGTACTCAACCTGCCTGTCAACACCGTTATGGAATACAAGACTCACACAGACAGCCTGAGGTATGTGTTATGTGCATCATCATCCCATACTGCAAGTGTTTCTGATGTGTCTCATTGTTTTCATCTATATGTAGTCATCGTCATCCCAGTTCTTCTTGCTGGGTGCACTCTGATTCCTCGCCGAATATACACATTTCTCCTGCATCTGTAATCGTTTCCAATATGCTGTTTAGGTGTGTGTATTGTGGATGGCTTTCTGACTAGTCTCATACACTTGCGGTAATTTAATACCTTGGTCAGTGGTGGATGTGCCATTTGCACCATTTTGTCCGCCGCAGTGGCGTAGCAGTTATGGTGCTTGACTGCTGACTCGAAGGTCACCGGTTTGGTCCCGGCTGCAGTGGTCACATTTCGATGGAGGTGAAATGCTAGAGAGAACAGACTTTTGGGCTAGTTGGTTTGTAACGTTCATTAAAGCCATAGCGCTAAACAGACAGGGACCACAGAAAGAGGACGGGACGTGCGCACGTCCCATCCTCTTTCTGTGGTCCCTGTCTGTTTAGCGCTATGGCTTCAATGAAATGCTAGAGGCCCGTGTGCTGTACGATGTCAGTGCACGGTCAGTGTTGTGGTCAACACTGTCAGTGTTCTTTGGAACACCAGATGGTCAGAATTTCCTGAGCCCTCCACTACGGTGTTTCTCATAATCATATCGTGGTTTTGGGACGTAAAACCCCAGATATTATTATTTGCACCATTTGCTTCTAGTTGCAGAACTTTTGATTGTACTACCTGGCTCACCACAACCCCATGCAATACAGTAACACCATGTCACCAGATGTTTAGTGAAATATATACTAGTATTGCATGGCTGCCCATCATTTTAGGGAATGCTAACATGGGGAAAATATTTAAATGAATTGTTTTACCTATATGACGAACTTTGTAAGATACCTAAATGCAAGGCACTGCATTAATTGATATGAAATGAATGAATGTAGGTTGGCTACTAGTATGTGTGTTCACTTAGCAGGCACGTCTCCCTTGCACCAGAATTATTTGGCACACTCACTATATGTGTCTTTAAATGTGGGCTCAAATTGTTATATCTTTTATTTGAACAGAAACTGATATGAACTTGTAATCTATAGTTCAGTATGACGTAACAAATAATATTGAGTTCAATATTAAATTTGAAAATATATTCACCCTCTTGGTTATACAGTTCTGCCACTTTTCTCTCTCCTTCCTAAAGAGGTCATGACACCATTTGCAGTGCTAATTTCAGTTTATCATTGTAACTGGGAGTCATCGTCAGCCTGTCGGCAGCAAAACGAAGGCCGTACCAGAGAACCCGAATCTCGCCTTGTCTTGCATCAGCTGATTAACTAAAAATGGAAGGCACAATATAGTTAGCTACATAAAAATACTGGGCCCTGAGTGCACTTTTAAATGTGTAAGCATTTCTATGCCAACTTGACGAAAGAACTGTCTGTCCCATGTCATCTAAGACAATTGTAACATTAAAGAAATAAATGTATAAGACAACATAAATTTTCCTGGCAGTTCTGTGTGCTTCAGTTTGCGACATACATTGAATAAGAAATTTTCTTTCAAACCATATGCTCTCAAATTTTGCCGGCTTGTTGCAAGATGTACACACTTTGAACATACAATACGTAATTCCACCTGACCTTTGTGTCACGGCCCCCTAAACAAGTTTTCATGGTACTGCAATTGGCACAATATGTGTATTGTGATGTGGTCTTCATGCTATTACTATTAAATAAATGATGTAATGACTTTTCTTTCTTTTCAAAGGGACAATTCCAGTTTTCGCAACACTGACATCTTCCTCAGATGACAAGGATTGGAGGTGCAGCAAGGACAGGCCATGCTGCTCGTGATAAAGGACTCTGGAGCCTACATTACAGTGCCATCATAATGTGTGGTAAACACCACCCAATAAAAAAGAACATCACTTGATTCAGAGTAAATGTTTCACTTGTGATTGTGCTGCTCTTACAAGACAACTATTGTGACTGTATCATTGCATCCCTACCGTTGTCTTTTTTTTTCATGGGGATAACATATTGGCATCACACTTGCCAGTTCCGCATATAATACGCGGATTTGGGCTTCTCTTTTCACTGAGTCGCTTGTAGAATTTTCTAGGCACTTTTCGCAATTTTTTGGGAGGGCTTCTTTGCATTCTTACAGCGAGTATAGTTATTTTAGTGACCATCATGGTTGCCAATAGCATGTTTATCGACAACTGAGTAGTTGAGTGCTGAAGTCAGACATACATTGGGGGGAATCAACAAGTGACATTATTCATGCTATGGCAAACGTGCATTCAACCGAGTGGAGACTATGTTAAAGAGTAATGATGTGCTTTTGTTGATAGTTGCTCATATTTTCGCTGTCACTGATAATTAAAATAATTTTTGAAACTCGCCTTCGTAAGCGACAATTTTTCACTATGATTAAAATTTTTCAAGATGAGAAAATTAACTAAATTTCGGTTTCCTTTTTTTTTTTCTTTTATTTTATGGCTTCTTCACGAAAGTCGCACCACATTTTTTAGGCTTCTTTTGTGATTATTTGCTTGTTAGCTTGGTAGCATCTGGCAACTCTTATTGGCAAACTATAGTATAGAAGTTTCAAAGGTACGAAATACGCTTATTTCGGTAACCCATAAGCAGGGCTCCGTGTTTTCGGATCAATCCGAAAATATCCAATAAACACTCGCCGGTAAAATTTTTTAAAAGGGCATTTTGAAGGGCATTTTGAACGTTCAAAGGGCATTTCCAAAGCTGACCATCATCAGTCGGAAGGAGCCCACTTCCATCAGCGGCAGCAACTTTGTATGCTTGCGTCTATTACAACAAGCTTTAAGGTTGTAATATGAACAAACGTAGGTGTTTTGTAGTAGAGTATTTGTGCTTGTATGCATATGTGTTTGCACATTCAAACCTTCCAGACATCTAAAATACACTTGGTGTGTTCACGTGTTTTCGTGTTCAGATGATATTTCATTTAAGATTTTGGAGTATTGAGAATAATAATAATAATAATAGGTCCTTTATTTTTCATCAAGAAGATGAGGGAGGTTGGGAGAAAAAGCTGAGAAGCAGCTAGCTTGACAAACTCCAGCTCCCCACGAAAGTACACTTTGACGAGTTTACAGCAGTGCACATGAACAGCCTAAATTTACCAACAAGGTATACATGAACAGGAAGTGAGAAAAAATGAAAGGATGGAAAAACAGGATTATCAGCAACAATGCAACACATTTTCATTGGAAATGAAATAAATAAGAAGACATTGATACAACTTGTAATGCAATATTAAACACCAAATTTCGGAGAATTGGAGATTTACGAGAAATAAACTCTGATAAACGCCGAATTTCCTCCCAAAAAATGAACTCCGAAAAACACCCTCCGAATTTCAAGAAAAATAAACTCTGAAAACATGGAGCCCTACCTGTAAGGGAGCTCGGCTCTACATTGTTGGGGAGAGGGGAGTGGGGGGATGAAAGAAGAGTTTGGAAAGAAAGGCCATCTCGAGGAGTGAGGATGGAAATCACTGAGCTCCAGGCCAGTATATTTCTTTTCCCGTTATAAAAACTGGTAGGCAACTGGCAACACTGGGAATCTAACCCAGTACCTCCCGATTGGAGGTAGAATCTGCATTGCTCATGATTGCATTTCTCGCAACACTGTTTTAAAAGTTAGTTTGCTTGTATGCCTGCATTATAGATTAAACATGCAAGTGTTTTATATAAACTAGATGCGGTAAGGCGCACCGTTGCAAGTCGTGCATGAAGCAATAAACTTTCTACACGGTGTCGTCCAGAGGCAAGTGCATCTTGTAGTCCGCGCAGCAATTCAACATGCATGCTACCACCTACGACGAGGTTAACCAGGCCACAGTTCACTGTAACCAAATTATTATCTCAGTCATAAATTTTATCATAGTCCAACTGCGTGCTCGTTCAGCATTTTCATTTATTCAATGTTTTATTTTTAATCCAAATTTCCAGGCTCTTTTATTTTTATCTTTAGCTTCACGGGTGCTTTACATCCAGCCACCCGGCTCTTGGCCCATCCCCCCTTTGTGAGTGAGTGCCATAAATTGGAATAGGATATCATCATCATCACTGTAACAGGGGTGCTATCAGGCGCTACTACTTGGACGCCTTGGAAGTGATGGATTATGAAAAGTCTTGGCTGACTAAAATGGTGGCACCAATCTTGGAGACCATAACAATCCGTGCCATGGAACAATGGTAACTGTTTATCCGTGTTAAAAAATAAAAGAACGAAGTTTGTTTTAACAGCAGAACTGGTTAAGCTTTTCGTTCCGCCGATTCACGTTACCAACTCCACAGAAAGCGGGTATGTATGTACAGCCGTGAGCATACTTAACACAAACGCTCAGCATTCAGGCCTTGACCGGCTTGTACTAACGCCAGTGCCACGAAGTGTTGATCGGTATGTTAGCGGTGACTGACGATAGCTGGAGCTTTCGATAGTGAGTGCACTTTCCCCGCCAGTCAGACACAAGTGAAAGGCAAGTTGAGAGAGAAGGAGAGAACCAAATATTAATTTGGTCTTTCAGTGAGAAGATCGGCGAGTGGGATCCATAGTCCGAGATCCCAGTGGAAGTTGACCATTCAAATCAGGTTGCACTTCAGCTATCTGCAGCTGCTGCAAACATACCGATTAAAAGTTTCACGGCACTGACAAGCCAGCCTAGGCTAGGGTGCGGGTGCTGATGGCTGTGCCAAGCAGCTCCTAGCTTAGCAGTGCCATGGATAGTGTAACAAGGGGGTGGGAAAGGAAAGTGAGGGTGAGTGAGAGGGTAAACCATAGCCTAACCAAGGGGAGGGGGAGAGGTTAGGGGGGAGTGATGTGGTAATTGGAGGGAAAGGAGGAGAGAGGGCAATACTCAGTCTGCGTTCGCCAGGTGGTAGCGCGCTTGCTTGCCAGCTCTGCTGGTGTGCCGTTGCGCGTGCGCGCGCACCCTGAGCTCCACTATTTACTCCGATTGCGCAGGCGCGGAACTGGCTTTAATTTTTTATAACCAGTGGATACTTTAAGTACACCCTGATTAGCTTATGTGCAAGTAACTGCATGGGATGACACACAGAGCTTCAGGCGTGGAGTTTAATGCGCTGTGTCCCTTGAGTACCGAAATTGATCTCGAAGGCTGTGCTTTTGTGGGTTGCGTGCGCCATAAGTGTCGAGCCAAAGAACACCTCATTGTCATTCATGGAACAAGATTCGTTTCTCCGCATGGAAGCAGGGAATTTTTTTTGTCCTAAGGCTATACGTATTTGGACATTCCAAATCGCGTACACACTCCGCCCTGTGTCCATGGCGCTAGCATCGAGCCGGTCATCATCATCATCGTCAGCACTCGCACGCATTTTTTGCTCGGGTAGACATATTTGTGTTCCGTAACAGCCCCTCGACGTTTCGGTCCTTTCGGTGCAAGATCGAGTAATAATGCCCGTTGCCGACAACGCGAACCAGCCCAGCTGGGCTGACCGGGTCGAGCAGGGTGAAGACGTTCCGCTGCCGTCCCTACCTGCGCAAGTCGAAGTCGCCGACGGTGAAGAGAAAGTCACCACAGAGTTCCGCGAAGACGAAGAAGGCCGTAGGATTAAGGTGCTGCGACACTACAAGATCGAAAGGAGGCAAGTGTCTAAGTCTGTGGCACGAAGAAAGCTTTGGAAGAAGTTTGGAGCTGCGAAGAATGATCCGCCGGGCCCTAACGCGGCCACCACGGTGGTTCGGGGAGGACATACAGATGCAGTTTGTCAGCGCCCAGGAGGAAGAGACCAGCCCGGAGGAGGACATGCTGGCCAAGCTACGCAGTCAGAAGACCAAGATGGTCAAATGCCGAATCTGCAAGGAAGACCACTGGACCACGCAGTGCCCGTTCAAGGATAAGGTTGCCCTGCCCGAACATCTCAAGGAGGAGGCCAAACCCGTCGTGGCCGTCGAGGTTGAGGAGAAGGTGAAGTCTGGCAAGTACATCCCGCCAAGCATGCGAGAGGGTGCCAATCGTCGCGGAGAGTCGATGGCGCAGTCGCGCACCAGGGACGAAGCGGCCACTATTCGAGTGACCAACCTGTCGGAAGACGTGCGGGACTCTGACCTACAGGAGTTGTTCCGGCCTTTCGGCCAGATTGCTAGGATCTATCTGGCTAAGGACAAGGTGACTGGACAATCCAAGGGCTTCGCATTCATCAACTTCGTGCATCGTGAAGACGCCGCTCGTGCCATTGCCAATGTCAACGGCTTTGGTTATGACAACCTGATCCTCTCCGTGGAATGGGCTAAACCGTCCGGTACTGCTTGAAGACACAGAGTAGACTGATATAACGTCCACAGGAACAATTGGTTAAATAAATAAAAAGGGTGTGACAACGTGGCCCACCTGTGTTCCAAGAAAAACAAAGTTACTATCACACATTGCGGAAGAAGCAAGTGCTCATGAAGTATTTGCTCACATTCACAACTCAGGTTAACTAGAAATGCTGTGACCGAGGCCCGAGCGCATTAGCTTTTGTCCCATCCAGCCAGGTGCATTGTTTCACAGTGATGTAGAAAAGAAGGAAAGAGATTCAGTTTTGGGTTCATGATTAGGTATTGAAAAAACTCTACTCGTTATGAAAGCATCACAAAGAGAATTGACACACCAGCTTTCATTTTCATTAATCTTTGTTTGTCTTGTGAATATCTGGAACACATGGTTAATGAGTATGCATTGCGTCAAGTTGTGTCTGCTGGCGTCCTAAATAGGGCGAGTGGAAGGTTTTTTTTTTTTAAGAAATTGGGGATGACAGATGACTGAAGCGCAACAGCTGATCTCCTCTGCAAGAGTCCCATTCATGCACTCGGCACTGTTCGCCGAAGGCAAGGTCACCAGCCATTCGGCTAATGACGCCAATCTTGTACGTGCCAACTCTCCAGATTTCTGACCTGTATTCCTGATTGTACGATTGCAGCCATAGATCTCCTGATAAACTGCCTCAACCCAATTTCGACAAGAAAGAAAAAAAACTACACTAAAACAAAAGCAGATTATTAAAACAACATGAACTTATTTCGGGGAATGTCCACACAGCTTGAAAGGTTTGCTGGCCACCACTGTTTCTTGTCATCCGCCGGGCTCACCGACTTTCATCATAAACACTAACACGCATCAGCCTCTGACACTGGTGGGCATGTCCCCCATTTGATGGCCCAGTTCAGGGAGGGCACTGTAACAGTAGAGAGGCTGCAACGCTTTTATAGTAACGGTGTTTCAGTCAGGCCACAGGCCCGCTTCGAATGTACAAGACCACAGGCACGGGGGCCTTATGCTGGACAAGTTTGTTGACTGATCACAGTCGTCGCCTGAAGCACATTTTTTCTTCCTCACCCCCCCCCCCCCCCCCCCCAACTCATACGGCGAGTCTTCTGATTTCAGAAGTACCAAGGCTGTCAGGTACACAGTCTAGAGTGCACACCCATTGGTATAAAATTGTGAAGGAGGAAATGGCACAGACTTCTAGAGCTGTGCCCATTCATATGTACATCTAAAGCAAGTACCAAACAATCGACAAAAAAAAAAAGTTTTCTGCATATGTACAACTTTTTCAAACAGTCAAGAATGGTTAAGCTTTCTTTTTGATCATTTATTACTGTATGTTTGTGTAAATGTTGCAGTGAACAAATGCTGTGAAATTGAGATTGTTAGGCATGCGTGGTTTTGACCCCTTTAATGTTGTCTAGTTTTTTGCTGTAAAGCAGAGCATTTCCCTCATTTGAATGAAAGCACTGTTGCTGGAGATAGCACCCTGTCAGCATCTCTGTCTTTCTCATGGATGTAGATGCTCCCTTTCTGAGCAAATAATAGGTTCGTGCTAGGTCCATGCAGATGACACCTTACAGACTTTCACATCTACTTGCAGTACAAAGCATTACTATCCCTGCACTGCATTCGCAGTTGTTCACACCACGATGGTCCATTAGGAACACAAGCATTGATGAAAATATTGATATTTAAAATTTTGTGAAAATATATTGAAACGCTTATAGTTTGGGCTGCGCCACAAATATGGTTAATATGTAGTAGAAGTGCAACTTGGATGAGTTGGTGTGCGCAGCAGTTTCAACATGAATTAGTTAATGTATGTATAAAATGAGTTGGCAAAGAAGTAGATGTCTTCGTGTTTTCTTTCTGTATGTCATCATATAGTGAGTTCAGTTCTTTCACTGTTTCCCACAAGGTTCTATGGCCATAATACAAGAGGCTGGATGGGTGCTTTCCTAAATAATTGATGTTTTATGGTGGTGTTTCTGTGGAGAGTTTTCACGCTATGTCCACATTGACTAAACTTTATAAAGTTCACTGAAGAATTGAAAATTCTTAGCTATTTTGTACCAATAATCTCCATAATTCTGAAGATTTGCAAAATAGAACAAATATAGATATTGAATTTGGCAAATCAATTAGCTCATGAAGGAGACATTTTGCTGCCAGGAATAATTGTACTTGTGTGGTTTCACATCTGAGTGCTTTGAAGTATGTTGCATGCATCCAAGTGGAATGAAATTTAGTTGGAATACACCATTATATAGCGCTGCTTCTGACCCAAGCTTTTTACTTTATTGTGGGCACAATGAGGCATCAGTGCACATTAGTTAGATAAACCAGATGACAGGTTAGTGGTTGTTTTAATGGAGCATCGCAGTAGATGTTGTATTACATAAAAGTAAAATTATCGTCTGCAGTAATGAAACCTTGGCCTTCATATTCTCTTCTGTTAATTAACCTACTAGGGTAAAATTATAGACACTACAGTTTTCAAAGAATAATGAGTCTAAATTGATTGACTGTTTCACTTTGATGCCCCTTAACACACTGTTCTGCAACCTGGTGACTAGTGACAAACTTGCCTGTGTAGTGTTGGGTCTCAGCCCTCACCACTGAGTTACACGTTCACTGTGCTATACAGTCAGTCTTGATTGCTTGCTTTGTGTGTTCAGGCTTCATTTCCGACTTTATTTGAGTGCTCATTTAATAAAAAAGGCACCTGCATTCACCGAAAGTAACCTGTATCCATCTCATTAGTGTACCCTGTTATTATTGCTTAATCATGCAAAAAACTGGAGCTAAAGTGCCGTCGAGGGTCAAGTCTTCAAAACTGCACATGATTGTGTTCCTTCTTTTTTAAGTGCCATCCACATTAACATACGGCAGCGGTTGTCAGCCACGAATGTTTTGGGGACCCCTTGTGGACAGGTCGAAGTTTTGAGGGACACCTAGCGGTAAAGAAAAAAAGTGGGGAGGGGGGTCATAAATTAACACAACATGCAGCGTGAAATAGGTGTCTTTTATTTGTCCCTGGCAAAGAATGGTCAAACTTAGGTGCCACGCTCATTCGAGCTCAACTGCTTGTCAGTAAGTTGTGCGGTCCGCAGCCACATTCAACCTGTTTCGGGTTATGTTTGCTCTTCATATACAGTTGAACCCCTTTATAAGAGGCATGCTCCGGGCAGCAGTTATTGCCTTTTATATGAGGTGTCTGTTATAAGCAGGGTACCACGTATGCATTTTCTTATCAACCCGTATTTTGCTGTAGGCAAACTGGTGTCTCTTATACCCATTTGTCTCTTATATCAGTGCCTCTTATAAAGGGGTTCGACTGTATTCAAGCCTAGAAAAAGTATGCTTGTGTACATATGTAGTAGAAAGCTGTATCAAAAGCATTACAGCCATCTCATGCAGAAGGGGGAAACATAAGTCAGCTACGTACAAAGGTGCAAGAATCAGAAGGAGCCGCTGGCACAGGGCACAGTGTGGCACCAAAAAAAAAACACTGTTTTTTTTTTTTTTTTTTTTTAAGAGCGGAGCACTTTAGTGGGCCAGGCTGTCGTATGCTGTCATCGTCGCTTGGCGTAACGCAAGCAAATCCACATATGGCATAGCCAGCTGTAGCATACTGAGCGCATGCTCACGCCAAAGAGAAGTCTTCTTCCTTTTGTTCTTCGAGCGCCTTGATGATGAATTTAACGCACGGATTCTTCCTCTTATTCTTTGAGCGCCTTCATGACGATATTAACGCAGGCAAAATTATGCGTAGCATAGCCAACTGTAGCATATTAAGTGTGCACTCGTGCCAAAGAGAGGTCTTGTTCCTCTGGTTCTTCGAGAGCCTTGATGATGATATTAAGTGCAGACATAACTACTATGGCTAGGAAAACACGACAACGCAAACCACGTATAAAAATTGAAAGAGAAGACATGCGAGAAATAGAAAGTGAGAGAAGGGAAAAAATAGGAAGAAAAATAGAAATAAAGAGAAAAAGCAGAAAAAAACTGGAAAAAAGAACAAGAAAGAGAGCAGGAAAGAAAGAGTAACAAAGAAGGCTGCCCACCTCCGCACTTTCTTCAGGCTTGGCACCACTAGAATGAAGCTGCCTTAGTTTTTTTTAAATCGAGGATGGGTTTCGTGGACACCCAGAAATGGCTTCACAGACCCCCATTTGAGAACCACTGACCTACAGGATGATAATGGGCGAATGAGCAAAAGCTCACAGTGGTGGAAACTGCTGTGTATTATTTTACTGAGTGGCAGGGGCATAGCCAGAATATTTTTCAGGGGGGGGGGGGGGGTTCAACCATAGTTTATGTATGTTTGTGTGTGTGTTTGTATGTATGCGTGTGTGTATATATATGCAAGCAAAATTGAAAAATTTCGGGGCGTGTTTGAACCCCCCCCCCCATCTACTCCCCCACTTGGCTATGCCCCGGCTGAGTGGACAAGTGAAAGAAAGCAAACTGATGCTGCAGGCAGCTAGGTGCATATAAAGTCAGGATAATGTATAGGTAAAAAGTAGCCTTAAATATGCATTACCACATTATAAATGTGACATTATGATAAACAAATGAATAAAAAACAAGCAAAACAACTGTGGCCATATTGTTCTCTTTCTTTAAGCAACGATTCCATATCCTGAATGCAAGAAGCTACACAATTTGCAATAATCACTGTTAGGGAAACAAGTATCTTTGCTTCATAAGCTGATCTGTGGTTGTCGGTAGTCAGCATAAACATGCACCAGAACTGGTGTGACCCATATTTATTCTTTAATCAATTTGTTAGTCGATTGTGCCATTTTTTCGGTGCTGCAGTTGAGTAAATGCGCATGAGGCTTGTAGGTATACATTGGAAAGAGAAGGTAGAAGCAACTTACAGTCTCCCACTGCAGCTTTACAATCACATGACTTAAGGTGTACATACACTTGAGAGTAGCTGTGCAATTAAACTGTGTCTACTTCTCCTGCCCAAGTTTTGCCAGGCTGGTTGCTTTCTTCACTTTGGAGGACATGCTAAAAGCCTCACATGCACAGACTTGAATTCACCAGCAGGAAGAGAGAGAATAAACATCTGTATTGTATTTAACAGATGTAGCCTTTGAGAGAAGTTCTCATTCCAGAATGCCTTGAGATCGTGGAATGTCCTGAGCCTTTGATAACGACCAGTCATACTCTGGGTTGGATCTGACCAATGCTCTCTTTCAAAGCTCATTTGTGTGGCAAATATTTGGGGGGCGTAAGTAGCGGTTTGAGGAAAAGACCTTTATTTCTGCTAATCATAATGGCATAGTGACATTGGGGGGGGAGCAGAAAGGGGTATGAAAGAAGAGTTTGGAAAGGAAAGGCCACCTTCTCAAGAAATTAGGACCAACAACACCGAGCACCAGGCCAGGGTATCTCTCTCCCATTAGAAAAACCAGTGGGGGGCCCAACGGCAGTGGGCATCTATCCCGGTGCTTCCCGCATTAAGTCGGACACACTAACCACTTTACAACCCCTGCTGCCTCCTCCTCACTCCCTCTTTCTACTGATTTATCCACCAATCCCTTCTCCACAGACGCTCAGCGATGCTTCTTTCAACACTAAAAAAAAAAAAGCATGTGAAAAATGTCTTTTTGTGGCACAACAATATCTGTCACCTATTTCACGTGCCTCTATAGCCACAAGTCCCGTAGTTTCATGTCATGAATGGCATGTGCGCTAGTGTGTTGTAGCATTCTTGATAGGAAAGTGTAGAGTGCTAAGTTTTCAATAAAGGAAATGCAAGCAAGGTACGCTGATGATCGTTGTCATGGGACAATGAAACACTCTTTTTACACATTCTTTTTTTTTCCCCCCTTTAGTGTGAAGGGTTGCCTCTTTACTTTCCCTCACTTCATTCACTCCTGCTCCCGACTTAGTAGGGAATCACTTTTTTTTTTTTTTTGTAATAGCAGTAATACGGACACTCCAGGAGAATTTCTGCAGCCGCCGTCGCCGTGAAGTTCCGTAGAAGTCCAAATCGATAAAATCGCCGCGTGCGTCCGTCATATGTCTGGTGTGCGAATGAAAGCGTACGTGCGAGGGCAGCCGACGATCGCGGCTCAAGCGGAGAGGAAACCCACTGGCTTCATCGCGCGTAATGTTCATGGCGTCCCTGGGGAGGGGGGAGGGGGTTGGCAGCTGTGGCTTCGACAGCAATTAACTGCATGCGTACTTTGATCGGCCGGATGCGGTCGCGCGCACACTATCTTGACAGGGATCGGCTGATTGGCCCATGCCCTTGTACGAGCTGTTTTCTCACCTCCTTCTATTTTTTTTTTTTGTATAAAATTAATTGAGCCCCAAACTGGGAAATTCACATCGGCACACATCCACTCATAGACGAAGCAAAACACGTGCAGCGCTAACTCCTAACTGTCCCTGCTGCAGTTTGCCTAATGGCTAGTCGCAAACAGCGTCAATGCTTAAGCACACTTTGCTTGCGCAATGACATGGAAAGCGTTGGTTAACATAAACACAAGCCCCAGCACGTGCACCCTAAGACCTCGTCTCCACCAATGTGCAGCGTAGGAAAGCGCACTTGCGGGTGATGAAGAGGGTTTGGAATTATTGCTTCGCTGTTACGACGAAACTGGCTTTTCCCCCCTCCCCAACCCCTCCCGAAACCGACAAACTCGGCGGGCAGTGCACACCGAACACACGCTTGGAGTTTGTGTCGGAACGAGGATCGGACGACGTTGAGGCCATGGGTGGTGGGGTAAAGACACTTATGCAGGTTCACCGTCAATCTGTGCTAGAATAATTTGAGGACACATAGACACTATAATCAACATGATATTCACAATGGAGGGATTCATCTGCATTCAATCGTTCAGTCGTGAGTCTTGGAAGCCGTAAATGAGAAAAGGTTCCGTCATTCTGACGTTTCACGTTACCCTCTTACCCTACTTCAAGCCTGGGCCTGTTCCGCTGTTCCCTTCGAGTTTATTTGTCCATTGCTACTGGTCATAGCGTCTGCTGCGTTTGCCCACTGGTTTGGCGTGTGATGACACGCTTCGTACCGGAGACAGCTGGAGATTCTTTTCACGCATCACTTGGAATACTTTTTGTAGCATCTTGAGTGGGATATGATGAAGATTGTGTCACCTAATATTCAGCTCATCGTGTTTCGTTCATCTTAAGTAGCCCGTGTTTGTATCGTGATGCCGGGTCCAGTTTGAGATCAGTGCATCGCTTGTTGCAAGGGCCGAACAATGGGCGTTCACGGCCTGTGGCAAGTAGTGGAGGCTGCGGGGAAGCCAATTGCTCTCGAAACGCTAGAGAACAAAGTTCTCGCCGTCGGTATCCTTTTGCTTTCCGCATAACAGTTGCTTGGGTGTTGCAGTTAGACGAAAGTGGCGCAAGCGAAATCTGATATTCCTTAAGTTGATCTGAAGATTGTTTTGGGGTAAATGGTGTGGAACAGGTGCATGTGCAGTGTGTTTATCTGCGCCGCTTTTATTGTTGTTGCTTCAACCATGACACACGGTTGAACGAACATGCAGCGCGAGTTTTCCTTGACTCCGTAATGTTTGCACTGTAGACGTGAGCTTATGGCTTCATCAGGCCGTCAAAGGATTCCGTGATGCCCAAGGAAGTCCTTTGGCCAATGCACACTTGTTGGGTTTGCTTCAACGAGTCTGCAAGCTTCTATTTTATGGAGTTAAACCCGTCTTCGTCTTCGATGGAGGCGTGCCGCAACTTAAGAAACAAACTCTGGTAAGTATTATTTTCTCACCGTTGTCGAACTTGTCACGCCCAGGAGCTAACTTCCGAGAACTAAAGCTGATCATTCGAAAGTGCGTGCTAAACGTAGACAGACACAAGAAGCGAAAGCAGCGCTGACCGTGTTGCTTTGTTGCCTCTGTGGAAGCCTTATATGCATTAAGTATATATATATATATATATATATATATATATATATATATATATATATATATATATATATATATATATATATATATATATATATAATGTGTGTGTGTTTAGCAAATGTATGGCATTATAGACAAAATATGAAAGTACTCCTAACTCGTAAGCTTTCAATCCCTAAAGACTGTAGAATTCTGTGCTTTGCTTATGTCAACTTACCTCTGACAATATGTGAGTACCTTTTTTAGTTATGGCGCATTGTTGTTTACGTTTATTGAGAGCACTGTAGCAATGAAGTACAAACTGAAACTTAAATCTTTCAGGCTGCTCGTCAGGAAAGGCGCACATCTGCTCAAGAAAGTGCACAGCGCAAGGCACGATTACTGCTTCTGAAGGCCCGACACCGAGGGTCGAAACGACCAGCACCCAAGGCGCCGGTAGATGACTTGTATGTTCTGCCACCTCTGCCAGAACACTGGAACAAATTGTATAAGTATGTACATCCTTTTTCACAGTGCCTGAAACTTTGTGCTGTCAATATAGAATAAGTTCACCGCATGCACAACATCTGTTGTCCCACCATGCTATTAAAGGAGTACTAAAATTATGAAGGCAAGATAACTTGTGTGATAGATTTGTGTGGATGCACGCACATCACCTACCAAATAGAAGTGGCTAATATAACCAAGATATCATATTTAAGATTAATTTTAAACTGTGTGCTGTGCAACTATATACGAAACAGAGCACCTCGCAACATCAACTTTGTGTGAATAGTAAACAGCAAACAACCAGCTACACTCAAACCTCATTATAACAAAGTTGCATCTTACACGAAAATAAGTTTGTTATATCAGAAAATTTGTTATAAAAGTATATTCCTAACACTATATCTATTGCAAGACTATTTTTACTTTACTTCGTTATAACCGATATTTCGTTATCTCCGGGTTGGTTAAATCGAGGTTTAAGTGTAAGTTTGCTGCCATGCTCCTTGCATGCTCTATCCCCAGCAGTTCTCAACGCGGTGCTCACATGCACGCAACTCTCTAGGGCTTTCTGAAACAGAGACTGTGACTGGGCGCTAAAAAAATGTCTCCAAATAATTAACCATCGGACGCTCGAGCAAAAGAGCACGCAGCAGTTTCTATCTGATAAAAAGTTCGTTGGCTACTTATTGCAAAAGAAGAAACAAGATGTAAAATTTTTGTGTCAGTACTCCTTTAACGTATGTCCATTTTCTGCTGTTTGCAATTTTCATTTAGTCAGACGCATAAACTTCGACTTAGAAATTATGTACGTTGGTCACATATCTGTAAAGGTTCACTGATGCCTTTGATGTGGACATTGTCCTGTTAGCAGCCGTACTGCTGCTCAATTCTAGCACTTACTAGATAAAAGAAAGTCCATGAACGAAGTTTATTTGGTAGAATAGAGAGGCTCATCAGTGGCATGTCTATGGTTAATTATAATTGTAGTGAACAATATGAGACGACGACAGCAAGCCACAGCATTAGTGGTAGCCACGCGAAACCGAGCTTGCGCTTGCCTGAATTTTGGTCCGTTGACGTCCCCCATCGTTTGTTTACATTTGTACATGAATAAATCATGTGCAATAATCTTTAATGATAGTGATCAGGTCATTGAACTGCTCGTTTAGGTAGCTATAAATGAGACAAAACTATTTCATAAAAATGGGGACCTGTGCCAAGATTTTGTTGCGATTTTGTCCGTTCATTCCTGCGCCTCCCATCATTCATCATTCCTGGCCATCAATAACATGGGCATCACCTTGACCACTGACAAAGTGTGAAAGTTACAAAAAGTAGCAGCTTTGGTAGAGGCATTGCCATAGAATCATATGGAGCCATAGAAGCGTGCTCATACAGTAGAGGAGTAACAGAAGATTGGTGAGAGAGGCTTTCTTCCTGCAGTGGACATGAATCAGGACGGTGATTATGATAAATGGGGTCAATGAAACCCTTTGTATTTCTACTGCCACCCTTCAGAGTCGAGGATGATGACGAAGACTGGCACAAGGAAGATGCTCTGTGGGAGTTGGCATCACTTGACTGTGACTCGGAAGAATTCGCAGCTCTGCCAGCAGAGATGCGTCACCGTGCATTGATTGCCATGCAGCATCACCATCGCTGGGGCCGTCGCAGGAGCTTACCTGAGGCAAGTCTTTGGAAGTTAGACTGGACTTGTAAACATCATTGCCTTTCTTTTGGTTAAAACCCTTGTGCTCTACATCACTGTGAGTTGTTTTTCTCTTGCAGTTTTTGAATTCTCGGAGTGACTTATCATGAAAAAACCTACCTTAATGTTTTAGTGACCATAAAGTGACAATAAAACTGTTTTCCTTAGGTATAAATGTGCTGCTTATTCAACAATAATGAAAACATATAAATGAGAAAAAAGCTTATATTATTGATAAAAGGTATGTGCATCCAAATATATATTATTTTTACAGGCTCAGAAAAATGCAAACACCCAGATAGAAAACACACAGGCATGGTAGCATTGTTCGTACACAACGGCATCATCTGCATATACAATCGAACCTCTTTATAAGAGACACTGATGTAAGAGACAAATGGGTATAAGAGACACCAGTGTGTCTACATTAAAATAGGGGTTGATAAGAAAATGTATATGTGGTACCCTGCTTATAAGAGACACCTCATATAAAAGGCCAACATTGCTTCCTGGTGTAGGTCTCTTATAAAGGGGTTCAACTGTACAACTTGTGCCTCCCTGTGAACAACTGAAATCACACTGGGAGATAAAGAAGCTAATTTTATTAAGCAGTTACTCCTTGATCATAAAACAAATGTAGACATCAGTTTTTCTAAGTATGACAAACAGAAACCACCCATGAGACAAAGCCAAACTTATTGCTCTATGCATGCTCAGATGTGTGAGCAGTTGCCAATGTGCCAGCCTAAACAAACCTGGGAATAGGAACGAAAGATCAATGGCGCAAAAAAAAAAAAAAAAAAAAAAAAAAAAAAAAAAAAAAAAAAAAAAAGAAAAGATTTCTCGTGTCCTTCCTAAGTGACAGCATTTGCTGGGCAAATGAGAGTTATAAAGATGGAGCCATACATGTATGGCACTGAAAGTTTGGCACTTGTTCGTGGTGTTCTCCACTGACCCCCAAACGGTTGATGCGCAAAAATGACTGTGCATTGCTGCTCATTGTCAGTGTTAAAATAGTACATGTCTTGGCGCAACAGTACCTGAAGAAAACGTGTAGGAACACAAACAAGACTAGATAGAGGCAGACAAAATGCTGAGCCCCCCCCCCCCCCCCCCAAAAAAAAAAAAAAAAAACTGAAAAAGTTTTTTCGATATTTCCACAGCGCAGTGTACGAAATCCCCCCTCTCGTGCTGTCGTTGCTACTGCAGCCAAACTGCCTGGTGTGTAAATGACCACCTGGAGAGAACATTGCAAGTTAAGGGGGTATGAAAGGGCAGATCGTCCAAAAGCGATTTTTTTTTATTATTTCATTGTCAAAAAATAATACACACTCTTATACCCCTGTCACACGTGGCAACTGAAGTGCACTTTGATCGAGTGCACTTATGCTCACAAAGTGCCACTTTGGCGGTGCGCTGCTACACGAGAAAGAGAAGTGTATTTTGGAAATGATGGCAGTGGCAATTGGCGGCTTTGGTAGCACAACATATATTTGTTATTTTTGCGCCCGTGTCTCAGCGTCGGACCACGTTGTCTTCATGGAAGTAGCACCAGTGGCACACGCCATCACAAATGACTAGAGAACGTTTGACCTACACATGTGCAAGTGTGCAAGGAAGTGAACAACGCGACGGACGCAGCCGTTGCACAGGAATGTGCTCCCGCATCCCCCCTAGCAGACGTGGCCCTAAACTGCCCTAGGGCGAGTAGCGAGGTTTTTGTTGTAGTATGACTTGGTTTAATACATAGGAGCATTCCTAATAACCAAAACAATGGCTTAAAAATACTATGAGCACCGCTTTATGCAGTAGCGTATTTATATGCAAGCCACTGGTACCGAGGCTACACACTCCGTCGCAGCGAAGCGAGGTTGGCGAACGCACTTGCCGGCAAGTGTACTTTGCAGCGAGTGACACTAAACTTTCTTGTGTGACAGCGTGCAAATGACACTTGCGGCGAAGTGCACTCGCTCAAAGTGTACTTAAGTTGCCACGTGGGACAGGGGTATTAGGAGCAATACCGTGCATTGGCGAGCACGTAGGAGCACTGGAAGCCATTTAGAAATGGCACCAGAGACTGCGCCTCCTGACGGATGCTTGTTTACATATTGTTTTCCATCATCATTTCTGCATATATGTATTTTTTTATTATAAATATGGCCAGATCGGTTAAATATATTCATATCCTACCATTTTCTTAGGTACTGTTTTGCAAATTTTCCCAACAGTAATGCTTTTGTAGCGTAGTCATTGCTTCATGTTGTGAACACTTTTCGTGCGTGTTTTTAAGCATAAAAGCACGTTTTTCTCACGATCAGTGTTTTGAAAATTTTTGAAACTTGATGTACCTTTTATGGAAAACCATCCGACCAATTGCGCTGAAATTTTCTCAGAATATACGGATATCCCTTGAAAATATTCTAAACCTAAAGCTTTGAAAAACTGTGTGAGTTATATTTAAGAAAAAGATTATTAATTGGAAAGTCTCTCTTGCAGCACGTGACATGTGAGGACAATGTTTATTTTTCTTGTGAGATAAAAGTAAGAACCCGTTTGTACAGTTTGGGGTTAATGCTACTACCATGTGGAATTAGCAGGCCAGATTTGACGGTGATACTGTTTTTCGTTTCTAAGAAAAAGGTACATTTACTTTTACACCCCAGCATAAAATTTGGTACTTAAATACAAAATATTAACAAAAGCTACAGGGTCGAAATTGCACAAAGTGAAGGCCGGAAGCTTTCTCATTGAGCATGCAAAGTGTCACAATAAAATGTGCAAAAGCTGCTGACATATAAAGCTGAAACCAAGATGACCCGTTTACCCTACCATACCCCCCTTAATGAAGGTTTGTGTTGAAAGTCACTTAGCCACAATAGCTCCGTTTATGGTTGTCCTGATTTTTTTTTATCATTGCAAGATATGCCGAGGTTCTGTGGTGATTAGTGATGTGAGTGTTATTGCATATATAAAAAAGAACCTATGTGCGTGAGTGTGCCTTCGGTAGCACTCCTCACCAAGAAACTTGCATATCTTTCGCTTAGATGATGGCATCAAGTATTGATTGCACGGGGATGATTCACTCATGTACTCATGCACTCATGATTCACTCATCTCAATGTATTCCCACTTTTGTTTGAAATAAGGAAGTACCAGTGCAAACAGATGCCCACAAGGAAGATGACACGTACACACAAGCACTGACTGAAAACTGCATTTATTGGCAAAATAATGCACCTTATAAATGCCAGATTGAGGCATGGGAAATGAAGGGGAATGAGATCAAGTTTAACCCTTTAATTCCTGAATTATGAAACCGCTGAACAAAATAAAATCTGTTTTCATTTTCCAGCTTTAAATAGCAATCTTTAATTGATTCTGAAGTTAAATTATCTAAAATGCAACTGTAATGCATACTTTTAGGTATGTCGCGATTTCGCGATATGTCACGGAAACGAGGATTTTGCAACAAAAAATGCACTTCAAAACTATGTATTATGTTGTGTGCCACCTCTTGGCTGCATACATACCAAATAAACAAAATTATTGAACATTGAAATTACGTAACTCAGGCGAGAAAAAACGAAGAAGTGAGAGCTTTCACACGTGCTTCGCGCTCTCCGCCATCAGCTGCAAAACAATTGGTTCTAGCATAGAATACCTTACACAAGACAGGCTCAAGATTTTTTAAATCTGAAAGCTACATTCCCCGTGAGTACTTGACAACCGGCATTAAAGGCGTCACGCGTTTCGTGGCGTGTTGGCTCGGAGTTTTTCGGTATGTCGCGAATTCGCGACACTCGGCAGTAAAGGGTTAAAGCACGTGAGTGGTGCAGAGTGCATAAAAGGCGACCAAGAGAAGAGCACAACAAAATCTCCTTTGATTTTCCTTTGCGATCTGAAACCGGACAGCCGCATCCAGAATATAAAAACTTTTTACCAAATTCCTTAATGTGGTAGGCTTCTAAACTGATGCATGCAGTCTTGTCCTTGCTCTGATCTAGAATCATTCCTTCAAACCGGGCCACATAACTTGTGCACTTAACTGATGTGTGAAACCAAGTGTGCATACTTGCCATCTAGTTTGTCTAAGGTGTCAGCATGTTCCCGCAAATGGTTATTGACACGGCACCCAGTTCTGCCTACATAAAACATCCCACACAACATGAGAATGCTTGACAAAATGGCATTTTGTGGTTCTTCTGGCGTCCACGTTTACTGGTGTTGCAAATATGTGGGTACAACTTTCCCAGCTTATTATTGAGGGCAGATAAACAAATTTGGACCCTGTGCCTACTTGCCACTTTCGTAAGGTTGTGGGAAAGCTTACGGATGTACGGTACAGCCTTGGGCCTAGAGGTCTTTCGATGATCCTCAAGCCGTTGGACTTCCCGTTTCATTTTTGTTTGTTCTCCTCTTCCTCCTGCCTTTTTGAAGCTCCCGTCTGTATATATACTACTGCGTGCACAATAAAATATTAGTTGTAAGTTCATGCGCTTCGTCTATCCTCTACTCTGTCTAGTCCCATTTTTGCACTCTTACTTTCTTTATGCCCCTGTCACACAAGCACACAAAAACCCTTTTGCATAAGTGGTATTTTACAAAGTTGAGAGTCTTTTTAATGAAGAGGCGTTGCCTTGCAGACACACGGCATCAACGATCTCTTTTTAGTGTTTTCTTTCGAACACACTACCGAAAGTGTGGCGCTAGCTACGAAAGAGAACCAGTCAAAATAAAATTATTAGGCTTGTGCGAATAGTGAATTTTTTGTTTCGAAGCTAATTCAAAGTGAATAGTGATTTTGGTTGAATAATTGCGAATCGAATTCGAATAGTATCTACCACATATTATAAAGAAAAATAGGCATATTTGTCATGACCCAACAAACCTGCACAATATTTTTAAAAATTGTAAACGAGGCCTGTTCAAATGCCATTCTTTTTGGTTCGAAGGAAGTGACTTTGAGTAGTAGCAGGATTTGACTTTTGGTAGAATGCAAGTGATAACCTGTAAAATATGTTACGTTTTAAAATTTACTCTGCTTAGAGCATATGCCAGTATAACAAGCTTTTAAACTAAAAAAACGATGAATCGATTGGAGATTAATATGTTCATTTAACCTTGAAGTGGGGCTTCGCGGCAATGCGGAATTTCTCCTGGGAAGGTGTTTTCACGGCTTAGCATCCCTTCACTGCAGTGAAACCACTTTTACAGAAAGTTACATAGGTGTTTTTATGGTTTAGCATCCCTTCACTGCAGTGAAACTACCTTTACAGGGGGTTTCATGCAGATTAGTACTATACACTTATTCGTTCATTTCGAATACATCGAAATTTTCAACGATTTAAATTCGAATCGAAGCAAATTCGAATACAGTGATATTCATTCGAATATTCGCACAAGCCTAAAGATTATGTATCTAGATATATACCGTATTTACACAAATGTAAGTCGACTCCAATGTAGGTCGACCCCCCCCAAAAATCTCTCGGCAAAAAAAAAAAAAAAATGCTCTAGTTTTGGTTTCGATTCTAAGTCGACCCCCCCCAACATTGGATTGTCAAATTTGAAAAAATGGGTCGACCTATATTCGTGTAAATACGGTAATAAGCCTGTTGCCTTTTACATGCACCTAGAACTGTTCTGTCACCAATGTTGGCCATAAATGTTAAGATGCTGCGTCTCTTGTGCCTGTGTGTGAGACGCGCCAAGTGTTCCGTTATATCCCCTACCCATTCGACGTGCTACGAGAGTAGACAAGAAAATAAGGTTTAAAGGGTTTGTTTATTACGCCTTCTATGAGATGTGAACTTTGTTTTTATGATGAGCCCTAGGTGACAAAAATAAATATATGCACATATTTTTCATCAATTTATAGTTGCTGGTGCTCACTGATTTCGAGGCTACTCTTTTACACCTGTGAAAGAGATCGACAAATTCCATTTACGAAAAAGACCGCTTCTGAAAAAAAATTACTCTCTGTCATGTGTCTGCGAGTGGAGCTCTTTTTCGGAACAAGTCTTCTTGCTCAAAAGAGTTTTAAGTGCTCGTGAGACGGGTATTAGACATGTACCAACCGACCCAAGTAGGCACTCTAGTGCAATGGTACCATTCTGATGAACTTATGTGGCATTCACCACAGCTCCATGGTATGTCATTGCTTTGTGCCCAGGACTCTGAGGATTTCTCCGCCTACCAGCTGCGTGGCCTTTTGCGCAAGCGTACACTGCAGCAGCGTGCCGCAGAGGCTCGTCAAGAAATGAGGCCCGAGCCATTTTTGTGGGGCGAAGAGGCCCACGTGAGCCGAGTTGCCTCTCAGGCTAACACTCACCAGGTCATTCTGAACACCAGCCCCACTAAGCGTGCCCTGCAAACGGGAAGTGGGCAAGGTGATGTAGGTATGTTAAATAATGTCACCTATGGGCTATAGTTCATTTCTGTTCCAGTGCACGAAAATGATAGCCATAATGCTCAGGGACAGGTAGATAGTTGAGTGGATCAGAGATCAAACAGGAGTATGTGGCCAATGTGCTGGTAGATATGAAAAGGGAAAAAATGCACCTGGGCAGGTCCCATCACGAGAAGGACGGATGAGAGATGGCCACTTAGAATGTTGGAATGGATAACGGGAGAGGGGAAGCACGGTTGAGGATGGCAGAGGGTTTGGTGGAGCAAAGGATGATAAAGAAAAGTCATAGCTTTGCCGCGAGGGCGAAGCAATGAATGCACTCGCACATAGAACATACCATGCATGGGGGGGGATGTTATCGAGTTGTACTTTATACGTAACATGACAGTGATGGCAAAAATGTGCCTGGAATCAGCTTGCACAGGACAAGATTGGGTTGGAGATCATTGGGAGAAACCTTTGTCCTGAAGAGGGCATTAGACGGGCTGATGATGATGATTACAAAGGTGGAGATGGGGGGTAAGAAATCGTGAGCCTGCATGCTGATGAGGAATCAAATGATGTTATTGTTCCTGGTGTCCTTGTCTTCTGCTCAGTAGAAACAGCGGTGCGTGTTGTAGTAAGGAAGGGCCAGTGCTTGTGGTCCTGTTTGATCTCGGAGCAGAGACTTGTTCGGTGCTATTAGAATCCTTAATGCATTTCTTCTGATCATGAAACTCTTGTGTATTGCCATGAGAGCATTTTCTGCAGCCTGTCCTCATTCATACCTTCATGCAGCACCCATAGCAGACATACTGAAGCACTGGCACTGATAGAGGAGCATCAGATTGTATGCAAAACGGATGCCCTATGCAAAACATCACGGGCGTGTGAACCGTGAATTTTAGAGCCAGATCAAATACGAATCGAATAGTGATGGCTCCTAATCAAATACAAATACGAATCAAATACTATTTGAATAGTTTTCGAATAGTACGGCAACAATTTTCAAAGCAGGCCTAGATATTGGTGACAATTTTCAGAAGGTGACAATTTTCAAAACCGCCCAAAAATTACACAACATTTTTTTTGAAAAATAGTATTCACAAGCTTTAACAAAAAAACATTACGATTACTTTCAACCGACAAAAAATAATTCAATTAAATAAACTGAGCAGCAACTACAGCCTTCGAAATATTTTGTAACTGCAGGCTAAAATATAGCAGTGATTACAGTATTCAAGGTGGTATTTTGTCAACAGATTTTAAATAAAGCTGATACTTGAATACTAAGCGATTTTGACGAGTTAAGATCATCATAACTTTCATAGCTAAGAGAGTTGATTGCTGACACTGCTGTTTCGGCGACGCCGGAGTTTTAAGCAAAGCGCATTCCTCCCGTGATCAATATGGCATCGATAGTGCCATAAGTAAATGTGCTGCATGTATCTGGGTAATTCGATGATGAAAACAAAGAAAGTTACCCCTTGTTGTTTCCACATCTCATTCCTTCGAGCATTTTTTGTCGTTGCTGATTATTAAAAAAATATTCGGTATTTACAATATGCGCTATTCAATTCAAGTACCGAATTGAGTAGAACGCTATCCGATTTCTTATTTGAAATTTTCGAATATCCGCTCACCCCTAAGAAATATGCTTACACTAACTGGTGTGAGCTGCGGCGGTGGCTGGTGCAGTGTTTACGGTGCTGAGCTGCTGAGTCAAAAGATGTGGGTTCAATCCCGGCCACTCTGGCTGCATTTTGGTGGAGGTGAAATTCTAGGGGCCCATGTGTTGTGCGATGTCAGTGCACCTTAAAGAAGCCCAGTAGGCCTAAATTATCCACTCTCAAGGCATGCCTCACAATCGCATTGGGGTTTTGCCATGTAAAACCCCAGCAATTATTACACTAACTGGTGCTGTGCAGCAGCTGTTATTAGTAGGCTTGTGCGAATATTCCAATGCTTCGAATATTAGGAAGAATATTACTGTATTCGAATTCGCTTCGATTCGAATATAAATTGTTGAAAATTTCGAAGTATTCGTAGCGAACGAATAGGTGTATATTAGTCCGCATATAACCCACTGTAAAAGTGGTTTCACTGCAGTGGAGGGGTGCTAAGCCGTGAAAGCACCTATCCAGGTGTGTATTAGTCCGCATGTCACTTCCTGTAAAGGTGGTTTCCCTGCAGCGAAGGGATGCTAAGCCGTGAAAACAGCTTTCCAGGGGAAATTCCGCACTGCCGCGAAGCCCGACTTCAAGGTTAAATGAACATATTACCCTCCCATTGATTCATCATTTTTTAACGCGATAGCGTTAAAGAGCTCGTTTCGCAGAAATTCCGGCGTCGGCGTCGGCGTCGTTGGTTGTGAGCGAAAAATCATCATCTTGTCCGTGACCGAAAAATCGAGAAAGATTCAAATAAAATAAATAATAAAAATTTCCGGGTCCGAGTGAGGATCGAACCCGGGCCGTCTGCGTGGCAAACAGGTGTTCTACCACACATCCACGCCTCTGCTTGGAAATACAGTGAAAGTAACTTTCATGCTTCGCAAACGCAAGCATCCTTTATATAGGCGTCGCAATATAACATGTAATATCCCAGGAATACTGCGTGGTACAAGCGTACATTGCCATCGGATGTCAGAATATGTGACTATCATAACGGTTTCGTAGTTTAAAGCCGGCCACCTATTACAAACGGCACACACCTTACTGCACGTATTCCCTTAACACCACCTAGTGGGTGAATAGCAAGTATGCACTAAGTGGTTGAAGTAGGTTCTCGGGACAGGATATCGCTATCGCGTTCAACTCTTAAAGGCGAAGATTAAGGGTCTCCCAATTTTAAGTTCAAAAGCTTGTTATACCGTCTTATATGCTGTAAGTATAGTAAATTTTAAAACGTAATTTATTTTACAGGTTATCACTTGCATTCTACCGAAAGTCAAATGCTGCTACTACTCAAAGTTGCTTCCACTTCCTTTGAACCAAAAAGAATGGCCAAAAAGAGAGGCACAGGCCTTGTTTCAATATTAAAGGGACACTAAAGGGAAATATTAAGTCGACGTTGATTGTTGAAATAGCGGTCCAGAAACCTCGTAGTGCTACTTTCGTGCCAAGGAAATGCTTATTTTGAAAAAAAATCACGTTTTAGTGGTCCGCATCGCGTTAGCGCACTTCAAATGACCCGCCTCTGATGCGGAATCTCTGATGTCACTGTTTCTGTGCCCAACGTTGCCCGCCTTTACTGCGCGGCCGCCGACACTAGCAGCAGCAGAGCGAAAGTAGCGGGAGTCATAGCAACAACAACGGCCATTGAACAATACTCTGCTTGCTTGGTGCAACTGGGCTCCGCTAGATGGCGCCACCTATCCAGCCTAACCAAGCGAAAACGCAATTTTTGAACCACTCGCGCCTTTCCCCATAGTAACGCCAGGCGGTTCCTTTTTTTATGAATCAAACAGAAACGGACAAGGAGCATTTTATTACGTGTTGTAATGCACGAAAGCTTCTTTTTTTTATTGCAGCTGTAGTGATTACTAGGGATTATTGTAGCCAGAAGCTCTCACGTCATCAGGGATCGTTTCGCGAATGTGCCACTCGTGGCGCACGCCGTGTGATACATTTAGCTTAATTTCTCGGTAAGTAGGGCACTGCTGTTGATAATATTGCCGTTTTAGACGTTGTCATACATTGAGCTTTCGCTCTGACATAAATTGTTATTAGCCTTTAGTGTCCCTTTAAAAAAACATTGTGCAGGCTAGTTGGGTCATGACAAATATGCCCATTCTTTATCATATGCGATATACATACTATTCAAATTCGATTCAGATTATTCGACCAAAATCACTATTCGCTTCGAGTTCGCTTCGAACCTAAAATTCACTATTCGCACAAGCCTAGTTATTAGCATTGCGAGAACATTGTTGACACTACATGCAGTTGACTGCTTCGTTCCTGGACGTTGTGCTTGTATGTTGTCTGTCTATTCAGTTACATAGGTGCTGACAGAAAAGTGTCCTTGTTTTGTTTCTGTGCCAGTGCAACCTACGAGACAACTAGAATCGTGCCATTAAGAGACTCACGGCATTATTATTGGCTGGAAATAGTGCACGAGTGTTGTGTTACTTGGTCATACCATGGGGGGGGGGGGGGCCAAATGTCCCAGCCATTTTGGTGACCATCTCAAATGCATTTGAAAAAAAATTTTGCTCACTTATTGCATTGAAAAGAATAGCAAAAATTTGTTGTTCATGTGGGAGCCTTCGAATTTCGTAGAATGTTGTCAGAGTGTTGTTTATCAGAAAATTTATTCTGAGGGTATTGTTTTTTGTTTCCTTGCCACCACTGATGGTTTACATATCAAGCAAATGCATTTGTTCAAGTTGTTCAAAGCTCAATAATATTTCTGCAATTTTTCTGCTACATACGTCTGCAAAAGATTTGCCAAAATTTTCAATCTTTGTATTTTTTTTTCTTGTAATATTTTGCTATGCATGAATATGTAAGTAATGTATAATTACTGTACAGGAGGTATATTTTGCATTAAAAATATTTTCAGACCACTAAAGTTTCTAAATTTTACAAGAAAAAATCACGAATTAGAGAAAATTGTCACTTTGTGGAGAGTGCGATGCAATATACACTACGTGGCGCTCCAATTAAAAATGAGCTTTACAACTCAATCGAAAGTGACTAAATAGTTCTTACCTGTGAAGTTTTTTCATTACATTTTTTGTATAGGAAAATAATTTTTGAAGTTCCCAATTTAAAGCAATGGGGAACTTCAACGCTGCTGTATGACCAAATGGCAAGATAGCTGTCAATTGGGAAATTAAAAATTTATTTTTTTCCTTAAAACAAAAAATGTAATGATGAGGCTTGCCATTTAAGAAGAACTATATATGTGATTTCAATTTGTGTAAGTGCAGCAAAAGTGTAATGGGGACCATTACATCAGCAAACCAGCTGCGCTAACCTGGAGCTTGGCTGAAGTCTTGGAAGTTGGGCGTCACCAGGGGCGAATCCAGCCACTCATTTTAGGGGGGGGGGGGGGGCAGTCGCTTGAAGTAACACCGTAGAGGGGGGGGCGGGTTCATGACTTTTTTTGTTTTTACTAGCATAAAAACCCCATCATATCATAAATACTGCTAATGTGTGCTCACAGTTGTCCCACTCATTTGTCCTAATTGGGGATAAGAGATGGACGGCAAGCACTGAAGAGAGGGGGGGGGGGGGGGCTGACACAGGCTTTGGCGGGGGGGGGGGCGGGGAATCGCCCCTACCCCCCCCCCCCCCTCTAAATCCGCCACTGGGCGTCACCTTCTCAGGCCACCTTAGATGATGTCAGTGTCTCGAGGTATGGCATATAATATAGCCCTGCATTGCGCACACTAACTTCAATATTCATATAAATTACCTCTCAAGCTATATTGCTGTTGAGTTTTGGTAGATGATATATGCATGTTCATGGGAATTGCTCCCACAGGATATCTCGGCTGCGAAAGTTTGTGTCAGTACCCCTTTAACATAGGTGTGGAGGGTTCTCCATTATGGAGAGCGAAGCTTCGCTGCAGTGCCCTCTACTCCCACAGGACAAGGTCAAAAGAAGAGCTTCACAATGGATGCAAAATTAAAAATGAAGCGATGACTTGCTCATCACAACACCCTGCCCTTGGTCCCCCTTTTTTAGGGGTAAAAGTGGGAAGTAAACAGTTCCTGGATTGCAACTTCAGGGCTCTTTGGCCATTGTTATCTTCGGAAACCTTCATGGCCGTAACCCTCTACTTTGAGCAATTACAGGACAGGTCCGACAGAGCAAAGATATGGGGATGACTTGTCGCTCCCTTTAGGTTGTTGGGGGGGGAGGAGTAGTGGCCAGGCCCCCTGAGCAAATTCCTAGAGTTTTGAAGGTAACACTCACTCATTTCAAGAGTGTGACTGATTGACCAAGGCCATCAAGTATATATTAAGGTGCAGCATTGAAATATTTAATTGAACTTTCCTTTTAACGGTTCATGAATACCAAAACTGTCATAGCCCTTCATGTAGTGCCACTTCTCTTATGTTCACAGTTATCACCTCACATTTGGTGTTTAGCTGCGCAACTGAATTTGCATATTTGTTACAATTTTTTCCCAGATGAAAATCCTGCTAAGGACGGGAAAACGGCCAGCCAAATAGAAAAGAACGGTGCTAGCTCAAGTGATGTCGTCGGCAAAAACACATCTTTGTCGATTCAAGACCCGGCTGTTCTAAAGTGGCTTTCTGAAGAGTGCTCTCCAAACAAAGCCTCTCAGAGGGGAGTTCCGTAATAACCACGGATTTGTCGGGTGCCGAGACCAGCGGAACGCACCACACCACCGTAAAGTCTAGCGTTAAGACGGGTGGTGGACCTGACGGATGAATTGGACAAGTCAAGAAAGGAAGGCATGGGTCGCGAGGACCGCCTAACAAGTCGTGCAAGGCAGGCCAGTGAATGTGCACAGCCAAATGCAACGGACATCCCAGAAGCGGCCAACGGAGCACGCAGGCAACCTGAAAGGAGTGAAGAGAGCACAAACATTTGCTCGGCACTGCCGTCGTTAGTCGAAGATTCGTTACCTCCCACAACACCTGTAGCCGAGGGACCCGTGGCAGCATCTGCGGATCGATCGGCTTTCCTGTGCGACGAGGATAAAAGCAAGGACGAGCAGGAACTCTCGACTGAACAATATAATGATGCTGTTTCAGATGGGTCGGGAACACAGGATAAGGAAATGAGTTCTTTTGATATCACTGAGAAGCCTAAGGAGTCGGAAGAGGCTGGCAACATTGTGCTCTCGGACGAGGATGAGGAAGAAAAAGATGAGGATCTGCTTGCAGCTATTCGAGCCTCCTTGTCTGATCAGCAGAAGGAGGACACTAGTGAACAGCCTACAACCAGTGGTGGCACCGGCAGCACCAGCTTCTGGAAGCCTCCTAGAACGGAAGAAGAGGTGAGGCAGGCAGCTCCCTATGCTGTTATAATTTTTTACTATGAGAATAGTTTTCTCATCATGATGTAGCTCCTTTGTGGCACTGTCTTACATAAGATATGTGTTTAACATCAGTTTTCATTCAGCATGCATGCCAGAAGAAAGAAAAACAAAGGATATTGGCAAGGATGCTGGGACAAGTAAATGCACTGGTCCTTTGTAGTATACTAGTCTGTGGTAAATGACCAATTCATTCTTGAGGTGTAGGCATGGAACCTTTTGGTTGAGCAGCTCCATTTCTGCAGTTGCAAAGCGTGCCCTAATGTCAACAGCTTAATTAGTCAATTATATATATCTGTTAACGTAACTTAATTGTGAAACTAATGCTTGCCGCTCACACACACGACGGTGGATATCAGACATCCTGTCAAATGGAGGTGTCATGTATCATGTCATTTGTGTGTCGAGGCCAGTGCACTGTTGTGTGATATCAAGGTTGTTGTGGTCAAGACTCTCGTGAGAGAAGATGATGAAAACCAAGGAAAAGTGTGGGGTGAAATACCTAGTTTTAATTAAAATGTATAAATGATGAGGTGTAACTGTGAGAGGTGCTCTGGTAAACATTCACATTGTGATATCTTGTACACATGCATAGATATTAAAAAAAGTGGATAGAAAAATGCTGTGGAGGCAGCATAATTACTAAGAGCATTGCACCTGGGTCATTCCACGCCAAACGTCCCAGCCATTTTGGCGACCATCTCAAATGTATTCGAAAAAAATCGTGCTTATTTGCTTTATTGAAAGCAATGAATTGCTAGAATATTACTGAGAGAAAAAAATTTTTGGCCACGTGGGTGCCTTCTGAATTTCCCAGAATGTCGTCTGGGTGTTGTTTGTGAGAATATTTATTCTAAGAGTATCGTTTGTTGTTTCTACACCAAATTTGCTTTACACATTAAGCAAAGGTGTTTGTGTAAGGTGCTTTAAGCCGAATAATATTAGTGCCAGTTTTCTGCCATGTAAGCCTCCAAGAATTTAGCCAAAATATTCTATGTTTGCATTTTTTCCATTGCAATATTTTGCGTTGCATGAATATCTGAGCAATGAATACTTAGTCCACAGAACATATAGTTTGCGCAAAAAATATTTTCAGACCCCTCAAGTTTCTAAACTTTACGGGAAAAAATCACGAATTTCAGAAAATCGTCATTTTCGTCCACATTGTGACGCAATTTGCACCACGTGGTGGTCCAATTAAAAATCAGCTTTATACCTCAATCGAAAGCAAATGAACAGTTCTTCTTATATGGCAAGTTTTATCATTACAATTTTTGTTTTAAGGAAGAAAATAATTTTTGAAGTTTCCCATTGATGACAATGGGGAACTTCAACCAGGAAGCTGTCCTATGACCGAATGGGCATATAGCTGTCAATGGGAAACTTCGAAAATTATTTTCTTCCTTAAAACAAAAATTGTATTGATAAAACTTGCCATATAAGAAGAACTGTTCATTTGCTTTCGATTGAGGTATAAATCTGATTTTTTAATTGGACCACCACGTGGTACAAATTGCGTCACAACGTGGACAAAAATGACGATTTTCTGAAATTCGTGATTTTTTCCCGTAAAGTTTAGAAACTTGAGGGGTCTGAAATTATTTTTTGCGCAAACTATATGTTCTGTGGACTAAGTATTCATTGCTCAGATATTCATGCAACGCAAAATATTGCAATGGAAAAAATGCAAACATAGAATATTTTGGCTAAATTCTTGGAGGCTTACATGGCAGAAAACTGGCACTAATATTATTCGGCTTAAAGCACCTTACACAAACACCTTTGCTTAATGTGTAAAGCAAATTTCGTGTAGAAACAACAAACGATACTCTTAGAATAAATATTCTCACAAACAACACCCAGACGACATTCTGGGAAATTCAGAAGGCACCCACGTGGCCAAAAAATTTTTTTCTCTCAGTAATATTCTAGCAATTCATTGCTTTCAATGCAGCACATAAGCACGATTTTTTTCGAGTACATTTGAGATGGTCGCCAAAATGGCTGGGACGTTTGGCGTGGAATGACCCACCTGTAATACCCAAAATGTGTGTGATGCTTCTTTTTTTATGACTGTTAGTGCTTGTATACACAGGTTGTCCCACGTAATTTGAGCCCAGAATTTGAACATGAAAGACGCTTTGGAAGTGAATGGGATCAAGCGCGTACTATTTGCACTAGCCTATACTTACTCTGGTTATTTATATTTTCCTGTTAAAGGAGTTGTAAAAAAAAACCTAAAACGACAATGTGGAACCACTGGCAGCCACACACACTAACTAGGTGACGTCAGCCTAAGAAGAGTAGACTGTATGGACGCTTTGCCTTTTGAGGAATGCGGAGCTCCACGGTACCTGCGAGTGCGCACGAGGGACGCTGATTGGCGTCTGCCATACGCGATCTGCATCAACTCAACTCTACTGCTTTCATCATACTAAGCAATGTTCTTATGGAAGCGTTCTAGTTAGTGCATGTGGCTGCCGGCAGTTCTGCATTGTTGTTTAGGAGCGACGTTTACATGACCCCTTTAACTAACTCGTTAATTATGTTTAATTACCCAACATTCTCGTTATTGGCTGAAGACCCAAAGTATGAGTGCAGAGTTGCAGAGCGCCTTCAGAAACCACCGATTGAATTGTTTCCTGTACAATGCGTCTCACGTAGTCCTTTTTTCCACATTGCAAACAAAGCCGGCGATTTATGAAAAAAGCCAATTCATGAAGCACTTGCGTGCTGCTATCGTGCTGCTCTCAAGCATGCAATTGCTGAACCAGGTCAGCTGCAGCATGAGTGTGGTCATGGGGAAGTGGCAGAGATTTTGAAGGTGGCCAGCATCTGGGCCTCCGGCTTTTGTCAGGTGATGCACGCACCTTCAGTTTAAGTGATGTTGCATGCATGCAACATCACTTAGACTGAAGTTGTTAAAGTGAAGCAGTGCTAGAGGCGCTCTGGGCAGCATTACATCATGCCTTCTGAAAACAGATAGAGAAGTAAGGGGCCCCACTTCTATTACCGTAAAATCCCGAGCAAGTGCACCCCCTACAGTGAAGAATAATTTGACAAGATTTTGGGGGGGGGGGGTAGTAGCCCTTGCTCAATTATGTATCGAAATTCAAGATTTTGGCGGAAGAGCCGCTAAGAATAAAGAATGCACTCCCATGCTTCTAAATAAGTGCTTTATTGAATACACATGCATTCACTGCTTTTTATTCGCCCTCGTTGGGCGAAGGAAAACAGTGAATCAAACATTGAAAATGGTGGGAGGGTAGAAGAGGCCACATATTTTGAATCCCGGGAAGAAGGGAGGGGGTCGCTTCCTCGGGTAGGGCGCTTGCTCGGGTAGGGGCACTTGCTCTGGATTTTATGGTATGTCTTTACTGCCTGCTCGCTTGTGGTACATCAAGTGCGTTACATAGTTGCTAGTTGGCAACTCTTTACATACTAGTACGTATGCCAAGTACTTCTCGCAGGGTTATGCGCACTGGGGGGGATAGACACTGTCACACTTGCCAGCAGTCCGTGCTCATGCACCCGGTTTACCAGGGGCGTAGCCAGAAATTTTTTTTCGGGGGGGGCACCACCTTGATTTCGGGGAGGGCACCTCCTTGAAGTGGCCATTTTTTGCTATGTATGCCATGGCGAAAAAAGAATTTCGGGGGGGGCACGTGCCCGGTGTGCCACCCCCTGGCTACGCCACTGCGGTTTACCTACACATCACACAAGGCCGCTGACACAACAGGTTCACATCTTGCATCTTTACTCAGTGGTACCTTCAGACTGAAATGCGGTGTCTTTACTAATAATGGCTATATTCAGCTATTCCAGAGGCCTTAAATGATGATATATTTTAGAACTATGGGCCTCCAGAAGCTAAATAAATATGAGTTGCTGCTCCTTATGTGTGTGTGTCATGTTTGAATGCAGAAACGCGAGCTGCACATGAGAGAGCAGGAGCTGGAACAAGAGGCGGCTCGCCAACAACGTCATGCAGCCAGCCTCAATGACCTGCTTGTGAAGGAATGTCAGGTGGGTCGACTTAGCCCCAAATGCTTCATAACCCTTTACGGCCTGACCCGCACAAATGTGTGGGTCAATAAAGACGCTCACCGAACGGCACCTGCTTCAGTTTTCGTTTCATAGCTCTGTGCCGCTGAAGTCAATGTTTACGGGAATATATCTGTTTCAGTAGTTCAATAATTTCGACACTAGAGGGCGAACAATCTTCCACCAAAAATGGCGTCTGAGCACACGCGCCCACGGCGGCTCCCTCAGACGTGTAAATCAAATCTCCTTCTTGTTATACATTTTTTTGGGGACGTGTATGCGCATTAAAGCAATATTAAGACTTATGAGAACATGCATCGATAAAAAATTTACTCGTTCTTACCACACACGCTGTGTACTCACGCGTGAAAAAGTCACCCGCACGTTTGTGCGGGCTGGGCTTTTGCCCTCATGAAATGCACGGCAGAGCACCGCAGGTTGGCTCATTCGCGCGCTGTTGCGTCTGCGCATTCTGTTCTTTTAGTGCGAATAACTTTCTTGGCATCTTATTGGCACTTCTTTGGTTGGTGTTTCCTGATGTTTTCTTGCGTGTGAAGTTAGCGACGCAAAGTGATGTTGCGTGAATTGTGATCACCATTTACGCAGAAAATATTATTTTGTGAATGTGTTGTGACAACATGCATTATATTTAAAATAATTATATTTTTCATTGCTTATCATATAGATGTTAAGTATCGCCAGTGAAATTGTAAGGATAATAAATAACATTAAAGGTTAAAATTGCTAAAATTAGCTAACTTGGAGAAGCAGCTTTTGTGGGCACTGAATTTCTTTTTCACGTGCAGAGATTTTCAAATCAGTGAATGAAGAAATCATAGAAGAGATATTGAGGCTCCTTATGCCTTGCGTCAGAATTGGGTAGGGACCACGTTGACGAATTGACAGAGATACAAATCCGTGGTTCGAGCCAACTTAATAATGAAAACTGGAGTGAGGAAGGCGAGTTGTTTAGCAGTCGCCTCCGTAATAACTGGGTAAGGTGACCACTCACCATATCCTGTCAGTTTCAGTAAAAATGATGTCTTTTGGAAGACGACGCATTCGGCTGCAAAGCCTCACCCACCTGGAAGCGGTGAGACAGCCGATGTTCTGATTGATGTCAAGACTCCTTTGCCGACTTTCTCGTACTAATTAAATGCAACAATTTTTGAAGTCACTGCTGATAAAACGGCAGTGTTTGCTAGTTGTAGACGTAGAAAATATTTGCAAGTAACTCTGCAAAAGATCAAGCAGCTTTAGGTATGGACCTGATCACGGGCTGCATCCGATCTCTGAGGAAATTTGCTGGTAACCAGACGCCCAAAAATTGAAAGAACCAAGAAAAATGTGTCAAAAGGTCAATCTGTAGAAAACTCTCCTGGAGTGTAAAAGGCACCCGGCATAGCCAAGCGATTGGACTCAGCTGTACCACTGTATCACTACAGCTTGACATCCGCACATCACTGCAGGCTGTGAAGTGCAACTTCTTGTTCAAGGACGCATTGTATGAAGTGCAACTTATACCTGTGCCTCTCAATTGACACACAATGCTTCAAAATGTTGCATTAAACATGTATTTTTTGCTTTGTCTTAGCCGTTAGAAGTGTCTTCCTCGCTGCAGTGAATCACATGAATAAAAGCCCAGCCCGCACATATGTGCGGGTCTGCTTTCTGGGTCAAATGCTCCAATTCTTCAAGTTTAACCTTTGAAAACTTTATCAGGGTCGAGCAAACATTAATAATTTTTGAGCAAGTTAGCAATTTTTCTATTATATTTTGCTCGGGAAGGAAAGGGATAACGAGTCGCCAGTAGTCCTTTCTTTCGTGGCACTCTCTGGCTTTGGTGCATGACATAGGTGCTAACTCCTAGATTAAAGTTGCACTCGAGTGAGACATTAAATAGACTTAAAACAGTAAAGAATCTTTCCAAAACTCCACTTTTGGTAAATAAATCAATAGAAGAGGAAATGAAAGCTTACGTCCATTTTTTTCTTCAACTTCTGCCTCGAAGTTCCAGTATTGGTAGTGGGATGCGTGACAAGATTCAAAGCGTTTTTCGATGTTCGAGCCATTGTGGCACCGGGGAAATTTTTAAAGCATCCTAGTTCCAATCCAGCCTGAATTGTAGTCCACAACATGAACTAGGCTATGCGCATGCCGCTAGAATTCTAATCATGGTGTGCTGGTGCAGGAACTTCCAGGTGGTGGCACCACCTGTATTTTTCTTTACTATCTCTTACCAGGGAGCCATTGTGACCAATCCACTGGCACTTAACGCCTCCTCCCTTTCTCCCTGCTAATGGCATTATCATTTGTTGTAGCAATGCAAAGTTCAAGTCATTTCACTTATTCTGAGAGGGCCACATACTGGGATGGTGAGAGGATGGTGTACGATGTTTACACTACCCAAAGAATTTGGGTAGCGGAAGCTCTCGCAACTTCTTAGCAGCGTATGTGAAGCCAGCATTTGCCCATACTTTACCTCAAAAACATAGACCTTTCATGTATGCCCAATCAGAGATGAACTGCTTTTGTTCTGCTAACGCAAATGCCAGGTTATGAGAGATCATTGTTCCCAATGAAGGTAACATATCTGGATGTGTATTGTTAGTGGAAGCTCTAATTAGATTTGCCTAGATGTTGAGGCTGCTTAAAAACCAGTGTCACAAAGAGACACGTTGAGCAGTATCTGTTCAAAACAGCTTGCTTTCTTAAACTCGTAGGGCAGGTGGGCATTTTTTCTTCGCTGTAGGCTAACGTTTGATCTTGCTCATGGTAAAATTGCGGAGGTCTGGCTTCACTTTCAAGACATAATATTGATTCCAGCACTTTTTGTTAAACCTCCTTGATCCTACCTATATAAATATAAGCACTAGCTCGCTTTATTACAGTTATTTGAATATGGCTCACGCTGATTAATTAAGCTGTGCTGCTCATGTCTTATCTTGCCACAGGAGCTTCTTGCACTGCTCGGCCAGCCATATGTGGTGAGCCCTGGGGAGGCAGAAGCCCAGTGTGCGTGGTTGGAGCAGCATGGACTCAGCCAAGGGGTCGTGACGGATGACAGCGATGCCTGGCTGTTTGGGGCCCAATGCATTTACCGTCACCTGTTCCGCCCTGACCGGCGTCCCATGCGCTTTCTGATGAAAGACCTTGCCTCACAGTTTGGTGCGTGCCGTGTTCATTTGTTCTGCAGACGTGGCCTGGAGGTTGTATAAAAAAAATATACCTACTATAGCTGGAAGTGGTTGGCCAACTGGCAGTACCTGTGAGCGGATATTTAGAAATTATGGTTATACCTCTACGTGTACACCCCTTAACATTTACAAATTTCTTCAAATCTTGGTGCATGATATTGTGATCTAGAACTCAAAAACTTATGAAGTTATGAGTGCATTTGGGATCAACTTGTCTGTTTAAAAGTAAGAACAAGTATGACAACAACGAGCAAAAAATACAAAAGCTTGGGAACTAACTGTTATCTCACTTTAGAATTTGAAATTGAATCTCTAATTATCTCACATTAGAATTTGAAAGCATCATTAGCCAAACTACTAGTGCATATTATTGACTTCCAGCACAACGAAGCGTGTTGGTAACAAATATTTGTGGTGTCAAAAGGAGTCATTCTCAAACTACTAAGTTGAATTCTCCAGAGTTAATTACTGCTCAGAATAACGTGACGATGACCCATCGTGCAATCATGCGGGCTAGATTCAGTTGTGGCTGAAATGATTTTTTTTCTTTTCTTTAATTTCACTAACTCATTAGTAGTAATGACTGTTGCCCAGATATATAGACTGGTAATAGTTTTGATTGAAACATGCTTGTAGCTTCAAAGCTTCATGTTAATGTTTCTCTGGAACAAAACAAGAAAGAAATAAGCCTTCAGCCATAAGCATATGGCACATTGCCCTGCACAGCTTAGAGCTCGCCGAACAAATCTGGGCCGTCCAGCAGTCCCGCAAAGCCGTGAGTAGGCAGGGCATAGACGTACCGATGTGGCAGACCCTGAGCCCTGGTCATCAAACTGCAGGACACTCAATAAAAAAAGGTTTTTAGCAACCAACCAAACTGCTGCAGTGGAAACCTATATGGGTGGATAGAAACAACTTTATTGTGGAAACCTATATTGGTCTTGGTATCATGGTTGATTGTGGGTGGCTAAGCATTATACATGTATTCCATGTGCTACGCTATTGTTGCTCTGCTGCAGAAGACCTAAATATAAAATTATGCAGTTTTACTCACCAAAATCACAATCTGATTCTGAGGTGCGATTTGCTGTGGTTTTGATACCAAGGGGTTCATTAACATGCATTCATTGCAAAGTACACAAGTGCAAATGGTTCACCATTTTTGTGCTGATGAAACATTAGGAACTGCATATGCAACAAAAGAACTCTTTTGAATCCACATATCAAGAAGCCCCTTAGGAGTGCATCAGCCATCCCATCAGTATTTTCAATAAATATATTGTTACGCGGCAATATCAGACCTTGCACTTGTGGTTACTTCTGGATTTCATTTGAATCGTGCTATTCCTTTTGCTAGGCCTCGACCGTCAGAAGATGGTGGCCTTTGCTCTGCTGTGTGGCAGCGACTACACTACAGGCGTTAATGGTGTGGGGCCTGTAACTGCCATGGAGGTGCTCAGCGAGTTCAAAGGAGATGACGCCGTTTCACTCCTGGAGGAATTTCGGTGTGTTCTTGCTTCTTAAGTTACATGGGAACACTAGCCATGGCTATGCCAAGTCTCGGTTACTTCCAACTGCAGCTCTGCATTGCTCCAATGTCTCGCAGGCAGTCAGCATTAATGTAATTAACATCTAAGCAATGTAGTGACAGACTGTTTCGGAGAGAACTTTGCACTATTTGAGCATAATATTGCTATAGCAATTGTGTGGACTTGTCACGCACATTTTTGCTGTCGCCAGCGGTGGCGTTGCCATCATGTTCCGTATAAAGTTCAAAGGCAATCACATCACCCCATGTGTTGTGTGTTCTATGTGTGAGTGAAAGTGTCCGAGGGCAGCTGACAATTACAGCGAAGCTGAAATGAGAGACACTGGCTATTCATTGTACAAAAAGCCCAAGGATGGGGGGGCTATGTAGCTTCGGCAGCAACTGCACACTTTGATCAGCCAGGCGCAGTTGCACGCACCCTATTTCTACAGGGATCAGCAGACAGCTCATACCTAGGTACATGCTGCGTTCTCACCACTCACTTAGCGTTATAATGATAGACAGCAGGAAGGTCGCTTTGCTTGCTGCAGCGACTGCATTTTTTTTACTCCGGCGTTCAGTTCTCTTGTGCCAGGTCACATACTAAGGGAGTAAGCTGCTAGCCTCACTGTGTATATCATTTCAATCAGTTGCTATCGCATTCATTGCTTCACCCTTGAAATGAAACTGACTTTTTTAACGCTAATTACATTAATACACCCACACGCTGGTGTCTACACATTCAGATGCTACACAGAAAACTTTCCAAACCACTTCCAGTTTTTGTCCCACTGTCCCCAGACCAGCATCTGCACGTTCAGACATTGCACAAAAGTTGTCACTGAATGCGGCCTCTGTGCTGCGGGCATGGTAGATCTGTCATCATCGCTTTATACACGCGGCCCACAGCACGTGGCTGGAGAAGGCCAAGGAAGAAAAAGTCCAGCCGGGCAGCAAGACACGGTCGCACCTGGTGCGCCTCTCTCTGGAGCCTGGCTTCCCCAGCAGCCGGGTAGCCCAGGCATACCTTGAGCCCACCGTGGACGAGTCACGCGAGACATTTTCCTGGGGCACTCCGGATCTGGATGCCTTGCGGACATATCCTTTCAAGGCTTGTGCCGGCACACAAACCCTGTGTTCAGGGCATGCACAACCGTGAATACCACTGCAATGCCATTTAAAACATATCCATTTTGAAATATCTCTGTTGTAGGTTAGAGTAATATGCATAAAGTGTTGAGTAAGATATGTTGGAAGGTAGGATGCTGGGTGTTAGTCCTTAATGTCAAAATGCTGTCGCCTAGCAAGCTCACTTTTTTAAAAGATGCCTTTATAGTAGAGTTGTGCGGATAGCAAAATTTTGGGTGCGAAGCGAATTTGAATATCGAAGTGTGAGTGCGAATCGAATCGAATATTTTTCGAATACTTCGAAGCAAAATTGCGGAAAAAAAAGTTGGAAAGGATTCCTAAGCGTATTCTTATGAGATAGCAGCATAAAAGTGTTTCTTTTGGCTAGGTTGATGAAGCGCTGGCGGGGTGGCGTTTCATAGTTGTCTTATCAAGAATGCGGCAATGCAGAGGCCGAATCGTATTTATGTACATGATTTGGTGCAACCAAAGTGTTGCCGACAACACTTTACACATAAAAGGCAAAGATGCTACTTCCTCAGCCTCCCCTCCTCTTTCAATTTCTGTGGAAGCCCAACTGATGTGGTGGACCAGGGTGTGTTCCCTTCGTGTCCGGAGTTCCAAATCTGCCTCATAGACATCAATATGTAAGAACATCTGAAGTTTTGGATGCTAAAAATCTTTGGCGTCTGATTTTTCGGGCTGCCCAAGTTTCAGGTCCAAAACAGCATTAATTGAGTCCCCACCTCTGCCACATCTATCATCTCCATGTCGGAGCCAGCGTTCTCTCGAGTCAATACATTTGCAACCGTAGCAGAGCCTGAAAGGCAGCTTTGCCGCTATACAAGTGTGATGGGGTGAAGCATATTGAAAATCGGAAAGGGCCACTGTCAATTGGACGTTAACTGTATTTGTCTTCGGGAAGTTCGTATAGTAAAATTCAGGTGCGAATCGAATGGAATAGCAGACACTACTCGAAAAATATTTGAAATTTCGAATATTTGCACACCCCTACTTTATAGAATTTCATGTATACACATATTAATTGATTGTCCCAAAAATGTGTCTATTTTGCACTTTGAAGGATAATGAAAACTAGGGGTGTGCAATATTTGGAACTTCCAATATTCAATTCGAATAGTTCGGCATTCAATTTAATTTGCAAGGCACTTTTACTATTCAAAATATTCGAACACCACAAAACTTCATAACAGGAATTGAAATCAGCGCAAAAAATTGCATACCTGTGCTAAATTTTGCAATGTTCGATGCACAAGTCGACAAATAGTTTCAGCTACTACATTGCTTCCCCCCTCTGGTGCACTTTTACTGCAAGTCTTGTGTCAGTATTCAAGGGTTGTGGCAAGAGCATGGCATTGTGTGTGAGGCCAAGCACATTGTTCCAGTAGAGTGCCGAAATTGTACTGAACAAAACCACCAAAACAAATAAGGAGCCATTGCAAAATTAAGAAGAAATGTCGAAAATTAAGGAAAACCAGCATTATTCTGGGTTATCCTAAGATGAAGCACGTGCATTGAACAAAGCCCCAATCAATTGTCGTTACTCCTGCCAATTGAGAGAGCATGCTTAGAGGTTCAAACAAGATGATAACAAGATTAGCACATCGGCACTAGTGTGTCTAGTGAGCGACTGTTCCCCTTGTCTGCAGGAATGGTGACGTGCACAGCAGTGTCGCTGCTTCCCAAAAATACCAAGAAGCTATTCATCGTTCGTGAAAGCATTAAATAACTGCTTATGTGGTACTGTAAAGCAATGGTGTTGTACAATGCATAAATGTCCTGTGCATTGTTTGGTGTACAACAAACTTTTCTATGTCTGGCTGGTGAAAAAAAAAGTTTTGTTTGCAAAAGTGAGCAGTTGTACTATTCGTATTTGAAAGTATTAAGAAATAGTCAGTCAATTCGATTCACACTTGGTTTTCATTATATGAATTCACTTCAAAGTTAAAAATTTTATATTCGCACACCGCTACAGAAAATATTTTGGATATCTTTGTGTGCTTGTCTCATGGCCTATGATGGCACATCACTAGGAATGTATTTATTCTTTTGTTTTTGTTTTTTCATGAATGAAAAATAATAGGTGTGGCCCTAAGAAATGGGAATGCATTACAGTAGCTGAGAAAACAAACAGGCATAGTGGATATCTTAGCAGATATTAAGAGGGAAAAAAAGAGAGAAGTTTACGCTAGCCGTGTAAAGCTTAAGAAACAGCGAAGCTGGTTAATCTTAGGGGCTTAACGTGGCCGTCTTGAATGATGCTAGGCCTTTCCTTGGCGTAGACGTGGCGTAGACAAAGTAGAGTCGAACCACTGCCTCTTACAGGCCATGCAAGGATGTCCAAACTCCAGCACCGGAACTAGCGTGCAAAGCTGGCTGTGGCACCCCCCAGTAGAAGCACGGGCCTTTCGTCACTCTTACTCGACTTGTGTGGCCGGCAAACTCAGCACGGCGGCTGCACGGACTGTCTCCGTCGGTGGGCGAGGCCGATAAGCAACGGTGCGTGATAAGCAATGGCATGGAGGATTTTTTGCGGACGCCCAACGTTCTACCTTGAGCTTTAATAGCTTTGCTCTTAGAAATGCACCTAAGCAGGTCACGTCGTGAGAGGGACAGATAACCGATGGTCAGTTAGAACGTTGGAATGGATACCACGAGATGGGAACCGCGGCCGAGTATGGGAAAGGGTGAGGTGGATTTGAGATCATTGGGAGAGGTCTTCATCCTGCAGTGAACACTAGATAGGCTGATGATGGCGATGAGTGAAATATTGATTTGTAACGTCCCTGTCACACGTGGAAACTTGAGTGCACTTCGAGTGAGTGCATTCTGCTGTTAGTGTCACCCGCACGCTGTCAGATGGGAACACTTAGGGACACTCGCTGCAAGATGCACTAGCAGTGAGTGTGCTTGCCAATCTCACGTCGCTGCATTGCATTGTGTATTCGTGGTAGTGTGGCTCTAATATGAATAAATTAATATAGAAAGCTCAGTTCATAATATTTTTATACCATCGTTTTCATTACTGTGAATATTGTTATGTATTTAAGTACGCTGTGCTCCAAAAAATACTAGTTTGCTATCCGCACTCTCAGGTAGTTTATGGCTATGGCCACCAGGGGCATGCCAAAGTACATTGTATGCAATGACTTCCCATCTGCCGTGTTTGTACCTAAAGTTTATTCTAAGGGCTGTTTGTAACTATAAAACATTATTACTTAAGAAATATTGCCTAAAATAACAAATGTATTTAGCGCTCCTGACTTACCCATTGCCATTACCATAATTTCCAAAGTGCGCTTCTCTTTCTGATGTAGCAGCATGCTGCCAAAGTGCCACTCCGGTTGCATAAGCTCACGCAGTCAAAATGACACTAAATTTGCCAGTGTTACAGCGACATAAAATTTGCCATTCATCTTCATTCACATTGTTACGGAACCGTGGTGAGGTTTATTAACAACTTCTCGGCACCAACTCCTATGACTATCGGCTATCTCCTCTTACACAGCCACTGTGAACACTTGAATAGCGGGAGTAGTACTTTCACTCAATAAAAGATGTTTATTGCGAAACATTCGATGGCTGTACTCCCTCCAGGTGTTTTTATAGATTGTTTTCTCATTTTCCAACTCTACTGAATCAGTAAACACTATAGTTTAGGTGAAAACAGAGAAGCTTCTCGACTTTTTGAAAATGAAAAGTTCCTTCAAAATTTTAGAAACGAAAATTAAGCGAACATTTCAATTTATTAGTTATTAAAACTGATTGATCCTTCATGTGCACTTTAAAAGATTGTGGCTCTTGTAAAGAAGTTGGCAGTTGAATTGACGCCCACTTATGATGTTTACAGGCTCTGTAAGCCCCGGGAGAACTTGTTTGTGGCCTGGTTAATACTTACTGACAAAATTTCTACAGAAAAGACACAAAACACAAGTCACCACCTGTGTTGTTGTGTGTTTTTTTTTTTCTGCAGTTTTTATAACCTCTAAGCCCTTTTGGCAAATTTGGTGTTCCTATTCTTGCCTTGTAAGTGTCCTACAGCACAACACCTAAGCCACTTGATAACTGAAAGCAGTTAAGAATAACTGTCTGTATGGGATTGAACTATAACACTTCTGTTGTGTCGAAGTAACCGATCGGTATGAAATATCCTTAACTGGACACGATGCACGTATGCAAACCAGAAACTTGGCTGGAGCCGGGAAAAGCTGGACGACCTTTTACTGCCAGTGCTGAAGCGTATGGGCGCAAAGCAAAAACAGGCAAGTTCCTTCAGCTATCTATGTGTGCATGCCAAATTCTTTCAAATATATTAATGGTGTGGTAAAAGTTTCAGAACAATTGATTTTGCTTTTTGATTTCTTGATGGTTCTTTCGTAGCAATAGTGAAGAAGAAAAAAAAAGTGGCAGACCACGGAGTAGTGTGACAAGATTGAGTAGCAATTGTGATAAAGCTTTATAATTGTGAACAATGTGCGAGGGAACACTACATTAATTTTTGAACAACATTTACTTGCTTTGTGTGGTTTCCAATATGAAGTACGCCTTTGCAGTGCCGAGTGTTTTTTCTTAAGCACGTGAAACTGTTTTTAAGAAACATGTCAACAAACATTAAATTAAAATAATTATAGGTGATATGCTGCTGAAAAAATTTACTCATTTATATTGTACGAAACTTTCGACTAAAGCCTACCTTTATGCTAATCATCTTTATTAGGATAAGTAATGCTCTTTAGGCAACATGGCCACTTTGTCACTGTCATTGTGCCTTGAAGGAACCTTATAGTAAAAATATAAGCCAGAAATGAAAAAGATTTTGCATCATTAAAAAAATATGTGAACTTGTTTTACCAGTCCGCTGTATCAGAAAACAAGAGTGACAATGAGTCTATTTGCTTCGTTGCTGCATTTGTCCCACAAGATTAGTTTATCCAAATAACCAAATCAAAGTAGATGACTCCATCAGATTGTGGATGGTTTACATTTACAAACTGCCTCAAACTGCTAGTCAATCTAGTATGTAATGACACTTCAAAGGCTTACAAATATCCTTCCCACGAAATATTTGCTCTCAAAATATTAGTTTAGTGTGTGGCATGTGTGTTTTACCAGTGTGGCTGTTAAGAGAAAGTTGAGTGCCCTTCCCTTTTGAATTTTTCGAGGGAGCACACAAAAGTGGGCTCATTACAAAATATTTCCCAGTTTAGTGCCACTAACACTGCTGCCTCTTTTCTCATTGTAGACTCGTATGGAGCAATATCTGGAGGCATGCCAGGCACCACCTAAACCGAAGCTGTTCCCAAGCAAGCGTCTTACTAAGGCTGTGGGCAAGCTGGCACCATCTAAAAGGGCCAAGATTCAGGAGCCACAGCTCTCTGAAGACAGCGACTCAAGCTAACAGCAGCAGCAGCAGCAGCAGCAGCAGCAGCAGCAGCAGCAGCAGCAGCAGCAGCAGCAGCAGCAGCAGCAGCAGCAGCAGCAATGCGCCCTTATTGGACCGCATGACATCACATTGAGCAGAGGGCATCAGTGAATGTGCCCCCCTGCATTAAAATGGAAAGGACAGCCGACATTGCCACATGCAGTGCGAAATGAATTTTGAAAGGCAATGTGGTTGAAATGGGTTTTCTCAGGTTTTCTCATTACTCACGGGAGCATATGTCAATAAGTGTCACTAATTACAGTTTGTTGGTTAGTGCTTAATTTAAAAGGGCCCTGCAACACTTTTTGAACGTGGTCAGAAAACGCTGCCAATCGGTAGTCAAGGCTCCCGAGAACACGTGAGCCAAACAGCCAAAGAGCGCAGCACGCGGCCTGGAATTTACAATGAATTCTCAAAGTCAGCTAGAAATCGCTCCCTCTTTGCTCTACAAATGGTGCCACATACCCTAAGTCCACACCTGTTGGTTAATTTGAGCATTGTGAGCTGCATAGTTACTGTGGCCACTGCGAGATGCCGCCATGTGTCCACGCGCACACTCACAATCACCTTGAAAGTAAGCCGGAAAAAAAAAAAACTTCCCCATCTCCCACTAAAGGGAACCACGTGTGGATGCGAAGCAGTGGGGAGATGGTTAGCTTTAGCGGGAGAAACGTCGCCGCTCTCGTTTCGTGGCAGCTGCCTGGGCACTCATCGCGGCGCTGCACAGGAGAGAGAATGAGGCGCGTGCGCGCTCCATCATTTTCATACCGCGGAACTACCGTGGCGACCCCAGCAGAGTATGCAGCTGTTGCACCACCTGTCGTGTGCGCTGCTCCGTAGAGGATTCCTAGAGGAGAGAACAGGGGAGACCGTAAGAGAGGAGAGCGAGGGGGGAGGGGATGCGCATGCGCTGTGGGAGTGTGGGACGCAGGAGCCGCTCCGTAGAGTAGACGATTCCTAGAGTAGAGAAAGGGGGTGAGCGTAGGAGAGGAGAGATAAGGGGAGGGGAGGCGCATGCGCTGTGGGGGTGTGGGATGCAGGAGCCGCTCCGTAGAGTAGAGGATTCCTAGAGAAAGGATTCCTAGAGAAAGGGGGTGAGCGTAGGAGAGGAGATAGGGGGAGAGGACGCGCATGCGCTGTGGGGGTTGTGGGACGCGGGCACCGCTACGTAGAGTAGAGGATTCCTCGAGTAGAGAAAGGGGGTGAGTGTAGGAGAGGAGAGATAGGGGGAGGGGACGCGCATGCGCTGTGGTGGTGTTACACGAGAGTAACGTAGCTTCTTTGCCACCTACAATCCCTCCCTGCTTAGCTTCCCAGGGGAGAAAGCAATTACAGCATGCGACAAATCTTCGTCACTCCACTCGTACTTGATCGATTCTAAAAATCTTAGTAGTGGTTGGTTCGTGAGGAAATGAGTTCCAACAATGAAGCCATTCGATGTTTACTTGAAAAAGTGTTGCAGGGCCCCTTTAATTTACGCGTTAGTATGCACGGTGCACTTACAGAACCAGTCAGTCCTCAAGGCATGTGCACTATTACACTTGGTTACAACTTAAGATAAAAAAAAAAAATAAATGTCAGCTCCACCCACAGCTAACGCTGTCCCTCCAACAAAGAATTTGCATAAGTGCTCCTTGCTGTAGCGCTTACTCATTTTCGGGACATCAAGCACTTTACGATCATTTCAGATAGCTGACTTTACCATACAGGTCCATGTTTGTGTTCATGTTTCTGACGTTTTAGGTCAGAAACATGAACGTTCTGGTAAATTACATCAGGGATTCTTAATGTCCTTAGTACTAACATTAGCCATAAAAAGTACTTACAGTTCGAGTGAAAACCAGCTAGCATGACTGTCTTTCACAGGTGAAGGGCAGGAGCACCGTGGTTCCGTGGGCGGAGTTGGCATTTTTTCTTAGGTTGCAACCGACTATGGTGAGAATCAAAAGGTTTTTGAAAGAAATGCTAGAGTGGGCACCCGAAAGTGAAGCCAAACCTCCGCCATCTTTCCATGAGAGTGATAAAATTAGAGCAGCAGTGCAATCACACACCCTATGAGGTTAAGGCTGTCAGTTATTATGAACAGATACTGCACAATGTGTCTCTTTGCATTACTTGTCTTCTTAATTAAGAAGCCTCAAAGTCCTGGAAAATATGAGTTCACATTATCAGTACTTATCCGGATATACTACTTTTGTCGGGAAGAGCAATCTTGTATAATTAACCTCGCATTTACGTTAGCAGAACAAGAGTGCTTTATTTATAACTGGGAATCTCTTGAGAAGGCTATGCTTTTGAGCTAAAGTGTGGGCAAATGCTGGCTTCACATTTTCTACAAGAGGTCACGAGAGCTTCCGCTCCAGCATTCTTTTTTAAACCTCTTTGGGGAGAATCCCGAGTAGCACCAGTTTCAATTTAGTTATTGAAAGACGTGCAGGCATGTGCATTGAATCTTTAGTCAATATTCTGCCACAAAACCATTGCTAAGATGGATGGATGGCTGGGCAAGCTCGTAGTTCATTTTGACGTAAATTGCATGAAAAAACAAGAAAAAGAAAATACTGACAAAGGAGATGTATACGTGAACACAGCATTGTGTTCTGTATACTTTATTCTTCCCCTTAGTAGATTTTCATGGATTCCACATTGAGCAGCCTTTACGCAGTGTGGAAGAAAGTGAAGCAGCGAGCTGAATCTGATGCATTTTGTGATAGATTCTGAGAACAAATGTCATGAAGTTGGTGCTCCTCTCAGGAAGCTTCCCATGGTGGCGTTTCCAGAGCAGACTGGCTTCGATTCTGCATGTACGTGTCGGGTTAAATCATTGAACTCACCAGTGTATGGTGAGTTCGACGGCCATACCTCACATTTAGTGAAATCTGTGATTACTAGTAAATGGAGCTGTGCGAATAGCAAAATTTTGGGTGCGAAGCAAATTCGAATATTGAAGTGTGAGTGCGAATCGAATCGACTATTTTTTGAATATTTCTAAAATATTTTTCGAGTACTTCGAAGCGATATTGCAGAAAAAAAAGTTGGAGAGGATTCCTAGACATATTCTTATAAGATAGCAACATGAAAGTGTTTCTTTTCGCTAGGTTGATGAAGTGCTGGTGGGGTGGTGTTTCATAGTCGTCTTATCAAGAACGAGGCAATGCAGAGGCTGAATTGTATTTATGTACATGATTTGATGAGACTAAAGTGTTGCCGACAACACTTTACATGTGAAAGGCAAAGATTCTATTTCCTCAGCCTCTCCTCCTCTTTCAACTTCTGCAGAAGCCCAACTGATGTAGTGGACCAGGGTGTGCTCCCTTCGTGTCCGGAGTTCCAAATCTGCCTCGTAGACACCAATATATAAGAACATCTAAAGTTTTGGATGCTAAAAATCTTCGGCATCTGATTTTAGGTTCCAAATTTCAGGTCCAAAACAGCATTGAGTCCCCACCTCTGCCACATCTATCATCTCCATGTTGGAACCAGCGTTTTCTTGAGTCAATACATTTGCGACCGTAGCGGAGCCTAAAAGGCAGCTTTGCCGCAGTACGAGGGTGTGATGAGGTGAAGCAAATTGAAAATCTGAAGGGGCCACTTCCAATTGGACGTTGACTGTGTCTTTGGGAAGTTTGACCGTAGCGGAGCCTGAAAAGCAGCTTTGCCGTAATACGAAAGTGTAATGAGGTGAAGATTATGAAAACTCTGAAGGGGGGGGCGACTTCTAATGGGACGTCGACTGTGTCTTTTGGCAGTTCAACAGTGGTGGAGCCTGAAAGGTAGCTTTGCCCCATTACGAGAATGTGATGAGGTGAAGCATATTAAAAATCTGAAGGGGTCACTTAATCGGACGTTAGCAGTATATTTTTGTCTTTGGGAAGTTCGAATAGGAAAATTCCATTTCGAATCAAATTGCAAACACTATCCTAAAAATATTCAAAATTTCGAATATTCGCACACCCCCACTAGTAAAGCATTGGAAAAAATTTTTAAATAAAAATGACATCTTTAATGAACTGAAATAAATCTTTTCTCATTTGGAGCGCATTGCCAGCCACTATGATTCCAAGTGCAGAGAATGCACATCTGCGTGAAGTGTGTAGCAGTAATGCGATAGGATACTGTCACATGCATGCAGCACAGCAACCAAGTGTACCATAGCTAGGCTGTCCAGTGGCATGCACATTTTCATACACCACTTTAAGTTGAATGCAACAGTTACTCTATTGTCTGTAGTATGTATTATAGTGTGCTTTAAGAGATAACAAACAATTATACCTTCAGGCAAAGCCTGCCCTGACCAGTGATTTAATATTTGGATTGCAGAATATGTAGTATCCAAACTACTTTTGGGTGACCTGAACCAGAGCTTGTAATGAAAGTTGTTTTGTTCTAGCCAACAAACTTGGATGTTTTCACGGCAAACTGTGCCACCAAATTTTGCTTAAAAAGACTGTTTTTTGGTATACAAAGTGCCTCAGCAAAGCTGTCAAAATGTGTTAAGCCTTCAATGTATACTGTATCAAGCCCATTGAATGTAAATCAGAACAAGACATACACTTTTATATATTTTGTGTTTCAAGACTTCACAATGTGACCAGCTTCTAAATGGCCAATTAATATTGATTTGATCATGAGCCATAGCAAGTGCCCTCAGTGTCTTGACTCTCCTCCTTGCAAGTACACCGTCAAGTGATGAAACAAGCTTGGAATACTGGGTTGCTGTGTAAATAAATTTTACATAATGGAGCCATACAACTTCTTGAATTGTTTGCTTAAATAAAAACTGACTGGCCCTTGTAAACACACAATCATAAGGCTTTAAAAAGAAGCATGGTGATGAACTGAGCACTGTTTACATGTGAGGCTTAAATGTTCACCAGGTAGCTGGACTAACACGAATGTTTCGTTCCTTCACATGTAGAAGTCCCAACTGTACACTGCTACTCTTTCACACAAACCTCGTGTGCATACTGGAAAAGTGGCTGTTTTTTCAAGTTTTAACTCGTGCGCATGACACAGATCACTTTTGTTGAAGCACGCACATCACGCACCATCTTCACAGTGAAGGACAGCTAGCACCACCACAAAAAAAAAAAAAAAAAAAAAAAAAAAAAAAAAAAAAAAAAAAAAAACGGCACACCACTTCCAGCGTTTCAGGAATCTTGCTCCTGCTGTGGTTGTTGCATTTGCTGCTGCATCGGAGGTGGCTGTTGTGGCTGGTCTTGCTGGTGGCGCAGGCGTTCTAGTTCGTTCATGCGTGAACGGGCATGCTCAAGTCGATGAAGAGCCATGTGAAATACTTTCTGTGCTGCGTAGCTTGAACCTTCATGTGGTTGTACTGAAAAAAAAAAAAAAAAAAAAAAAAAAAAAAAAAAAAAAAAAAAAAAAGATGGACATAAGATGAGGTTTGAGTTTGAGTTTATTCAACCACGTGACAAGTACATGAAAATACACTGTATGCGTGGTTTGGTGTAAAGGGATAAAAGCTGCATTTCACAGCTTGACTAGCCCCTTCACCCAGAAAAAAAAAATAAAAAATCTAAATTACAAAAACTTGAAAGGTTACAGGCAGCGGAAAGCGACAATACAAAGAGAAACACGCATGTGGCCCATGACAGCAAATAACAAAATAAAAACTCTGAAATACATACAAAAATATTCATGACAAAGCAATGTATGAACGAATGGAACTACGTAACTATTAGAGAAATCACCCAACATTCATGAACAACACAATCAGCACATCCAATTTAACATGTCAGTTTTAGACAATATACGCAGATTATCAATAGTTAATTTCCATTTGTTCATCGCACTCGGAAGACGGTAACGTAGTGTTTCGAAACCATAGTTTGTGCGTGGACATGGTACATGCCAAGTCTCCGTATACCGAGTAACGCGACTGGCAGGATTTGGTTGCAAAGCGGCCAAAGTGCGCAAAAGGATACTTCCTCTGCATATTTCTGATTTAAAGGCTGACATCAATACCGCATTCGGCAAGTATTTAGAAAAAAATCAGTAAAAATGTCCCACATTTCACGGAGAAGTGTAAGAAACTAAGACACAGATGTTTTGCAAGAGACTATTTTTTTAGTTTCAGAATTTTTATGTTGATAGTAATTACTTTGTTTCCTATCTGACCATATTAAAATGACGATGGTGGCAGAACAACTCTTGTACCCGTAATCACACACATGCTACATGGTCACTCCAACTGAGAGAGTAGCGCGTGCGGAGCGGCCATGCCCCCAGCGAAGAAGGGTGGGAGCAGTTGCTTTTACTCTTCAATACACGTACCAACATAGTGAGGAGAAAAAATATCTGCTCCCAGATGGATTCGAGAGATGGCACAAACAGTAGAATCGCGCAAAATACGCCACTTTTACGCTACGGCGTGAATTTCTGAACGTCTATCTGAGAACGCACTGGTACGTCAGTGACAGCGACAGGTTTAAACAAAGGCAAGGAAGCAGAAACGAGCATTATCAACTGTTGGCAAAGATGTAATGAAGATGAAGTGCATCATGAAGAGCTCTTCATGATGCACTTCATCTTCATTACAGCTTAACATGTGGCAGGCACAATGCCATATTTGCACTTTTCAACCATGATGGTACAAAGATGGCACAAAAATAAACTGACCCATGGCAAAAACACTCCAAATATACTTGTGTGAATAACGCACAACTTCAAAAGCTCAAGACATGAAAGAATGCCAAACTTCGCTGAGGGGCACCCGTAGCATGCTTTTGCCTTATCCACTGCTGTGCTCGTGGATGCATGCCATATTTTGATAGTAGCGCTAACATAATTACACATAGGGATCAGAGTAACAGCGAAGTAGCTGAACCTTTTTATGATAAACGTGTGCACGAATGCGTAAGCCACCTATCCGTACGTTTCACTCAGAGAGAAACACACCTTTGAATCCTTGCATAATTCACACGTGTGTGGTTACAGTGCAGTTGCCAAAAGTGCGGCATGGCTTTCTTTTGTGTGATATTTTGTGATCTTTTCCATAACGATGGTAAGGTGAAAACGTGGATATATATCTGTCACATGTTTGCATTCAACCAACAGTGCTCGTATTGTGTCTGCTTCCTTCTTCATGTCATAGCCCAGACTGTCACTCAATTTGCAACAATGTCTCATAGTATTTCTGTCACAATATGTGGAACATAATGAAGCGCACTCAAGGGGGGGGAGTGTTTTCAAAGAGAATGAGTGTTCTGCACCACTTACCAGTGGAAACTTGCGTGAGGTAGAGTATATGTTTTGTCAGAGCGGCTTCGACGTTCTGTAGCGTAGTCAGAAAGCTCGAAGTATTCGATTCCACTTGCTTCATGCTCGGTTTTTCCCGACTAAGTTCCAGGCAGGCCTGACCTGCAATGCGATCGAGTTTCAGTTTCAGTTTACTGAATATACTTATGTGGAAGGTTATATATGGGGAGAGTTATACAGAACGAGGTCCCTTAGGGAGGGCACTGCAATGGGACATCTTGTTATAATCTACATAAAAGAATAAAATCAGATGTAAAATTGCAAAATGCATGCATACAGAACATACGAGAGGCAAGATGGGAAGTAATGTTAATAGAACTATTCGAAATTGAAATACACATGCAAAATAAGTGAGTAAATAATCGAAGGCTAACAAAGTGTCACAGAGACAATCGTGAAGATTTTAATACTAATAATTAATTCACATGACAAAAAAATAAACTAAATGAACCTATAAAAGGATAAGCGAAATACACTGCAGACGTGAGGAAAAGGCATCGATGGTGACACACACAAATCAACGACTCAATGGCAAATTGAATGTTTGAAAGTAAATAATGAAGGAGAGGTTTTAGCCTCCAAAGGCAGAGTGTTACACACCTTGATAGCAGTGAAGGTTATGGATTTTTGTCCATAGTTGGTGCATGCGCTATGCAGTAAAATATTACTTTGGCGGGAGAAACATGTGCTATTAAAGCAAGTTGTAAATTTCTCTTCTATGATATAAAGAAGGTCTGGATTACATACGATACAGTAGGCAATAATGGTCAAGTTAAAGAAAAGAATATTTGAAATGGGAACATTTAGTGATGAGAATAATGGAGCCAGATGGGCATGATAAGTACTGTGTGTTATCATATGGAGTGCCGGTTTTTGGATATGCTCTGGTGGGCTTAAGTAAGCTGTAGAGAGAGAGAGAGGGAGACTCTTTATTAGAAAAACAGATTTTTGCCGGCGTCTATTTAGCGCTGACATGGAAAAAGGGGACTAAAAGATTTCAGAAGAGAGGGAAGAAAGTAATGAGAAAAAAAGAATATAAACAAATAAACTGTATATGTGACTCCCCAAGATTCAATGCAATAGTTCAAATGACTATGAAGGAATGCAAAATAGAGAGAAGTTGGGAACGTGAAATGTTGACGGGCTCTGAGCAGAACACGAATGCCAGTGGCGGTCTTCCTTTTTGTTTGACTAATGTGTGCATTTAAGTTCAAGAAACAGCAAAGTTCGACACTGAGAAATATGCTATTGTCAGATGGGAATATTGCATAATTATCGACATACACAGGGAGTATGTCGCACTGTTTTTAGACTGACTGAAAAAACTTAGTTGGGTGATGGGTATTAGATGGGTTAATAGCAAGCTTGTTTTTATGGCACCAACTGAAGTTCACTGCTTAGCTGGGAAGTTAAAGCTGGAATGTAGTCATGTGCAGAGAAAATGGTGGTGTCGTCGGCGTAGATTTAGGATTCTGTGTGAGGCGACAAACAATCGGATAGGTAGTTTATGAAGATGAGGAACGGAAGAGGTCCTAATATAGATCCTTGAATGTAGAGTCGACAGGTATGAAGCCGAGGTTGCAGCAACTTCAACTCACAGTTACAAATCCATAGGAATTTAGCTACCTGCACTCTGGAGCGCTGAAGCGACTTCCTTCTCGATCTCTTCAAGTTCCTTGAGCTTCATCTTCAGAGTTGTCATAGAGTTCTGCGAAGGGACAAACGCGGCTTGTAATGTAAAGCGGCTAGGGTCTCTCACGACTGGGAGCTGAAGTGTTGTAGCCGCTTCAAGTACAGACATGAATACACAACACTTACCATCTTTGATTTGCTGTGGCAAGCTCAACGGAGAGAGAGAGAGATGTCGGTGTTTAGCCGGAGCAACCGCGCTTTGAGTTTTTAATTTTCTTTTTTATCCTAAGCTCTGACTCTGTGGCGCACTTGTCTCGGCTAAAGATGCAAACAAATCTAGTTCGATAATAGCAAAACTAGCAATGATACTACCACAACATTGTCGAAAGCGCCAGCTCTGATGTCGTCAAGAGTGCGTTAAGAGCATTTTCTGGACGAATGTAATATTTGTAGCTAACTTGGTGCAGTTTCTTTTCCTTTAGCTTAAAGGTACGCACACGGCGCAAGAAGCGTTACGCAGATTAACCATGTGCTCCCGTCTTCGGTCGGCCATCTTTAAATCTTCTATTTTGATTTGTGCAGTGGAATTTCGCGTGTGCCCGGCCGCCTGCAGAAAATAAATGCAGCGCTGAAAACACGGAGCTATGTGCGCATATGTCAGCCACAAGCACCTTCAACACCAGTGACGAACCGAGCACAGGCGACCAGTCGGTTTTCAGGCGGAGAAAATTGTCGGGGAACCAGTCCGTCTCGGAGCGTCCATCCAAAAGGGCATCTTCGATGACGGACACCACAAAAAGAGTGATGTACTCAGCATTAGCGGGCTCCAATGGTGTCAAGAAGACCGTTTCGCCGATGTCCAACAACAAGCCCAACTCGGCCAAAAAGCTGGTCATCAAAAACTTCGGTAAGCCCGAAACTCCTCCGTCCGACGGGCGCCTAGGTTTCTGCGTGTCTGATTTCGCATCGGTGACTGCGCGCTTCTCGGATACTTCTGCGTGGTGAAGAGGGACGTTATTGCGTTTACGATGCATTGATTTAGTCGCCTTAACTTTGGCTGGTCTTTGCGTGACATTGTCACTGCAGTGGGCGACCACCACGGTCGACACACGCCAAAGCAGTCGCAGCGGCGCGGTCGCACGCCATACAGCAAGCTCCTTTCGTGAGCGTTGTTTTGAGCCTTCCTTTTGGGATGTAGCCATTAGTTTTAGAAGTTAATTGTGCGTGGCAAACAATGTCTACTTAAATATTACGGCTCGACGCGTACGTTGCGTCTCTATTGTTGCGATTTCTCTCAGTGTACACAAAGGCATGGGGAGGACGACCGTGTTGTCAGGCGTTGAACTTCAGCAGCAGCAGACTAGTAGGACCCAGCGTCTAACGCAAACTGCGGCTTGAGGTCCGATTTATCTGCGTATGTGGAGCGAAATTATTACGGCAGGGAGTGAGACTTCCTGGTAAGCTTTACAATGGTCCCGTCAATGGATTACGTTTGGATGCTTTTGCCATACCAATGAGCTTTGATGGCGCTGTGACCTGACGTTTTACCTTCATAGTGGTGCCCAAGAAATGAAAGTAAACGTTCAAAAAGCGTGTCTTTTTGTCGCTTGACTTGCAAAGACGGCTACGCAAGTGCTTTTTGGATAGCAAAAAGCACCTATGTTTCCCTTACAGCCCCGTGTCATGCTTAATCAAACAAGAGTACTGTCGTGATACCTACCTGACAGGGCAGTGTTATAGGTCTATTTTCGATGGCTTTACTTCGAGTGCTGGATTTCCTCGGGTATGAAACTTTAATATCTCTAAAGGATTCATTTTGTCTGTTCATGCGTGGCCTGCCATGATGGTCTGGAATAGGTTGGCGATAGGTAGCGAGGCGGTAGCGACGCACTGTAGGTAGTAAAGACAGGTAGTTGCAGGGGAGTTGAACCATGAGACTGGAGTAAGTAGAAGAATAAGAATGTGGTGGAGCACATTTTGCAGGCATTTTCAGATAATGAATGATAGTTTGCCACTGTCGCTCAAGAGAAAGGTATATAACAGCTGCATCTTACCGGTATTCACCTATGGAGCAGAAACCTGGAAATACACAAGGAGGGTTCAACTTAATTTGAGGACAATGCATTGAGAAATGGAAAGGAAAATTATAGGTGTAACCTTAAAGGACCAGAAGAGAGCAGAATGGTTCAGGGAACAAACAGGTGTTAAGGACGTGTTAGTCGAAATCGAGAAGAAGAAATGGGCAGGGCATGTAGCGTGTAGGCAACATAACCGCTGGTCATTGAGAGTAACAGACTGGATTCCAAGGCCCGTATTCTCAAACGCTCCTCGACTCGAAACTCCACCCCAAGGGATCCTTGAGCACCGTTTCGCGTTGTGATTTCTGCAACGCATAAATAAAGTCTCGGGGATCACTTGAAGTCAAGTCGAGGAGCGTTTGTGAATACGGGCCCAAGAGTGTAGGCAAACGCTCGAGGGGGAGACAGAAAGTTGGGTGGACAGATGAGTTGAGAAGTTTGCAGGTATAATGTGGCCGCAGCAAGCACAGGACTGGGTTGATTGGTGGAACATGCGAGAGGCCTTTGCGCTGCAGTGGGCGTAGTCAGGCTGATGATGATCATGATGAGTCTACTTACATCAAATTTCTAGGAACTGCTCCTTGCATTGACATATTAAGGTACTGGTATGAGTACCTAGTTATGACTACCCTTGCGTGTTGACCAGCTTTTTTTTTTATTACACGTGTGTGTTATTTGGTGAGAAATACTGTAAGGTTTCATGGGCTGCAATTTAAGGCGTTCTGAACTGCACCTCTTGCTTGGGAAAATAAGCACATACAGCGGAAAGCAGACGCTGCTGTGAACAGCTCAGCTAAGGTTTTCAGTTCTGCATAGCAATGAAAGTTCACTAGTAGAGTGCAAACTAAGTTGCCTCTTTCTCAAGTGCCCTCTCTTTACACAGAGGCCTGTACACTCTTGGCCCTGTACTCTCTCTTGGGAGGGCCATCGTACAGCAGATTTTTTGTCACACAGCAGATCGCTGCTGTTGGCCAATAGGTGACATAAACCAGGAGTGAGTGGCATTTTGGATCAGATGCACTTCTTGCCACGGGGTGCCGCAATGTGCCGTACGTTGGGCTTCATAGTGGGTTTAAGTTGCACAGTATCAACTCGAATGCACACTGGAATAACTCCAGGAGAGAGACAGCGGCTGCGTTTCATGACACGTGCGTGACGTAGGTTCTTTTCCCCTTGTCATTCTTCCCTGTGGAGCCTTCCAGCTTTCCCGCCAGGATGAAACTAGAGAGAAAGTGCTTAGTGTGTGCAACCCTGTAGCTCCACTCGCACTTGACAGATTAGAAAACTTTTTGCGGTGATTGATTCATGAGGCATGATTCATGACTCAGATACTGAGGCTAATTGGTCATTCCTTGGAGAATTGCTTCAGTACTCCTTTAAAGGGACCCTGAAACGGTTTTGACGATTTTGTACAAACACATTGAGCCAGTAGACCAAGTCCTAAGGCTCATTTACAGACTAATTTAAGCTTTCTGCGTACACTGTGTAATTGATTACAACGCTATAAAGCTGCGAATTGCTGCAGATCACTGCGGCTCAGCCCAACGCATTTTCAACCGCCCCTCCCGAGTATGACACGCAGTCTGCGCACGATCTGATTGGCTGCGGTGTGCGCGCACGAAAAATTGGCTGGTAGGGTGGACGGCACCTGTCGGAGCAGATATCAACCCCTCCGCGATGTCTCTGTTGCCAGACGGCGTGCGTGCTGCCGGGCGCACTGGGGCTATGGTCTCCGAGATGCACGCAACCTGTCGGCGTGCAATCTCGGAGGTCCTCACTGGGCGAAGCTCAAATCGTCGAGTGTGCTCACATGAGCTCTGCGATCGCCAGCGTGTATCATGAGTTGAGGAGGCAAGGCAGGGGTAAGAAGGAGGGTATGATATAATTGGCCGTAGCCGCCTTGGTACACGGCGTGCAGCGAAATTTGTGGTGCCAATGGTTCGATGATGCTCTAGCCTAAACGCTGACAAAGCTTCAAATAACCGTTTCAGGGTCCCTTTAAGAAAAATCAGCTCAGTAATGTCTGTTGGTGCTTACTCTGAGAAGTCTATTATTGGTTGTAAACACAAAATAGCATGTTGAAAACTAGCCTGTAGATGTAGTAAATATTATGCTTGGTGTTGCTGGAGATATTGATTTGAACTGTGTCAAATGGTGCTAGCAGCGTGGAGTTAGCATTGTCTGCAGTCTTCTAGGTGATAGTAGAGTTTCTCGCAATAACACCTAGAGGGCAATATGATGCCACTGTCTATGCGAGTTTCCTAAGGGCTGCTGTGCAGTCGTGGGAATGACAGTATATGTGTCTGTGAGGCTTGTGCTGGCTGGTGTTAATTGAGCAAGGGTTGGCCTAAAACATGGATAGGGCTGCACAAATAAAGCTGCTGAAAAAACCTTTGCCAGTTGATCTCATTTTACCTGTAAGCCTGTGCAGGGTTCCCCATTAGGGGCAGCAAAGTTTTACCCCCCCTCATGGAATCCGAATGAAAACAAGCTTTGCAGTGGATGCAAAAATGAAAATGAAACATTGATGCGTGTCTCGCATTGGCCTGCATTGTGCCTGGCTTTCTGTGGGTAAAAATGGGAAGTAAACCTTTCTTGAAATGCAACGTCAGTAATCGTCAGCTATCGTTATCGTCGGAAGCATACATAGCTATAACCCTATGGTTTGAACAATGACGAGACGTGTCTGAGTAAAAAAAATATTTTTCGTTAAAACAGAAAAATGTTGAAGGGCCACGAAACAGACCTCAGGCTTGTCAGAAAAACACACATTCTGCGGATAGCAGTCACTGCTATGAACAGCTCAGCCAAATCTTGCAGTCATGCGTGACAGAGAGAGCTTAAAAGTGCAGTGTGAAGGAGCCATTTTTTTTCAGATGCCCTCTTTTCGTACAAAGGCCTGTGCTCACTCTCTTTGGAGCTACCGGCACTGTTTCACGCTGAACAGCAGATAGCATGCTATTGGGCAACAGCTGGCGTAAATCAAGAGCAGCATTTGGATCGGATGCATTTCTTGCCACAGGGTGCCAACGCAGCACTCCATGGTCTTCTACATTACACAGAGAGCCGCACTTGCACACAGGAATAATGAGAGAAAGTGATCTCATTTAATCACCCCGCTCAAGGTCATGATGCGCGCTGACGTAACTTCTTTGCACTGTGCCATCCCTCCCCGTGCAACTTCCAGCGTGCTCGTCAGGACAAGAGAAGAAAGAAAGCACCTACAGCACCCCTGTAACTCCACTCGTTTTTGATAGATTCGAGAAATTTTTGTGGCAGTCGATTCGTGAGGCAATGAACTCCGATACTGAGGTTGTTCAATGAGTCCGCCGTGGTGGAGCAGTGGTTGTGGTGCTCGGCTGCTGATTCGAAGGTCGCAGCGGTCGCATTTCGATGGAGGCGAAATGGTAGAGGCCCATGTACTATGCGATGTCAGTGCACGTTAAAGAACCCCAGATGGCCGAAATTTCCATAGCTCTCCACTACGGCGTCTCTCATAATCATATCACGGTTTCAGGACATAAAACCCCAGATAATATTATTATTAGAGGGCGTTCAGTGATTACTTGCAAAAGTGGTTCATCACCCTTTTAAGACTTTATGTTAATAGTATTTTTAGTGTGAATAAATAGATGGGACAGAAGTGGAGAGGGAGGAAGAGGAGGGGGGATTGCAAATACAGTTCTTTTATTGTTCTTTTTAAAAATTATGGCAAAAGAAAAACATGGCCATATGAAGAGAACTTTGCAGCCGCAATTAAATTTTTTTTTCTTTTATAGTTTGAGTGTTTCAGGTTTATAACAAAACTTCAGCGCATAGGAAGGGACAGGGAAAAAGACGAGACAGGACAAAGTGTTGACCCTAACATGTTTCTCGTTTCGACACCTCTGATAGTTATAATTACATCATTCCTACAAGTGTATAGTTTACTTACATTTCTCTTACGTGTCAGATCTGTGTCTTGGTTAAAAGAAAAACTGGCATTTGGCAATTCCAGTTGGTGTGCCAACATTATTTGAGAGCTCAAACAATATACCCTTTAATATAGCAGCTCATATACTTGCAGCATTTCAACATATCAGGTCTGCACGAATAGTAACATTTTGGTCTGACACATAAACAAATAGAATAGTGCTAGAGGTGAAATGAAAATTCATATAATTACCAGCCATTTTTGCCTCTTTTATAAAACAATGTTCACAACATGGTGTAATAATAGTTAAAAGTTTCTGTAATTACAATCACATTATTAAATATTGCTTTTTGAGAAAAAGCAATTGAACGTTAATGAGACTTCACAGCACCTTTATAAGTTATCATAGAATGACCTAACTTTTGAACTCTGCTGCCTTATAAATCTTCCATCAAGTACAGTAACAATGTTCACATCATGGTGTAATAATATTTAAAAGTTCCTGTAATTACATTCACATTATCAAGCATTGCTTTTTGAAAAAAAAGTAATGTTAGATTTAAGGGACTCCACAACACCTTTATAAGTTATCATAGAATGACCTAACTACAGAACTCTGCTGCCCTATAAATCTTGTCATGTGCAGTAAGGCTATCACATGAGATGTCTGCTTTTTTCATCTTTTGTCGGCACGAACATCCGAGGAGCCGGTGATGGCAGGGCAAAATGGCAAGGAGGGGAATGCGTGGCTCACAAGTTACAATGTTGTGCTGCAGCCTTGAGAATTTTCTCTTTCATTTCGTCGCAGTATATAACCGAATGCAGCAGCCTATTTTTCCTCAGTAATATTAGTGCACCTAATCCTGGGTGCTTTGCGTTGCATCTTCACAGAACGGCCACAGTTGCCCGAGCAGTATCCTGATGAGGCATGGGCGCAGCTGCGCGGTGCTGTGGTGGCCATCCAGCAGTCGCAGCACATCTCGACATCCCAGGAGGAGCTGTACCAGGCCGTGGAGAACCTCTGCTCGCACAAGATGGCCCCGCAGCTGTACGACAACCTGCGCTCGCTCTGCGAACAACACGTCCGCTCTGCCCTCAGCACCTTCTCCAGATATCCTTCACAACGATATTGGAGTCATCTTTGGCCAAGCACGTGTTTTGATTTTGCAGCCGCAATGGCCGCATTCTGATGGGATCACAATGCAAAGGCACTCATGCACTTATATTTGGGTAAACTTGCTTTCAATAAAGCAGCACAAATACTACATGCCGACATCAACATAAGAAAGATTGGGGACCTAGACACTGTAACGATTGCTGGTATTTTGTAAACCAATTTATCATATGCCAGTTCACCATACAGGGGTTAAGGCTGCTTCAACCGCAGGCACCACAATTCGGCTCATACAGATTGCAACTGTACATATCAAGGAACTTATTTGGTGGATCGTAATTGACAGGCTACTGTGCTAAACAGATTAGGGCACAGGTTAGGCCCTACACCTCCAATGTATTTTAAGGCTTCTTTAGGACCCATTTTTTCAGGAACTACTATATGTAAACAGTTCAGGTTTGTTTCATATTATTCCTCGGCGTCTCTTCTTGCAATTGAACTAGAATTACAATTGTATTTTAAGTCCTGAAATTTTTGGTATTTTTTTAGCAAAGCAGGTATTCTTTCTCGTAATTTTTTTATAAACTGCCAAAAAAACTGAAAAATATTGCGCATATGTACACCATTCTACTTTAGTAGCTTTGTATTGATGTTTGGTTTATTGTGGTTAAAAATGAGCCTCCTGCTTTTGCAAGTTGTTTTGATAATGGGGCAAACGTAACAAAAAAAATTTATTTTGATATATCGTGAGTTAAAGGGGGAAAACAAGTTTATTTCATATTTTGTTCAAAATGAAGATGTGATGATTAATTTAATTAATAGCAATGTGCCATAAGTGATCACACAAATCAGCTTTTCGCTTCTTTTCTTGTTTTCTTGCTTTCCTGGCTTGTTTTTTCAGATCTTCTGTGTCTCTATTGGCCAAATACTGTCGATGGCAGTCAATCTCACCCAACCATATCGCAGTGTTGCGCCCTGGTGATATGCCAAACGGCGTTGAGAAAGTTTAGTCGGGCCATGCATGTCTTTTTGAAAGTTACAACGGTTTCAAAGATGTCATGTGGCAGTTTTAAGGGTTTGCCTTCCAAAGAACACTATCAATTGTGTTCTCTACGTGTGCCACTGTTCCTCCGCATTCTGTGCAGACACAGTTACTTGTAATCACTGTTTGAAGAAGATCCGCATAAATCAAAGTGTAGCCATTATCACTGCAGGTAACATTTTGTCCTTGGCCGAGACGTGGAATGAAGACAAAGCTTACTTGCTAAAGTGCTCGGACGAGTACTCCTGGTCTCGTTTCTGTTAGTAGCTGAAGCGTGTCGATTTCAAATTATACTGCGCTCTCTAAACAGTGCCATTGGTTTGTCAACATGAGAATATCTTTTGCGGCCGCAACAACATGAACAAAGGAGCAACTAAACTAAAAATAAATGCACAGAACCCCGTCCTTATGCGGGTCTCACACACACAAGGCAAGTGGACTCGGTAAATGTCATACGTGTCAGAAAAAGAACTGTACCATGTGCCTTTAGGTAGTCAGGATACCTTTTTATAAACCTGCTAAGCTCAGAGAAACTACCAGTACCAATTTTTCAAAAGATTACTTGAGGCAGAAAGCTCAGGTTGTGCATGGTCTGAGAAAAAGGGGCTTGGCTGCTCGTCAGTTGGTCTTGAAAACCTGGTCTTTTTGGCTCAATCAAAATGCACAAAAATGTGTGGGGCACTGGATATTGTAAAAGAAGGCCTTATCATTCCAAACAAGCAAAAAACCAAATTTCAATTAAAAAAAGAAATTATTACCCTACCCTAAGACAGAGAAAAAAAGATTATTAGTGCTCGTGTCGGGATTCTCTTTATTTGCTATGTTCTCGTGTTTAGTGCTGTAGCCTGTCCAATATGAAATATCACCAAGTTGCCCAAGTTTATCTTCACGGTAAAAATTGGTTTGGAGTGTTTTCGTGTCATTTAGAGCCTCTGCAGTTCTAAAAAACTGTTAAAAACGTATTTGTGAGATGATTTCATGTTTCAGCTTGTTTATTTCGCAAATGTGTAGCTACCACTGGTTCTACAACTTTCAGAGTTATGTATCTGCTTTCTTGACTTCTTAGCACAGATTCGCTCGATAGCAATTTGTTTTTAAAGCTTATGAACACATGCTGGCAGTCTCATTGCCAACAAATGGTAAGCAACTGTTTTTCTCTCATGATTCATTTGCAAAGTTGTATTCTCAATATTCCTGTTCACCTTCATTGATTACATTTATTACATTTGCAGATTATGATTCGAAGCATATTTTTGTTCCTGGACAGAACATATGTGCTCCAGAATGCTTCAGTAGCTTCGATTTGGTGAGTATCATTATATGACAAGTGGTAACAGCAAGTAAAGTGCAGTGCTGGTCTGAATTCTGTGTTGATATCTACATTGCCACTTATCTTGTTTTCCATTATGTTGAAAGGGAGCTGAACACATTGTGAGTGAGAAATCTTCAGAGAATAAGGGTTTTTGGTTAGGACTATAATGTGAAGTAAGCAGACCAGCCAGGGAATCTTAACTTTTTTTTTCATTGAAACCAGGGTGCCGGAAAGAAATTTTTTTCGTTTTGGTTCTAGTTTTGTTCCACCGCGAAAAATTTCCATTCCCTTTCTGTTCCAGAATGAAAAAAAAAAAATGTTCCATAACAGTTTGTAATGGTTTTTTATTTGTATGCAAAAATTTGAAGTTCTAAGCATAATATTGCTATGTGCGACCTTTAGACTGTCGCTTCCCCAGTGAGAAAGGGATCATCCTTTGGCCGAAAATTTTTGAATGTCCTACTGGTTTTCTCACATTTGAGTTGTGAATACTGCCCATAGGGTGGACTTGAGTTTGAGGCTGCTGCCATTTTTGTATAGGCAGCGCATACTGCACTATGTGCAGCTTCCTTTGAAAGTTCACAGCCCTCAACCAGAACCATACAGCAGCCCTTGTTTCGACAAGCTGTTGTTCACGACCAAGAATCCTCTGCCACATACTGTGTTAGACTAAGATCTAATGAAGTACTCTGTGCTACATTTGCAGCAGCTTTTTGGCAGCTTATCTCCACCATTTGTTGTTCGTTTTGAAAGAGCTGGATTTAACTTTTTTAGTTGGGATTTAGGTGAAAGTTCATCTGGTCAGGTAAATAAATTAGCTTTGTGCCCGCATTTCTTTACAAAAAGCCAAGTTTTCATGTGAAAAGAAGCACGCCTGGCCAGTTCTGCATTGCATGGCGGGTGTTTAGAAATTCTGTTGAGTTGTGGCAAGTCGTACATAGGCCAGACAGGCCGCTGTGTTAATGATCGCCTTAGGGGGGCATATATTATCAATTAAGAATGGTGCTTCGTGCAGCTGCGCACCTATGTTCGGGGAAACTCGTGTGATAGAAAGAAGCAGGGAAACGTTAGCATGTGAAGTACTTGAGGCATATCACATACAGAAGAAGGGGGGATGGATTGTCCCTTTGATCTACAGGTACAGGAGTGAATGCCTATTTTTAGATAGCACTGTGCGATAGGTTGATTGTGCTATGTGATAGCTGCTTGTGCTCTCTGTGTGTGCGTCTATGGAAACATACATGTTTGGGTGATGTGCGGAAAATAAATTTGCTTTTCTTCCTTGTTCTCATTTGCGCCACAAATATTTTGTTAAAATAACATCATAATGATGAAGTTGAGGTCACTGACTTCATCATCATCGTTTAACCCTTTCTTTCTGTTTTTTGACCAATGCTCTCTGTAGGGATGTGGGCTTGGAACTTTTTCGCACCCACATAGCCAGCAATCCCGGTGTGCAAAGCCGTACTGTAGATGGCCTACTCGAATTGATTGAACGTGAGAGGGGTGGTGATGCTGTCGACCGGTCCCTCCTGAAATCTCTTATTAGAATGCTTTCAGACTTGCAGGTGAGTTTCACCCGCCATGCACACAATGTAATTTCCCCTTCTTGCTTTGTGCAATTAAAGATTTTTGTAATTAAATGAGAGGACAGCTTTAAATTAACCTCTACAGTCATGAGTAGTTACCTGATTTTTGGTCGTTATGGTTAGAAACTATTTTATGCATTTTGGGTGCAATGCAGAAGGTGCACTCGTGTGAACAAACACATAGTGAAAATTTATTTCCCAAGAGTTAGCTTGCAAGCTTCCTATAGGCAGTAAGGGGCCTTGTTTGGGAGGCTGTCAGCATCTACAAGTAGGTTCAAACTTTTTGGCACCCATGTGTCCAGAAACCCAGCGTTAGCTGGTGGTTAAGGGATTGGGCTATCTTGGATGTCGTTTTTAATCTATCCTCGAGTAGTTGTTATGGGGGGGGGGATGCTTGGGGCGCACCTCACTGCTCCTCCTCTAACTTCTGCTACGTAGGCAGCCAACACTGGCTGCACTTCTCTGATGTTTTTTATTTAGCTAATACAGAGTGCCAGCAGCCATGTTTGTCTTTTGTGTTTGCAGTAAGACTTTTGCGAGTTGTGAGAGTCATTTGTTGGGGAAAACGTGTGCAGATGTACGGGGAGGTGTTTGAAGGCCGTTTCCTGGAGGCAACAGAACGGCTTTACGGGGAAGAGGGCCAGCGGCTTCTTCAGGAGGCAGAGGTGCCCGCCTACCTGCAACACGTTGAGCGTCGCCTGAACGAAGAGCAGGAGCGCCTGCTGTACTACCTTGACCACTCCACTAAGTGGGTACCTTTCTTTCTTGTCATGACCAAAGATTGCCAAGGGAGTCATGACCAAAGATTGCCCTCCCTTGGGTCACCGCTTGCTATCATCATTGAAGTACATGGACCATCATTCACTAACCAGCGATAAACGTTTAACCCTTTACTGCCGGGTGTCGCGAATTCGCGACATACCGAAAAACTCCGAGCCAACAAGTCACGAGACGCGTGCCACCTTTAATGCCGGCTTGTCAAGTACTCGCGGGGAATGTAGCTTTCAGAATGAAAAAATCTTGCGCCGTCTTGAGTAAGACGTTCTATGCTAGAGCCTGTTGTTTTGTAGCTGATGGTGGAGAGCGCGAAGCACGTGCGAAAGCTCTCACTTCTTCGTTCTTTCTCGCCTGAGTTACGTAAGTTCAATGTTCAATAATTTTGTTTATTTGGTGTGTACACACCCAAGAGGTGGCACACAACATGCTACATAGTTTTGAAGTGCATTTTTTGTTGCAAGATCCTCGTTTCTGTGGCATATCGCAAATTCGCGACATACCTAAAAGTATGCATTAAAGTTGCATTTTAGATAATTTAACTGCAGAATCAATTAAAGGTTACTATTTAAAGCTGGAAAATGAAAACAGTTTTTATTTTGTTCGGCAGTTTCATAATTCAGGCATTAAAGGGTTAAGCCTGAGCTGCCTCTGTGGAACCGCGTTGAATTTTGTTTTTAAAACAGCAGAACAAGGTTTGTCTGGCTTTCTTTGCGATAGCATGCTTGTATGCACAGCTTCATCTTGAAATTTTTTAACAAAGCCAGTCTTTGTTATGATATTCCAATTTGCGTGGCTTACTTGACATCATCATTGAGGACCCAAATTCTGACAAACTGAAAGGGAAATGATAATGACGCCTATTGGCTGAATATGTTGATACTATTCAGTTAGTATTCAGCTAGCAATCAGCCTGCTTTAACTTTTTAAAGAAATAGAGCGGATAGGGGTGGGGGGAGAATCTAGAAAAACACAGGAAAGTTCCCCAGGAGTTTCAGACACTTCAAGGGATACTGAAGTCCAATATTGAGTCAGTGTGGATTGTTGAAATAGCATTCCAGAAATTTGATAGCACTTGTTTTTGGGCCAAGAAAATGCTAGTCCGAAAAAAAATCGTGTTTCAGTCGTCCACATACTGTTAGCACAATTCAAACTTCTCACGTCCGAGAGCGGCCTTCTGACGTGGCATTCGCCGCGTCCCCATGGCCCAACAGCCAATGCTCTGGCACAGCGGAGCACAGCCTGGTGAAAATGAGACCTGAGTCATTTTCAAGGGTAATGTCGAGCTCTGTTTTGCATGAATCTGACTGTAATGCAAAAATTTCATTTCATTCCATTTTGAGAAGCAGTGTACCACTATCCCACAAGATGAAGATATATATGATAGCTGCATCTTACTGGTATTCTTACCTACGGAGCAGAAACCTGGATTCTTACAAGTTCTATCAAAAGTACTTTCTACCCCACAGATATGTCGACTTTATGATTAAGCGTATAGGTCGAGCCCCGAATTTCGGAAGGTCATTTTATATAAAAGATGTTGACTTATAATCAGCAATATACTGTAAGTGCTGGCAAGATGCAGCTGACCTACACTTTCCTCTTTAGTGATGCTGGTAAACTGCCATTCATGATCTGGGAATACAGTAGAATCTTGGTGATACGAACCCCGCTGATACTAATTTCGGTCTGATACGAATTCGTAAACTTCCCCGGCTGAATTTCATTTTGTCCAATGGTCCAAAATTCGGATGTTCTGAACACTTTTCCGCCTCGTTACTGGGGAGCTATTCTCGATGTATCCATCTAGTGGAAATATGCACTTCGGCAGAGTGCATTCAGTTACTCGAAAAAGCGGCAAGCCGTGACGTCACGACACTCTTGACCACTTCAACGTGCCGAACCCTCCAGCACATTCCCAGCATAAAAAGAAAGTGAATGAATGTACGGTAACAGGACACTTAAACAAACTTGGCAAGTCTGAACTTGTCTATGAATGTGCTCAGATGTTTGATAACGATGCAGGGAACGTGTACCGACCTTCCAGGTGAGTCAAGTGGGCGGCCGCATTAAACCTAATTCAAGGGATAACGTAATTAGTGTTCATGCACGGCCTCCAAGATGTGCATCCAAAAGGGGATCACTTGGGGCATCATTCATCACGGTGAAACACATTGTGTCCCTCTCATTTGTGTCGAGAATTGTGAAAGCTTTGTGGCGTTAAAATGACATTGCGGAAGAAAGACTCGGAACACAGGGCGTGCTGTTTGCCGAGCTCCAGCCAATCAGTGGTGGCCGAAGTGAATAATCTACGAGGTGGATACATCGAGAATCGCGACCCAGGTGATGCAAACTTGTGTACTGAAACTGTTGAGTGATGGCCTTGAGCAGTGTGCTCCGGAAGCTTTGGAAGCATGCGCTCTGCCACCGCACACACAGTCAGAACTGCGGTTATAGTTTGCCACAGCCGCTGTGGATGAAACTGCAGTTGCTATTGACGCAATCATGTATGGCGACGATGAAAACTGCGAACATACATGCACATCCAACATTCACCGAGTCAAAGCAATGCTGTTAGCCGTAACCACGGTAGACAAAACCGAAGAAAATCTGATCCTAGACAGCAACGATGTGATTCTGAAGGCACGTGTGCTGCCCGCACACATGGCCCGCACACATGGATAGAAAACAGAACTACCGCTTGCCACAACCGCGGTTGCTATCAATGCAATCAACAATAGCGACTGCACGCTCTGACTGTATGCAGCTAACGAAACAGTAGATTAAAGGCAATAAATTCGTAAAAAAGCATGAAGCATTGCAGTGTTCCTGTCGCTCTTCGCTTTCGCTTTATGGAGTAGATTTCGGCAGTCAGTTTTCAATTTGCCTCACACGAAGCTCTGACGTGCGTGTTCGAGGCAGCAAGCTGCAACGTTTCTTATTGGACCGTTCACGTGTCCCATAAACACGTATATGAGTTATTTTGATGAAAATAAGTATTTTGTGCGTGTATCTTGGTTTGAAAATGGATTTTTCCAGTTTTTTGGGGGGTATGAAATTTCGGTTGACCCAAATATTTTCGCTTTCCCTTGACATTCGTTATCACTAAGATTCTACTGTACTTGCCAAATACGATCCACCTCATTTTTATTCTTCTAATTACTTCACTCTCGTGGTCAGGTCACTACCTGCCCTAAGTGAATGTGTTCATTCATCCTTGAATGGTTTCTTTCACGACTGCTTTTTCTTGTTGTGGTCAACAAAGAAGAAAGCAATGTGCTAAGACGACTACAAAGCCACACTGACACCCACTGAATAGTGATGCATAGAATATGCCCAACACTACACGGATACCGCTGCCCAAAGTACCGGACACCTTGGCGCACCTGATCCTCGATTGCTTATGACATCTCAACATTGTCACATCACCTTCTCTCAAAGGCTGTCACACCAGAGAAGGAAGCGAAGACCTCATCAAAAAGTGGGAGGCCAAGCTCGTCTCCGAGAACCGGGAACAGCAATGGCGACTTGTTGCCAGGGTCAAGGATGCAGTGAAGGCAGTGGGGTTCCTGCAATGAAGAAACTTCCCACCTAGAGTAGAACCGGGGTTTGTCCTGGGGTACTGTTTTCGAAAATAAACATTTATTCTAGGCTTGTGCGAATATTCGAATATTTCAAGTATTCAACGAATACTATTACAGTACGTTCGAATTCGCTTTGATTCGAATTCAAATTATTGCTAATTTCAAAGTATTCTAATGAATGGATAGTAGAGCTGTGTGAATAGCAAAATTTTGGGTGCAAAACTAATTTAAACATTGAAGTGTGAGTGCGAATTGAATCAAATATTTTTCGAATATTTCTAGAATATTTTTTTGAATACTTCGAAGCAATATTGCAGAAAAAAAAAAAAGTTGGAGAGCGTTCCTAAGCATATTATTGTGAGATAACAACATGAAAGTGTTTCTTTTGGCTGGGTTGATGAAGTCTTGGCGGGGTGGTGTTTCATAGTTGCCTTATTAAGCAATGCAGAGGCCGAATCATATTTATGTACATGATTTGGTGCAACCAAAGTGTTGCCTTTGCCGACAACACTTTACACGTGAAAGGCAAAGATGCTATTTCCTCAGCCTCTCCTCCTCTTTCGACATCTGTGGAAGCCCAACTGATGTGGCGGACAGGGGTGTGCTCCCTTCGAGTCCAGAGTTCCAAATCTGCCTCGTAAACGTCGATACATAAAAATATCTGAAATTTTTTATGCTAAAAATCTTCGGCGTCCGATTTTGCGGACTTCCTGCCCAAATTTCAGGTCCGAAACAGCCTTAATTGAGCCCCCCACCTCTGCCACAACTATCATCTCCATGAACCAGCGTTTTCTTGAGGCAATACAATTGTGACCGTAGCGGAGCTTGAAAGGCAGCTTTGCCGCAATACTAGTGTGTGATGAGGTGAAGCATACTGAAAATCTAAAGGGCCCATTTTTTATCGGACGTTAGCTGTATTTGTCTTAGGAAAGTTCGGCTGTTGCGGAGCTTGAAAGGCAGCTTTGCCGCAATACGAGAGTGTGATGAGGTGAAGCATATTGAAAATCAGGACGTTGACTGTATTTGTTTTTGGGAAGTTCGAATAGTAAAATCCCAGTGCGAATCGAATCGAATCGAATAGCAAACACTATTCGAAAAATGTTCAAAATTTCGAATATTCGCACACCTCTAATAAATATACATATATAAACCGCATGTAACCTCTTGTAAAGGTGGTTTCACTGCAGTGGAGGGGTGCTGTACCGTGAATACACCCATCCCGGGAAAATCCGCACTGCCGTGAAGCTCCACTCCAAGGTTAAGTGAACATATTACCCTCGCATCGATTCATCATTTCTCAAGTTTAAAAGCTTGTTATGCCTGCTCATATGCCCTAAGTATATTAAATTTTAAAACATAACATATTTTACAGGTTATCACTTGCATTCTACCGAAAGTCGAATCCTGCGACTATTCGAGGTTGCTTCCACTTCCTTTGAACCAACAAGAATGTCATTTGCACGTGCCTTGTTTCAATTAAAAAAAGATATTGTCACGTGGGTGTGACGTCGACGAAGGCAGCAGGCGACGTGTCCGAGATGAAACTGTTTATTAGGCCTAACTTGTGGCCGGTAAAGGGAGAGTAAGATTACAGCAATACACGCTGGCACTGATAGCGGCGAACAGAGCGTCGGCCGTCGATTAACTGACAAGCGGTGAAGCGCGTCGGCATTTATACGCGTGTCATCGAATATTCCAGTCTTATCACTGGTTGTCGCGAAAGCCCTGGAATAAGCTCGCTTGTTCGCGTCTTGCGCGCAATCCTTAACACAACGATCTACAATAAACGCGAAGCTTCTAGAAAAATGAGGCGCGGTTTGCGCTGAGCATTGCTTACAGTCTTTGTGGGCGTAAACCGAATACAGCACAAGTATAATACAAAACGCGCGTGGCAATGCCCCCCCTCTGAAAAAGCATCGTCCCGATGCTTAAAACAGAACACGGGGGGGGGGGGGGTATTCATGCAATAATAAATAACAATAATAAAGCAAGAAAGTACAATAAACAATAAGCACAAGCACGAAAGTACAATAATAAAGCAAAAATTACAGTCTTCAGGTTCACTAACGCGCGTAATACGGCTTGAGGCGCACGACATGGACGAGTTCAGGTCGCGCACGGCGCCGCTGAGAGTTCGTAATGCCGTCAGGGACAACCTCGTAGTCGAGTGCGCCGAGACGTCGAAGTACCCTGTACGGACCGAAGTATCGTCGAAGGAGCTTCTCGCTAAGTCCCCGTCGGCGAACTGGCGTCCAGACCCATACACGGTCACCGGGTTGGTATTCCATGTGGCGTCTTCGAAGGTTGTAGCGACGGCTGTCGGTCTTTTGCTGGCTCTGGATGCGCAGATGGGCTAGTTGTCTGGCTTCTTCGGCGCGCTGAAGGTACACGGTGACGTCGACGTTTTCCTCGTCGCAGACATTGGGCAACATGGCGTCGAGCGTCGTTGCCGGGGTCCTTCCGTAGATCAATCCACACGGCGTCATCTGCGTCGTTTCTTGTACCGCCGTGTTGTATGCAAAGGTTACATACGGAAGGATGGCATCCCACGTCTTGTGCTCGATGTCGACGTACATGGCCAGCATATCGGCGATGGTCTTATTTAGACGTTCGGTGAGGCCATTGGTCTGCGGGTGGTAGGCGGTGGTCCGGCGGTGACTTGTTTGGCTGTACCTCAGGATCGCCTGCGTTAGGTCCGCTGTGAAGGCCGTACCTCTGTCGGTAATGAGGACCTCTGGGGGCGCCATGACGCAGTACGATGTTCTCGACGAAGAACTTTGCTACCTCGGCTGCACTGCCCTTGGGCAGCGCCCTTGTCTCGGCGTAGCGGGTGAGGTAGTCCGTTGCTACGACGATCCATTTGTTTCCGGAGTTCGACTACGGGAACGGTCCCAGTAAGTCCATGCCGATTTGCTGGAACGGTCGGCGAGGTGGCTCGATGGGTTGCAGAAGTCCGGCTGGCCTAGTGTGTGGTCTCTTCCGTCGTTGACAATCTCGGCAGGTCTTCACGTAGTGGGTGACGTCGGCAGTGAGGCGAGGCCAGTAGTACTTTTCTTGTATCCTCGCGAGCGTACAGGGAAAATCCAAGGTGTCCAGCTGTCGGGTCGTCATGCAGAGCGTCCAGAACTTCGGGACGTAACGCTGAAGGTACTACGAGGAGGGAGTCGGCCCGTAGTGGCGAGAAGTTTTTCTTTAGGAGAATGCCGTTGCGCAAGAAAAACGACTCCAGTCCTCGTCTGAATACCTTTGGAGCCATGGTGGCCTTGCCCTCGAGGTATTCTATAAGGCCCTTGAGTTCCGGATGGGCTCGTTGTTGTTCAGCGAAGTCATCGGCGCTTATGGTTCCCAAGAAGCAGTCATCATTAAGGTCGTCCTGTGGCGGCGAGTCGACGGGGGCGCGAGACAAGCAGTCGGCGCCAGAATGCTTTCGTCCGGACTTGTAAACGACAGGTAACGTCGAATTCTTGAAGTCTGAGACTCCATCTTGCGAGGCGACCTGAAGGGTCTTTCAAGTTAGCTAGCCAACACAAGGCGTGGTGGTCGCTCACAACTTTGAAGGGCCTGCCGTAGAGGTAGGGGCGAAACTTCGACGTAGCCCAGATGATGGCAAGGCACTCTTTTTCTGTTGTTGAATAGTTGGCCTCTGCCTTGGATAGCGACCGGCTAGCATAACTGATAACCCTTTCCAGTCCGTCCGTCTTCTGCACAAGGACGGCGCCGAGTCCCACGCTGCTTGCGTCGGTGTGCACTTCTGTTTCGCCGTGTTCGTCGAAATGCGCAAGTAACGGAGGCATTTGCAGGCGTCGTTTTAGTTCTTGAAATGCTTCCTCTTGCGGTGATTCCCACTTGAACTCGACGTCGGTTCTGGTAAGGTTAGTGAGTGGCTCGGCGATGCGGGCAAAATTTTTGACAAACCGCCTGTAATAGGCGCACAGGCTGAGAAATCGACGGACGGCCTTCTTGTCGGCGGGTGGCGGGAATGTAGCGATGGCGGCTGTCTTTTGAGGATCGGGGCGTACTCCGGACTTGCTGATCACGTGACCCAAGAACAAGAGCTCCTCGTATGCGAAGCGGCACTTTTCAGGCTTCAAGGTGAGGTCGGAGGTCTTGATTGTTTGAAGTACTGCGTCAAGTCACCGGAGATGTTCATCGAAGTTTGAAGCAAACACAATGACGTCGTCCAGGTACACCAGGCAAGTCTGCCACTTCAATCCTGCCAGTACTGTGTCCATAACCCGTTGGAAAGTCGCAGGCGCCGAGCAAAGACCAAAGGGCATGACCTTGAACTCGAAGAGGCCGTCTGGTGTTATAAACGCGGTCTTTTCTCAGGTCTCTCTCGTCGACTTCAATTTGCCAATAGCCGGTCTTGAGGTCCATCGACGAAAAGTACCTCGCGTTGTGGAGCCGATCGAGGGTGTCGTCTATCCGTGGGAGAGGGTACACGTCCTTCTTCGTTATTTTGTTCAGGCGGCGATAATCGACGCAGAAGCATAGGGTTCCGTCCTTTTTCTTCACTAACACCACGGGTGACGCCCACGGACTCTTTGAAGGCTGGATGATGTCGTCGCGTAGCATTTCCTCGACTTGTTTCTTTATTGCCTCGCGTTCCCTCGTTGAAACTCTGTACGGGCTCTGACGTAGTGGCCTGGAACTTTCCTCTGTTATGATGCGGTGTTGTGCGACTGGTGTCTGTCGAACTCTGGACGACGACGAAAAGCAATCCTTGTATTGCAGGAGCAGGGTTTTGAGCTGATCTTGTTTATGCGTCAGGAAGGCTCGGATTGACGTCGAAAGTTAGTTGATGAGCTTGGTTCGTCGTAGCATGTTCGGTAAACTCGGCGAGGGCGAGGGCGTCGCTGGTTTCCACAATGTCTTCGATGTAGGCGACCGTCGTGCCTTTGCTCACGTGCTTGTATTCGTTGCTGAAGTTCGTAAGCATCACTGTTGCTTTCCCTTCACGCAACTCGGCGATGCCTCGTGCGACGCAAATCTGACGGTTTACAAGCAGGTGCTGGTCACCCTCGATGACGCCTTCGAAGTCTGCGGGTTGTTCGGTGCCGACGGAAATGATGACGCTGGAGAGTGGCGGAACGGTGACGTGCTCTTCTATCACGTTCAATGCATGGCTCCCTGGCGTCGTCTCGGTAGGCAGTGCTTTTTCTGAGGTTAGTGTTATCGACTCAGACCTTAGGTCGATGACGGCGCCGTGTTTACTTAGGAAGTCCATCCCAACTATTACGTCCCTGGAGCAGTGCTGTAGGATTACAAAGCTCGCAGGGTAAGTCCGATTATTGATAGTGACTCTTGCTGTACAGACCCCAGCGGGTATTATTAAATGGCCTCCAGCGGTCCTGAATTTCGGCTCCTTCCCAGGCAGTCTTAACTTTCCTCAACTTCGCGGCGAACGGCCCACTGACGACGGAATAGTCGGCACCGGTGTCGACGAGAGCTGTGACGCTGTGGCCGTCGATGAGAACGTCGAGGTCGCTAGTTCGTCGCCTGGCGTTGCGGTTGGGTCGAGGCGTCGGGTCGCGGATACGATGGTTTGTTCCACTGCTTCGGCGTTGCGTCGTCTGTTCTTCCGGTCGTGAAGTTTCGTCATCCAGGCTCCGTTCGGCTTGCTGCGCGTTCTTAAGACTTCGCTGAGCCGTCGTCGTCGGCGGCGGAGGATGTTCGGCATTTCGTCGTTCAGCAACCGCACCTCCATCGGTTGCTGCCCTTAGTTTTCCGGGTAAGGGCTCGAAGATCGGCCCCGAGCAGGGCCGGCATACTGACTGCGATGCGGTGAGATGTAGCGGCCTGGGGAAGGCGATCGGGAAGGTCGTCGGGGTGTCCACTGCGCTCCTGCAAGGTAGTCAGCGATGTCACGGGGTCTTTCACCCCGCTGTGGACGCGGCGCGTCGATGGCGAAACCACGCAGTCCCATCTGGCGGTACTGGCATCGGCGGTAAGTGTGGCCGGCTTCTCCGCAGTGGTAGCATAGTGGGTGGTGGTCGGGGGCGCGCCAGATGTCGGTCTTCCTGCGCGTGTAGCGCTGGCTGACAGGCGGGTGAGATGGTGGCGGTGGTGGCGGCGGCGGCGTCTCGCGACGGTAGTGCTGCTGTGCGCCGTCCTGACGGGGGCGTGGAGGGGGTGCACTGCGTCGGGCTGCAGCAGCGTAGCTCATGGCTTGCAGCTGCGGCTCTGGAGGCTGCGGAACGCCCAGTGATTGCTGGATCTCCTGGCGTACGACGTCAGCGATGGAATCCACCTGCGGCTGCGCTGAAGGTAGAATTTTCCGCAGCTCCTCTTGCACGATCGCTCGGATCGTCTCACGCAAGTCGGCGGTTCCCAGCGATTGGATGTCGGCATAGCTTGTAGCGGAGAAGCTGCGGTTGTATTGCCGTGTCCGCATCTCGAGCGTCTTCTCAATTGTCGAGGCTTCGGAGGCGAATTCGGCGACCGTCTTCGGCGGGTTTCTTATCAAGCCAGCGAAGAGTTCTTGTTTCACACCCCGCATTAGGAACCTGACTTTCTTCTCTTCGGGCATACTTGGGTCGGCGTGTCGAAACAGGCGATTCATCTCCTCCGTGTAGATAGAGATGCTTTCATTGGGCAGCTGCACACGGGTCTCCAACATAGCTGCGGCCCGTTCCTTGCGGACCACGCTGGTAAACGTGCTTAGGAACGTCGTCCGAAAGAGATCCCAGGTTTGTAACGTGGATTCTCGGTTCTCGAACCACGTCCCTCGCAGCGTCTTCTAGGTAGAAGTACGCGCGGCGCAGTTTTTCCTCGGAGTCCCAGTTGTTGAAAGCCGCAACTCGTTCGTACGTCTCCAGCCAGGTCTCGGGGTCCTCGCTTGGCGATCCATGGAAAGTCGGTGGCTCTCTCGGTGGCTGGATCACGATCATTGCAGGGGACGCAGCGGCCGTCATCGTGCCTGTCGTCTTCGTCGCCGTGCCTTTTCGCTTGTCCGGTAGGAGTCCGTATTGTGGTGCCAGTCCTTGTAGTCTCCGGCTAGCTCGACTCTCCTGGATGGTGTCGGTTTCTTCTTGGCGACTTGGGCTGGGTTCACGGCTTGACGGGGGCGTTCGGTACATGAAAGGAGCAGCACCTCCACCAGATGTCACGTGGGTGTGACGTCGACGAAGGCAGCAGGCGACGTGTCCGAGATGAAACTGTTTATTAGGCCTAACTTGTGGCCAGTAAAGGGAGAGTAAGATTACAGCAATACACGCTGGCACTGATAGCGGCGAACAGAGCGTCGGCCGTCGATTAACTGACAAGTGGTGAAGCGCGTCGGCATTTATACGCGTGTCATCGAATATTCCAGTCTTATCACTGGTTGTCGCGAAAGCCCTGGAATAAGCTCGCGTGTTCGCGTCTTGCGCGCAATCTTAACACAACGATCTACAATAAACGCGAAGCTTCTAGAAAAATGAGGCGCGGTTTGCGCTGAGCATTGCTTACAGTCTTTGTGGGCGTAAACCGAATACAGCACAAGTATAATACAAAACGCGCGTGGCAATATTGTGCAAGTTAATTGGGTCATGACAAATAATTATATGCTCACTTTTCTTTATAATACGTGATACTATATAGTATTATTTGATTTCGCTTCAAACCTAAAATTTACTATTCGCTGAAGCCTTATTTGTTCGTCATTGTTACGCCCTGTGTGTCGCACTATTAAAGCGTGTGGTGAGCATGAAATGTCTTAACATGAATGCAGGAAAGCACTCATTGGCTGTGTGGAGAGGCAGCTGTTGGGGCAACACTTGGGTCCCATCCTTCAGAAAGGTCTAGACCAGCTGCTGGATGACAACAGAGATCTAGGCCTCATGTACAGCCTGTTTGCCCGTGTCAAAGATGGACTTCCTATGCTCTGCACACACTTCAATCACTACGTCAAGGTGTGTGCCACTGGCAGCATTCAAATTTTATCCTTTTGAGAATGTCCTATTTAGCATGTCATTCTAACTGGTTAACTATGCACAAGTGGCAAGTGTGCCATAGTTCAGTTTGTCACCTCGCTTTCATATGATTTTGAACCTAGGTATTCTTGCCTTTGGGGTAGGCAAACAACGGGTTTTGACATGGCTCACTCACTGGACTGAGCAGTGTCGCACAGCTCTGGGCAATGCCCAAAGCTTCAATGGCAAGGAAAAGGAGTGACATGTGCATGATATAGTTAAATGTCGATATAACGATAAAACTTGCAATTTACTTGTTTACATTGAAAGGTCATTATACTGAAATTCGGCCTTTTAAGTGAAGTGTAGCCATTGACAGATTCTTTTACATCGAAAGTGCTGTAGAAAATGCTCAAAGAAATGAAAGCAGCAACACCATCACCACTTTTGCTCAATATGCTCTGCACTTGTGCACAACCAGAAACAACGAGGGCATGGGGAAACCTCATTACACATACAAGCTAAATTTATGATTTACGCCACTAAAATACATGTCTTCGCATATGCGTCTCTTATAGAGGGGAACAATGGTTACTTTTTTACTTTTTACTTTTTTTTTAATATTATGGTAACGCTGTTTTGAAATGGCATTCATTGACAGTCCTGTACGGAGCAGGGTGGTTCAGCTTGCTTATAAGCTCTTTAATAATTTTAGATAAGCAAAAAATGACATGTCTAAATCGAAATTGGTAGCTGCTTCATGCAACATCTATGGTGATTTCTAGAGGCCGGATTTTTAGGCACTAAAAATCGCGTTTTAGGCGCCAAAAATAGGCAGGCAAAACACAGTTTCAGGCCCCCCAAAATCGTAAATATAGGCACAATAAATTTTTACAAAAACTCAAATTTTCGAATAAAGACGTGCGTTACCTGGTCTACGACAGGAAAACAAACCATTGTTATATTTTATGATGGCACAAAGGCATTAATTGTTTAACATAGCCATGCAATGGTCCCTTTTCGAGCATGGTTTCCAGAACACAGTCTCTCCTTTTATTGTCCAGAATGGTGAGTTAAGTGTCCACCATCGAATAAACACGCTCCTGGGTCTGTTTCTTTTCGGCATGGCTGGGAAGGGCAGCACAGGATTCAATAGCCAGACCGCTAAAAGGCCAGAAGGGTCTGTTAGCCTTGTATTGGCCGGGTCTAATTGCGCAGGGTCAATTTCTCCTCTTTGTGTGAACGCCATAAAGGGCCCCTTACCAGGTTTAAGCGTTTAAAGCTAGCAGTGTAATGCATGCACTGCGCGCTAACGATCACGTCTGCCAAGATTTGCAACGCTATACGCGCCCCGGAAAGAGGTGAAATGTCAGACTGAACGCAGCTTGCCCTTGATCTCACGGGCACGCGCACCAATGTGGGGGAGGTGAAGTACAACAAGGAATGGTCCTGCGTACGTCACAGTAGTACATGACACTGCGAGAATTATTCCAGGCTACATGTGTAATTTGTGCAATCTGTTGCTTTAATCGAAGAATGAAAGTTAATAGAAATAGTAAAACATACAAACGGAATGTGCGCGCGTTTTTAATTTTTTTTTTTCTTCGAATCGAGAGCGACGCGAGACTTAGCTGCCTCCATTTCGTTTGCGTTCGTGTTCTCGCCGTTCCCGCGTCGTGCCGGCGCCAGCCCTGACAACACTTAGCATGTTTTTGGTGCATCGTCCCTTACAGCAGTTCCAGCGGTGCGATGCGCTGTGTCGTGATAAGGATACAGGATCTATGCCAGCCTCTCCATACGCATAGAGGGATCCATCCCACAGAAACAGGCAGTACACTATAGAGCGAACGCCGAAACGATACAACACCGCTTGTGCGCACGACCTGGCTTGGGCATGTCATGTGCACATAGTGTAATCTTGCGTGCGCATGGCAGGTTGATGCGTCTACGTCGTGTGATCTTCCGGCTCCGAGTTTCTCTGATACCAAAGAGGGCAGGGAAGGAATTTGGCTTTCGAGTGGCAAAGGTTTCAAGCTCACTTACCGGCATCATGCTTTCGCGGCTCGTTATGAACCAATTAAGAAGTTCTTGTGGTACAAAGCTCTTCATTCGGCACGCAAACACTTCCAGTATCTGACTAAAATCTCTCATGTGACCTGGCGAAGCGCCCTTTAAGAAGTAAATTACAATCGAAACAAAAACCATGTGCACATCCGATTTTTTTTACCTACTTTCTACTTTCCCCTGACGGCACTCCATGGTTTCGCATACGTTCTCCGTATTCCTGCTGCTGCGCACACGCACCTCCTCTTTCCTACCCCCCCACCACGCCCAAGTCTTCAAGGAGGTGCTTCAATTCCATGGGAACACTGGACTGGAAAACCGGCGGTAAAAGCCACCCGCCACGTCCTCGGCCATGGACGCCACTCTCCTCTTCCCGCCTTTATTTTCTTCTCCCCATTCCACTGTATACGTTGGGACGTGCTCCCATTTAGGGTTGCTGAAATAGCGTCTTTTCCTCTCCCCCTGCTTCAACCGCTCGCGCCATGCCAGTGCGGTGGGGTAAGGTGGCTGGCGCGTCCCATTTCACTGCTGCTACCGGTTGCTTCCCGGATGTTAGTTGAACTAGGGAACTAGGTTGTTGCACCCCACAGAGTTCCGAAACGTCAATTTTGCCCGGTAACATTAATTACGGTCTCAAACTGTACTCCGAAGCAAAATTTGAGGTTAAATAGCATTCATATAGGCACCAATTTTGAAAATAGGCATTTATGGGAACTTATAGACATTTAGGCACAAAACCCCAAAAATAGGCATTTATAGGCACTATAAAAACACTATAAAAGCCCTCCTTGAGCCCTAATTCATGCTCATATATCAAAGTGGCGCGATAGGAACGCAAGGAACAAAATAGGCATTTGCCTAAAATCCGGTCTCTAGTGATTTCACACGCTTTCCTATAATGTAGACGCAGAATAGTGGTGCTGGTGTGCAAAAAGTGAAATGGGAAATTGGTGCTGTTATTTGACGATGAAATGAGGTGTTCTGGCTTTTTGGAACTTGACAGCAGCGATTTTAGCAATAAATTGAGTTTGAAAGGATCACCATTTGTTTTTAACCGCCTGCTTGCGAAGATAGTGATGCAGGATACAAATTCACGCAAATGCGGGTTGACCTGCATTTCAAGGCATGACGGGAATTTCACTAAGAACCAGTCATTTTCAGGAAAGCCAGTGGACTTGCAATCGTATAGTTTTGCACAGGTCATCATTAGACATTGTAAGATACCCGGAGTTGCCCTATAAAAACAAAATAATAGATAAATGTCTCTTTCATGTGTCTCTAAGGCAAACATTAGAAATTGTTAGATAGACTGATGCGTGCTAGTTGCAGTACCATCTCTTTGTCCTTTTGTGTTTCAGAAACGTGGTCGGGTAATAGTGAGCAACCCAGAGCGGGACAGGTCCATGGTCCAGGAGCTGCTGGACTTCAAGGATCAGATGGATCAAGTGGTTAACCAGTGCTTCCATCGTAACGAGAAGTTTGTCAACTCACTCAAGGAAGCCTTTGAGTACTTCATTAACCAGAGGCCAAACAAGCCGGCTGAGCTCATAGGTTCGACGTTCATACGCTCTCCCTCTTTTTTGTTCCCAGCAAGGTAGACAACTGAAATGGTTGCTGGAGGAAAAATACTGTCATTGTTCAACTTGACACTATTCCATCCTCCCATTCAGCAGGAAAGACGGGTTGCTTGCTACCTTCTACATACCGCGGAGATTAAAATCACTTAACATTTATGTCTAGAAAATATAATAATAATATGTGTGGTTTTACATTCCAAAACCACGATATGATTATGAGAGGCTCCGGAAATTTTGACCATCTGGTGTTCTTTAACATGCACTGACATCGCACAGTACATGGGCCTCTACCATTTCGCCTCCATTGAAATGCGACTGCAGCGGCCTGGATCGAAACCACGACCTTTGGGTCAGCAGCCGAGCACACTAGCCATTGATCCACCGAGGCGGGCGTCTAGAAAACATCAATTGCACTTTTTTATAGCTCAAGGACACCAGAAGACAAGGCTATAACTATTGCATACACTTGCAAACATGATTAATGCTGTGGTAAACACATGTAGAAAATGTTTATACAATGAATGATGATCTTGAAAAGCAATACTACATATTGCATTGTACAAATGATTCCTCTGGTATCAGCGTACAAAATTGGGCAGGTTTGGTTGACCTTCATGGTAAAAGCAGTGCAAAGACTGTTGTGTGCACTTCTTACATTAAACTATTGCCTAGGAAACATCATTGCGCCATTTGCTATGCCCTGCCTTTTTTTTTTCTATGAGGGGGGGGGGGGGGGGGGGGTGAATCTTAATCTCTTTACTTTTGTTTTTAATTTGTAGGCACTGTTTGAAAAGTCTGTGAATACTAACTAGATGCAGGTTAACCACGGCGTCTAGGTACATGCCGCATGCACTGATCGGAAGCCATGTATTGCACTAATGCGTTGCCTAGGGCACGATCTGCACTGCAAGCACCAGTGTTCCTAAACACACATTTAGGCACAGGCTTCTTGTAATAATTTGTGCACAGGTAGCTACTAACGAAATAGTGTCACCAGGAATGACCTAGGAAGCTGTGGTGCTTTTTTTTTACTGCTGAAACGTCCGCGTCTCGATTTATGAAAACTAGCTGTATAATAAAGTTTTTCACTGCTAGTACAACTTCTCTATATCGAGGTTTAACCGTGCATCATATTTTTGGCAGTGTGTGCAGTTCATTAAATTAAAAATACTTAATGCTTCATCCGTTAAGCTCTACTAGGTTTCCACACATATTTATACCAGTCTTTTCTTTAACAAATAAAGACAATTAGTATCTAATTACCGGCTCTTAGTAAACGGAAATCTCTTAAATGGACCTGTTGCTTAAATGGAACCACTGACTATAACACGATTGGTTTCGTACTTGAATTCTGCACCCCTGTTCATCTGTCGGTAAACGGAACTCCTGTTAAACAGAACGCATTTTCTTGGTCCCTTCAGTTTCCGTTTAATGAGCGTCTACTGTAGTTATGCAGGCATCGTTTTACAGACACAAATGCACTCTTTAGGGACAGAACAATGGCTGTCAGCCGTGATTTGAGCTCTTTTTTTTTTTATGTATAGCACAGCATTCACTAGTTTTCCTGGCCATTCTACTTTTGTTACAGCCAAATTTGTGGACTCAAAGCTCAGGGCAGGAAACAAAGAGGCAACAGAAGAAGAATTGGAAAGGCTGCTGGACAAAATTATGGTGCTTTTCCGCTTCATCCACGGTGAGTGTGAAGGAAGAGGAGTCATTGTAATATTTTAAGGCTGTTGTGTAGCCTCCACAAACTGTCTTGGTCTACTGGACGTGCCTTAACAATGTAAGCTAAGTCCTCTAAACACTGGAAATAGTCTGTGACAGTGTAATACGTACCATTTATTTTTGGGAGGGGGGGGGGGGATGTATTTATACTGATATGTATGGGCCCATTGAAACATTTTGTTAGTCATTGCAAAGACATGGGTAAGTTTTGATGTCTGTCTGTGATCGTTGATATATCAACAACTGGATATTTACGTTTTATATTCAAATAATGCATTTGTTGTGTTGGCACTGAACATTTGCAAAGCTTCTTAGACTAATTAGGTCTTCAGATTCACAGTGAATTATGTGAAGTGAGCACTTTTAAAGCCATTTCGCAAGCATACATAAAGCACACTTCAATTATTGAAGTACCCTTATTCATAAGGGTAAGCTTTTGATTGCTTGAAGTGCTAATCATGTCTGCTACATGTTGCATTAAAACCTCAAAGTCTTTTGGACAAGGGGGGATTTCCAGTTGTATAATACAGTAAGCAAACATTAAAAAAACAGTCATACTGTCACATTGAACGTGTTTCATTTTTTGCTACTAGCAGCAACTATGAAACTGAAGTTTTGGACCCTGCATCGTGTGTCGCTCATTTGTTAGTTTATCAATGTGCATAATGTCACAAACATAGCGGCCATGAGTAGTGTTGCTTCCTTTCATCGTGTCACTTGTAGTCACACTTTCATTGTGGATGTGATTATTCTAGACTTTTGCGAATAGTAAATTTTAGGTTCGAAGTGAATGGAAAGTGAATAGTGATTTGGCTGAATAATTTCGAATCGAATTCAAATAGTATTCATCACATATTATAAAGAAAAATGAGCTATTTGTGATGACCCAAATAACCTGCATGTTCTTTTTTTTTTTAATTGAAACAAGGCATGTACAAATGTTATTCTTTTTGGTTCATAGGGAAGGGGAAGCAAACTTTGAATAGTAGCAGTGTTTGACTTTCTGCAAAATATGTTACACTTTAAAATTTACTATACTTCGAGCATATATGCCAGTTTAACAAGATCTAAACTTTTAAAATGATGAATCGATGTGAGGGTAATATGTTCATTTAACCTTGAAATAAGGCTTCATGGCAGCGCAGATTTCCCCTGGGTGGGTGTGTTCAGGGTATAGCAACCCTCCACTGCAGCGAAACCACCTTTACAGGGGGGTTACGTGCGGTGAAATATAGGTGTGAATAGGTATTCATTCATTTTCAAAATTGCCAATAATTTAAATTCGAACCGCAGCAAATTCGAATACTGCAATATTCGTTCCAATATTGGAAGTGCTCGAATATTTGCACAAGCCTACATTATTCAGCCTTCTGAATTCATACAGCTTGTATGGTTGCTTGGAAAAGCTCCATTGAATATGCACCTTGTTCACTGACTGCTGAATTAAAGCTAGTACATATCGGTTGAGAGGTCAACCTTTTACATATCGGTTGAGCTCAGTTTATCCAGTAGGGGAATGGCTGGTGCTAGTGTCTGCGAAGAAACTTGGGCCTCTGTTCCCTATTCTAGTAATTGAGGAACTAATGACTTGTAAGCAATTAGTTTATACTCCTTAGTCGCATTGTTAAAGTTTGTTGTAGGTAGCCATGTTCCCAAAGTGCTTTTCCAGAGGTGTGAACAATGTGAGCATGCCATTTTTTATGTGAAAAAGTAACACTCAGTTATAGGAGGTCACTAATGTGGGACAGTTAGTTAGCATTGTAAGAGAAACATAGCAGCTTCTTTTTTTTTTATACAGTAATCCCTCGTTAACTCGAAGTCGTAAAATCCTGCAAAATTTTCGAGATAAGCGGTATTTCGAGTTAAGCAAAAACGCCGAAAATGTGTGGCCAGGTCACTATAAAAGAAAAGTCAATGCTACTAGCAAAAGCTCCACTGCACGGGAGAACTACCGTAATAAAGGCAAAGCAATTCACAGGAAATTTTATTTCCGCGGGATGCTCGCCTGCTTGGTGTTCGCATTCGGTCTGAGAAAGGCGTTCTCAAGTTGCTCCACACATTCCATGAGCCGTTGGTCGCCACCCCTGCATTTTTTTCTCAGACGTGAGAGATTTGCACTACTTTGGGCGGGACATCTTGGTTGATGTTCTGAAGCGTCCGTTGCGCAGACCACTCACTACTCAGCAAAACTGAAGTCAAGATGCTTCGTGCGCAGATCGCGGGGAAAAACAAAGAATATCAACTCGCACTCGCAAAGGCTAGGTTGCATAATGACGAGCTCACGCTGCACACGCCGCCCCACCGCGCAAAACTGGTGTGCAGGCGCACACACGTGATCACCCCCACAGTTGCTTGACAAGGCAGGATAGGAAACCGCTACGACCGTGGGAATTTCAAATTCGCCATTCACCACCGCGCTCGGCACATATAGCAAGAGATAAGCGTTAGCACAAAGCCGTCGTTGCCTGTTGGAAGCGGACTTTGCCTTCTGCCCTCCCGGTCAAGATTACGAGATATCCGCGGTCCCTTCCAAAAACATTTCGAGATAAAAGGGGACAAATACATAGCACCTATGGGAGGTTAATGCACGGCGAGAAAAAGTTTCGACTTAACCGAGATTTCGAGATATGCGAGTACGAGTTATGAATAGTTGGTTTTTACAGTGCTGTGTGGGTGCACGCACACGTGTACACAAGATGGGGCTGGTATTGTGCAGCAAACACAAGGTACTATTAACTGCCGTAGCAAGGGTGTGGGTTTTACATGATGAGTAGACAAGGTTTTGTGGGTAGCAACAGCTTCACGGACTCCGAGTTTAGGAAGACATTCCATACCCCTTGCATGCGCACTGTCATTGCAGGCAAGGACGTGTTTGAGGCCTTCTACAAGAAGGACTTGGCCAAACGTTTGTTGGTGGGCAAGAGTGCTTCTGTGGATGCCGAGAAGTCAATGCTGTGCAAGCTCAAGCAGGAATGTGGTGCGGCGTTCACCTCCAAGCTGGAGGGCATGTTCCGTGACATGGAACTGAGCAAGGAGCTGAACCTGGCCTTCCGGCAGCAGCAGCGCCGTGAGCGGCTCGAGCTGACGGTGAGCGTGCTCACAATGGGCTACTGGCCGAGTTACCCACCCCAGGAGGTGGCACTGCCCGCGGCTATGGTGCGCCACCAGGACCTCTTCCGCCGCTTCTACCTGGCCAAGCACTCTGGCCGCAAACTCCAGTGGCAGCCCAGCCTGGGCCACTGCGTACTCAGGGCCACATTTCCCGGTGCTGGCGGTCTCAAGGAACTTCAGGTCTCGCTCTTTCAGGTCAGTGCTGCCTACGGTGTAAAATTTTTTAATGGGGAACGCTTCTCATCTTGCTGCATGCAAGGCTTGATCGACCAGATAAAGTATCAATGGCAGTGGATATTTATCTGTGGGGTGACGTAACTTCAAGACAGAAAAGGGTATTGCCATTTCATCCAGCACTGAATGTTCTGATTCGCCTGTCGAGTGACCATTCGGAGGAAGTGCCGCTAGACTCACTTTTGCAGCCGAGGAACCGGCGTGCACTTCCATAGCGCGAGAAACTGCGTAGATGAGCACACCGAAGAAAATTGTGTAGCTGTGAGCGCGTCTGGGAAGCAAAAACAAGTCTGAAACCTATAATTATCATTCGTCTTATCGCCGACGAAAAGGAAGCGATTTTTGCGAGTCCGCGAAACAGGGAACGCTACCACAATGGCATCGTTTGTGTTACTCAGCGCCTGCATGGAAACAGGCATAATCGCGTACCGGGGAGCAATAAACGAGATAGTAACAATCCTGCCACCTTTTGAAAGATTCTAAACCAGAAAGCCATCAGTTTTGTAGGTGCAATAAGCAGGAACCTGCCTAAGGACAAAACCAAAACTAGCCGGCGCACCGCTGTAGTAAAGCATCAAAAAGAAACGGAGAGGCATTGGCGCTAGAAAAAAAATTCCAGGTATTCCTGCAATGCGGCAGCACATGCCAAGCAGTAAAAAAAGATAGAAAAAGGCACGCATTTTAAACATACAGGCACTGACATACATGTTACAAAGGGTTAAAGGGACCCTGAAACGGTTATTTGAAGCTTTGTCAGCGTTTAGACTAGAGCATCATCGAACCATTGGCACCACAAATTTAGCGGCACGCCGTGTACCAAGGCGGCTACGGACAATTATATCATACCCTCCTTCTCACCCCTGCCTTGCCTCCTCAACTCATGAGACACGCTGGCATCGCTGGCGATCGCAGAGCTCACGTGAGCACACTCGACGATTTGAGCTTCGCCCAGTGATCACCTCCGAGATTGCACGCCGACAGGTTGCGTGCATCTCGGAGACCATAGCCCAGTGCGCCCGGCAGCACGCACGCCGTCTGGCAACATAGACATCGCGGAGTGGTTGCTATCTGCTCCGACAGGTGCCGCCACCCTACCAGCCAATTTTTCGTGCGCGCACACCACAGCCCCAGTGACGTCGCCAGCAGCCCCAATGACGTCGTGCCCACACTGCATGTCGTACTGGCAAGGGGCGGTTGAAAACGCGTTGGGCTGAGCCGCAGTGATCTGCAGCGATTCGCAGCTTTATAGCTTTGTAATTAATTACACAGTGTAAGCAGAGAGCTTAAATTAGTCTGTAAATGAGCCTTAGGACTTGGTCTACTGGCCCAATGTGTTTGTACAAAATCGTCAAAACCGTTTCAGGGTCCCTTTAACAAACCTTCAAAACAGGGCTCTGCTGATGAACTTTTCCGGCACATCTGGACATAGTTTACCAGTGCAGACCATTTATAATGTAACCGCTTACAGTGCGGGACCGGCCATAATGCGGTTTTTTCTGACTCCCGTTCACCCTCTCATGGGACTCCATGTATAGGCATACCGCTTATTGTGCAGTCCCCCGAGATGAAAGACCGGTTATAACGCGGTTGCCGGCAAATCCTCAGAGAAGCGAGGGAGCGAGCGTGCTTCTCAGCGCAGGGCGCCGGCCGGGGAGAGAGAGACGACAGCGTTACGGAGGAGGGGACACGGAAAGAGCGACCGAGGCGCGAGGGGGGGGGGGGTAGAAAGAACAGGGGTGGTGATGATGGGGGATTGGGAGTGCAGCTGCCCTACGCGGGTGCGCGGTGCGAGGAAGGGGAGTGGTTGTGTAGCTGACGGGGATCCCTTTGCCTCTTTTGCTTCAGCCACCTGTTTTGCGCACCCCGCCACGAACAGGCGCCCGTGTCCCCTGCTGTTTCTCATCGGTTTTCTATCGGGAAAATAGTGGCCTCGTCGTACAGTGCAGATTTCGCACGTGCGAATCCAATTCCCGCACTAGTGACAATGCTTTGAGACGCGATCGAGCTTTCGCCTTTGACCACCAACAGGTGGACTTACAAGCTCGGAAGACTTTTTTCAGGATTGTTGCGGCGGCTGTTCTCTCGGCCGCGAACCGAAACTTCATTTCACGCGTGCTGTCCTCGGTTTAGCTCGTGAGTGCGATCTCTTCTACGCCCGATCTCCGTGTTTCTTGGGCAAGCGTCTCGCAATGGCATGCCACACTGCAACGCACACGCTAGGCCTAACGAACGCTAGCTGTCTTGTCGGTAGTGGCCACGGACTATCAAAGTTGTGGTTTGGTGCCGAGTCAACGGAACATTTCGCACTTTTTGCATTTATAAGGGGTGACTTACATCTTCAACGAAAATGAGGGCCTGTGTGTGTAACACTCATGTGGTGGTTCGTGGTCGCCGCTGTCCGACATCGCGCACGCGCCCGGAAAATCGAAAGCGTGTGGAAGTTTCAATTGCCGTTTGACGTATAGTTTCTGCGCATTGTGGTATCGCGGCGAAGTTTGCATGAACGAGGAGGTCCGAAAAGTTACTTGGCGTGTTTCCGTTACGGTGCATTCTTTTTTTTTTTTTCCGCATTCGTTATGTCAGCACCGCAGGTCCGCGGACGCTAACCGTTCAACATTTTCAAATTTAAGTGGATGCAAAGTTGCGTCCATGTTGCATGCCCCGATAGTCGGAATCGCGTGGCTGTCTCTTGGTCATGTTTTGCACACATGCAGCCTTTCAAAAATGTTTTGTTTATAGTGCGGATATTCGCGACTTTGGCGACTTACGTTATAAGCGGTCTGTGCTGTGCTATAATTTTTCATGCTGGGTTCTGGCAAAAGTGAGTCAGTTTGGTGCTGGGAGGAGATTGCTTGAACGCAAGTACAGTGCATGGTAAGCAGAAATATAATGGATTTACAGCAACTGCAAGATCTGTGCAGACATTTTTGTAGGCTATGAAGCTGCTTCCTCTTTGTGGGTTTCATTTCTTGCACTAATAATTAAAAACATTATGAGCTGTTGGGCTCACTACAGAGAATGTGCAGGACACCTTCCAGAGAACTTGGGTGGTCCTGAGTGGCAGAGTGTAATGCTAACATTGTCATGCAGGCGCTGGTACTGCTGTGCTTCAACAAAGTGGACGGCCCCATTGGGCTGGCAGAACTCAGTGAACAGACTCGGATCGAGGACGGTGAGCTTCGGCGTACGCTGCAGTCACTGGCGTGTGGCAAGGCCCGCGTGCTGCAAAAGGAGCCCCGAGGCCGTGAGGTCCAGGATGGGGACCAGTTTGTGTTCAACGCCGAGTTTCGTAACCGCCTTTTCCGCATCAAGATCAATCCAGGTTCAGATGCGCGAGACGCCCGAAGAGCAGAGCTCGACGCAGGAGCGAGTCTTCCAGGACAGGCAGTACCAGATCGATGCTGCTGTGGTGCGCATCATGAAGATGCGCAAGAGCCTCACACACAACTTGCTCATCACTGAGCTCTACGATCAGCTAAAGTTCCCCGTGAAGGTAGGACAAACTGCCTGCTCTTATGGCATCATTCTCCTTACAGCACCTTTTAAAACAAAGGCAGGTGGCAGGAGAGAAATTCTTCTCTCCTCCATCAGCAAATTCAGTTGTGTACCACCACATCCCCTAATATTGTCACATCGCCATGGCATCCTCAACTATCTTTTCCATCTTGTGGCTCACACTCTCTTACATCTGCAGGCCTGCATTTACTATCTGCTGTTTGCATTGCACAATGTGGCTAACATTAGTCCATTGTGTTGATTAATCAAAGGTAGATATTAGCTGCATCATAATATAGTGTCTGGCCAGTGCTACAGAACAAACTCAAGAAACTAGTGAATGAACAGGACTCGTCTTTTTTATTTTCATAATGTAGCAATGCGTAGACATTACAGTCTACTCTCGTTACAACGGACCACGATAATCCGGCAAAATGAGTCCGTTTTATCCGAAGTCCGTAATATCCCAAACTCCGCGAGGGGGGGGGGGTGCATTACCGTGTGACGATCGTCAGTAGTATGGGGCACGCTAGTTCTGCTGATACATGCTGAACGTATTCGACAGCATGTTTACGAAAGACCTCGATCACCAGCAGCAGTTATTAAGAAAATTGCATTGCAAGTTCTAATTAATGAGCGATTGCCGTTACGGTAGGTGCAGGGACGCTATGTGGCCCCTGCACAGCAGCAAAGCTTAGCCCGAAAATAAATGCGTTTCCAGCAAGCTTCTAAGCCTGCTGTTGATCGGCTTGGAACAAGTTCTGTCTTATTAGTGCGGACGAGAAGGCCTACTTACGTGGGGCCGCTGGGAGCTGTTGCTCCCGCGCAGCCTGCACGGCTCGCGGGATAATCCAAAGCTGGTCTTTGATGAGCGACGAGTTCTGAACTGAACAGCACCAAGGCACCTCTCACATTAATATACTAATTTAACAGCGGAACTCACCTGCTTGGTGCTCGAGAACGTCTTACTTTCAAAACTTTGGTCGCGATGCCTAACAACGTTACTGCAATGAGTGACGAACGTCTAACGCAAACCACAAACAAAAGCTCTTTATTTACACTTATCTCAAAAAGAAATTTGCGATATGAGATTGGCGGGCACCCTTGAGCAATGACGCAATCACTTGGCACCGCGGCACCGCATTTCACACAGCTGCAACGCTCGAACCATTCGCGTGACCAACGCGCCCTCAAACTGGCTTGGCTGAAGGCTTGGCTTGGCCGAAAGCCACCAATGTTGCCAACCGCAATTTAAAATTGCCGCGGCTTTAGCGCATGGAGAGCGGCGTGGTTAAGTCTGTTGTCAGCCCGCGTCAATGCGGCAAAAGTCCGCTTTATCCGCCCAATTTCGACAAAAAATGTCGCTGATTTCGTCCACTGTAGCCGATAGTCCGTTGTATCGCGGTCCGTTAAAAGCAAACTTCGCTCCATTAGTTTAATACACAGACCAGACTTAGGCTGAATAATGGTCCGTTGTAACCGAAAGTCTGTTGTATGCGGGTCCGTTATAACGAGCGTAGACTGTATTATGAACCAGAGCCAACTTGCCCACCTTTCGGTCATTAGCTGCACTAATAATTTTTCTTTCCATTACATCCAGTGAGGTCCTTAGTTTCTAAGGACCCCACTGTATAAACATAAGACTCCATAAAGAAGTACTACCATGGCAATGGAGGCAGCTTTAGGAACTTAGGCAGAAGCCGTAGGGGGCCCACCTAAGTCCGAATTTCAAGATTTCACATGTTATCATGCTGAAAACTTTTTGCATCGTATGTATATTTTAGAAAAGTGATGACATATTGAAATCAAAGCAAAAGAAATTGTGTTGATTCAAATCATATAAACGTGCACCTGTACACATGTTTTCAACAACACCGGGCAACAGTGCACTTTTGTTTTGATGCACATTTTTAGAACCAAGTGCGCTGGTTGAGTGAAGAGAGACGCACTAAAAGTTGTCATCGTCGGGGAGATTCATTTGAAATAGTGCTATTGTCTCAATCATGTTGGCCTGTCACAATTAAGGGGAGATGCGAGTCGAAAAACGCAAGATTTTTCCAAAATTACATATTTTTGGTTTTTATTTGCTATCACAAGTTCAGTTTGTCTACTTTCACGACAAAAAAAAATTGAAGATTGTAATTAAACTTGAAGTAGGTTAAAATCTCTTTTAAAGAGCACAAGGTGGCTACTAAAAACTAAAAAGAGCTCATTGTCTAAGTCCCCAGGAAATTGTCACCTGGCTGCTTGCGATTGCATTTCGCATGAGCAGTTCACCAAAGCCACATGCTCAAAATAACCATGACTCCCAAACTCTCATGATGGAGAAATCATTTTAAAAAACATATCTTTGCCGCATAAATGAGCTTTCACTTATGCCTTTAAAATGCGTTTTTCTCAAGATGCGATTTCGGGCAACTTCTCGAGTTTTGACATCATGTTTTTGGTACTTCTGATAGCCAGATCGGGATGAAATTTTGCCCACATATTCCTTAACATATGAAGAGTGCAAGTATTTTCTTTAAAACATGATATCACCTATATAATTATTACAAACCTGAAAACGATTAGTATGGTCTGAGCATTCTAAGACTTCTCACATTACAATTTTTCTTGTCCATTAAAATGTCTTATATGTATGTACTTTCTTGTTAGTTATTTGCATTCTACAGTTAATGTGGAGCAATATGAGCCATTAATGGCTCATAACCATAAAGATTTAGTGGCAAAAAAAGTGTCTACAAAAATAACTATATTTTACACATTGTCATGGTACAAAACGAAAACTATGCAACTTACTATAAAACTGATTACATATTTGAAATGAGCATAGAAGCCTCTGTAAACAGTAAAAATTTCATTTCCCTGGGCTACAGATTAAAAAAACTTTTTTTTCGAGTCGCATCTCCCCTTAATAGAACACTGAGGTGCTACATTCAGTCCATATAGCTCTTGCTGAGAAGTGGTCTCATTACTGTAGGCTAGGCTTGTGCTGTCGGGGCTGAATACTCAATATGAGGCTGAAATAGCATCACTAGGTGCTGGCCAGCTGCTTGCACATTGCTCCACCATGTGGTGAAATGGAAGGACTCAGATATTTTTCTTCGTTTTACCTATCCAGACTTAGCCGTTGGTCTATGCTAAAGCAATACTTTGCCTTTTAAGCTGGATTTATATGGCTTTTATCAGTTATAGCCGGACGACCCTGTTGAAGGGCCCCTCATCAAGACTCGGAAAATTTTGTCATGCCCTGGAAGTTGTAAGGCGCTGTTGAGGGACCATTTAACCAAAATAATTTTTCTAATTTCAATATCGGTGGAGGTATAAAAAATGCAACATTCCTACTCCATGTCAAGTGCAGGTGGTGGGGGGTCGGTGAGTGTTGTTATCACCAGATGCCCCCCCCCCCCTACTAGTGTAAATAGGCTGTGTCCTGTCACAGCCTCCTAGATTTCCCTTGCCTGCCGAATTATCGGCGATCACATGGGAAGCGGCCGTCGTTGGAACTGTGGTGGTGGCGCCACTCACGTAGGGTTGTCTAAAGTCCCTAGAATAACTAAAGTAGCGCCATACGTGTCAATGTGCAGGCTCCTCCTCTCCCCTATGCTTGGTAGTGCAAGCGCCATCTTGTCCGTCCTCTGTGCATACCCTCTCCCGCGCGCCGGGAGAGGGTATGCTTGTGAAAGGGTATGCTTTTCGCATGGCCGGCCGTACTTTCAGCAGTTTCCTGGCGGACACCATAGAGGTGCTGCTGCAGCTTCTGGGAGAGGAGGCAGAGGCGAAGGGGCACGGTTGGCGCTACTTTAGTTTATCCAGGGACTTTAAGGGTTGTCTTGAGGAAAGCTTTTGCGTTTTGGGTTCTTATTTGCAGCAAAAGATTATCTAAAAAGTATTAAAGGGAGATGCTACTCAAAAAACACAAGTTTTTTCCAAAATTACATATTTTTTGTTTTTACTTGCTTTCACAAGCTTAGTTTCTCTACTTTCTTGACAAAAAAAAACAAGGTTGTAATTAAACTTGAAGTAGGTTAAAATTGCTTTTAAAGAGCACAAGGTGGCTATTAAAAACTATAAAGGAAGTGATTGTCTAGAGTTCCCTGGAAATGGTCACATGGCTGCTTGCCATTGCATTTCGCATGAGGAGTTCACCAAAGCCACACGCTCAAAATAACCATGGTTCCCAAGCTCTCATGATGGAAGAAATCATTCTAAAAAGCATATCTTTGCCACAAAGATGACCTTTCATGTATAACTTTCAAATGCGTTTTTCTCAATTTCCATTTTGAGGGAATTCTCATGTGTTGTGCAAAAACTTTCGTGCAGTTAAAATAGTCCTATCTTAACGAAATTTTGCACAGAGCTTCGTCAGCCACTTTAGAATACAGATATCTATATGAAGTTGCAATATTCATCACAGATTTTTGTTCCATAGCTTGATAAGCTGATGGGGGAGATCTGAAATATACATTTGGTGCCCTTGATTTTTTTTATCAAAGGTACCAAGTTAAGCACTCATTTGAGGTACTTTTCTGTATTGTACTGCTCATGTGCAGCAAAATGAGCCATATTGGCATTCTGTGTGAAAATTTTTAGTAAGCTCATAAGTGTGCACAAAAAACCCTATATTTTGTTATCAAAGTTTTAGTAATTCTGGAACTACTATAGCTATCGGGAAAATAATTACAGTTTTGAAATCAGCATCACAAGCTCTACCTATGCCTAAAATTTCAAAGATCTATGTCAAGAAATAAGAAAAAATGTTTTTTGAGTAGCATCTCTCCTTAAAACCGTGTCAATGCAATTGTATGTTACTGTACTATCAATTTAGCAAGTTTAAGCGGTCGTTGGCGAAATTTTGACGGGGGCGCCACTTACGTAGGGGTCTAAGGCGCGCTTTTTGAAAGTTTGCGAGTATGTGCGCTCGTACGAGTGACGATCCCACAATCATGTGTAGGTGATTGTGAAACAAAGTGTGAATGACTGTGATGTTTGGCATCAGGATGAAATAATTTTTTTTGCCGGTCATAATGTGATCAGCCAAAAAAACAAAAAATAGCCTGTGTATTTCCGAAAATTGTGCATTGAACGAACTATTCAGTTCTAGGCTGCGACGAGAGAAGTAAAAAAGAGAAAAGAAACGTGAACTTAGGTTCAGCTGCATTATGAAGGACACCATGAGTGAAAATTAATTCGCAGTCCCCCCCCACTACGGCTACTCTTACAATCATGTGGTTTTTGCACATGAAACCCCACATGTTCTTATTAGTATTGCTATGGTTCTCGACAGATGCACCAGACTAGTGCGACGCCACTTTTGAAAATTTGAAACACATACTATTTTTAGTGCTTCAAAAAGTAAAAGAACCATCGCTCGTCATAGTAATCAAGAAATAAATTATGACACAGCCACTTGTATAAATAATCCTTTATTGCAATAACGTCGGTCATCAAAGTTCCTCCGTTCAAATCATGATTGATGATTTCTGATCACGAACTTATCTGACGTGTTTTATTGATGTGGTGTTAACATCGTTCTCGAAAAACTTTTCTAAGCCGGAACCACGAAAAGTGCTTTACAGATACACCCGGCACTTTTTTTTCCCCATGCAACTTCCAGTTGGGCACACCACAGTATGTCTTCTTGCTCTGAAAAATATAAGAACAGTATTGTTTTGTCTCTCCCATTTCTTAAAATTATATACAAGAAAATTTTTTACAGTAACTGTAAACGGACTGCTAATGAACCGACGCATTTTGCACCCTATTTCGCTTTACAAAACATAACTTCGTCGATGCGCACAATGAATGCTTCAAAGAGCGACATATATGCAATCGTAAACTTCGATAGCACGTTAATTGAATGTACTGCATGCAATAAGTACGATTTCAGCGCACATATTGAACTTTCGGCTATATAAAAAAGTAAGTGTAACGGCAACACAGTCGTAGCGAACTTCACTGTACTATTCAATCCTATTTAATCCGCTCCAATAGCGAATACTTACATTATTTCAGTGCTCCTGTGTGACATCTTGACTTCTTGAAAATAAACTTTGCATTTTCGGCGGTACAGCTGCGATGAAAAACTCAGAGAAGGCAGTGAAACATTCACAACGATGTTTTCAATTCTGCGGCTTTCAAAAAAGAAACCGTCTGCTACCACCCGCAACTGCCGCTCCAAACTGCTGTTATCACGAGAGCGCAGACAACTTCGATCGTCTTCTGCTGCGGCTGCTGCAATGCAGCCCCGCCGTGACATGGTTGCCTACTGCCTCATGGCGGTTGTCGCTTCCCTTCAATATGGTGACTCTCCCTACGTAAGTGGCGCCGCCGTAGACCACGGACTTTTTGCGCTCATCCGGCAGGCAAGGAAAATCTAGGAGGCTGTGGTCATGTTCACATAACGCAGAGCCCCATTTTTGCTGCACAGCCAATTCCTAGTGGCAGAATTGTGAGTTCTGCATTAGAAGATTACGTGTTGTGGTTCGTGACATTGCAAGCAGTGTGCCTAGTGTGACCTCTTGCTCAAAATGCGACCCCCCTCAAGAAAGAAGCCGTCTGTTTGAAATTGACCATTTTAGTGCCACACAGCCATTTTATACTTTGCAGAGACGACCACCGCTGTGTAGCCAATGTGCTGTGCTTGTAATGCGCGAACGTGGTTGGGGGGCAGCGTTTTAGCCAGAATTGTTGCATGACTGATATGAGTTCCTATTGTGCACAAGTCTGCCTATGATGGCTTTTGTGCAGCAAGCTCAAATATAAAGCATTGAGTGACCATAACTTAGCAAGAACTTTGCAAGAAACTATGTCACTTCCAGAACACCTGTGAGGGCCGCTGGAGACAATTGTACTCAAATATACTGTATGCAGCCTTATTCGCAGTTCATGCCTCTAGTTTTAGGAAAGCGCAGAAATTTCATATTGTGATGTTTAATGTCTCAGAACTGCACAGCGATTTAGAGTGATGCCATAATGGAGAGCTCAGGATTAAGTTGGTCATCTGGTGGGCGGGTACTCTACCATGCACCACTGTTTGCATTTTGACGCAATAGTGTTGAAAAGCCTGTGTCGCAAAAAATGTGGCGTTGGCGTAGGTCACCGAGTAAGAATAGACAGGAGGGGAAACTCAGCGGTGTTTCGCGCCGCGATAGTGTCACCCCGAAGAGCGGTGGAGGACGTCGTGACAGCGCCACCTACAGAACCGTGGCCGAACTGCCGCGTCGGAGCGGCAGACGCGGGGAGCGTCGAGCCCTCTCTTGTCGTCTGCTTGCGCGCCGCTGCTTGGTGCTTGAGTGCCACCCTTGTATCTCATGGAACTGTCAACAATCGCTAGAGCGGATCGTTTTAATTTATTCACCAATCCGTGCGTGCTTTCCGTACGCTTTTAGTTTTCTTCAATTTATTCACCTTCGCATGCTAGGGTGAAAGTTTCATTTGTGGGAAACTGACATGCTATATTCGCTCATAACGAAACAAATGCCATGGAGCCTGCCTGCAGAAGCGAGATTAACGGGGGTTGATGCATATTGCCTGCTCACCATTTTGCTGGGGAAATGCTTTTCGCAGACATAGTCGCATGCTGTGAGATCGCAATCCACCCGGTCTATAGCTCTCGCCCATTCCTGCAAGCGTTCAGGGTCAGCTGGAGCTTTGAAGGTGCGAACTTTTTCAGCGCAAGACTTATATATATCCACTGGTGCAGTTCAATACGAACATCGTCGCCCCATGTCGACTCTCAGCGACCTCTTACACAGTCAACATACATCGTGAATCAGCAGCGCGGGAACTGCCAAACTTACGACGTGTTGATTCTCGTAGCCAACACCGACGTTGTTCCGTCTGTTCACGTCTGGCCAAATGTGATACAGAAGTTTGATTAAATTTTCTATCCCCGCTCACCAGTTCTGTATCATATGCCCAGATCAGCATTTTGATGGCGCACGTTAATAAACTAGAACAAACTGTCGTCTTTCGTTATGCCGAAAAATTTACGAAACACCAAACCACACCATTCGTGGTTTTCTATACATGCCTGCTACGATTTCAAATCGTCTGCTTTCTGAAGTGTGACAGTTCGTTCCTTTCATTGTCGTCTTGAAAGCATCTGATACAAAATAGGAAGAGTAGAAAAGATTGGCACTAAGATGCTTTGCTTGGGCTTTATTTTGTTAGTGCGAACCTTTGTGGCAAAAAACTATTTTTTTTTTGGCAGTACATGCCAACGTAGCGCAAGCGGCCAGTAGAAGATGATGCAGACTATGCCCAGGCGCCGTCGGAGCGCACGCGCTCTCTCTCTCCTACCGCGGCGAAAAACGAATAGTACCGCGCGTCGCTGCGAGGATCGCTGCGCCCATGTTCGCCAACCTCCTCTCCCAGGGCGACATTATCGCGGCGCACGCTCGCGCTGGCGCCGGTCCGGAGTTTCCCCTCCTGTCTTTCTTGCTCCGTGGCGCAGGTGGCATTGTCCGTGAGCAAAAAATCCCAGTAGACGTAAATAATAATCAGGGGTTCAAGCTGGGATTGAATCCAGGTAATCTGCATGGCAGTGAAGTGTTCCACCATAGAGCCACACCAGTGCTTCAAACTGCTTTGGAAAAATCCCTGTACAGGCGTTATGTCAGACGAGGAGACATATTAAGAGACATAATATTGTGTGTCAGAAGCGTAGAATCGTAGCAGGCGTCACACCATGTGAAGTGTATAACAAGTGAGTGGTTTAAAGCTGTGCACTCATTACAAAGGGTTCAGCCATAACTCATCATCAGCAGCCACAGCATCAACAAAGTGTGCAGCTAAGTAGGTGCGTGTATTGCCTTACATACGCGTAGTGGGTACTTAGAACTGTAGATATTTGTAGTAAGCCTCATGGCATGGTTGAGGTGTCAACAAAAAAGAGCAAAGCATGGCAAGTGAACGAGAAGGCAAGGTGAATGGGGCCGGAAGTGCTATTGCACAATGTTGTAGCCACTGGTGGCTTGACACCCATTGCTATTAGGAGTTAGTAGCAGCTATGTTTTTTTTTTTCTCTTTGTATTTGTTTGGTGTAATGGCATTACAATATGATGTACTTGTTTTTGTTGGCTTTTACCACAATATGCGGATTCGGTCTCGTGCAGCCCACAGACCTGAAGAAGAGGATTGAGAGTCTGATAGACCGAGACTACCTGGAAAGGGACAAGGACAACCCAAACCAGTATCACTATGTGGCCTGAAGACTCGCCACCACAACCCCTGTAATATAGACCGTTCTTTTTGTTTGATAAGTGTCACTTGCCCTGGCACATCTGCAAACTTGTCAAATAAAAGCTGTACTAGCTGATTGTGCTACTTTGACTTCTTGATTGCTGAAATTGAAAGGGTGAGAGCAGACATGGGAACTCCCATTTGTGAAGGCATACTGTAAAACTGGTTAACACTAATGTTGAGCTGGGAACACAGGCTGACGGAAAGGCTTTTCCAGTCGCACCTCATATATGTGCAGCTAGTAAAGGCTGGTGAAGTTCACACTGGTGTGGAAGACTATTTTGCAAATGTATACTTGGTCATTTATACTGTCACCCAAAAAGTTGTCCCAGATAAGTTAAATGTAACAAGAATTGTACAAGAAATTACAAGAAATACAGCGTATGCTTCATCCAGGTGGCAATGCCTTCAGCCATAGGTTAGATTATAACAATGGCTCTCATGAGCATGCACACATTTGGAAACGACCTAAGTATGGGGAATAGTTTTGTAAACTAAAAAGTATCTTTATGCAGTATACACATTATTCAAGTTCCATGTACTGGCCAACTCATTAACATACGCAGGGCATGTTTGCTTGTTAGGAAACAAGTCTGCTTATTTGTTCTGTTTTTCATTGTCTTGTAAACTGAGGAGGTTAACCTCATCTCATCTAATTTATGAATCTGGTGTTGAGGACGCCAGAACCTGTTTGAAACACCAGAAATGCTTGTTATAAATTTCAAACTTGTATTTGTGTGTTCTTCAAGCGAAGTAAAGAAGTTAATGCTGACAGTTTCTTTTGTTGCTGCTGCAGCACGAACACACCCTGCTGCCATTTTTTGCCACATTGTGAAAAGGTGATCAGTGCAGTTATATGCTAATTTGAAAGGCTAGGTGATGCTAGCCACCATTCGACAGACATTGAGAACATTGACAATGGAAGTTTCCTGGGATACAGAAAACAAAATGATAAGTATCCAGAAAAAATGTAATTTTGTGCTGTCGACATGTTAGAAAATGGCAGCATTGTTGTGTTGAAGAATGAGGGGAAAAATGTGTTTGCTACACCTAGGTAATGGAAGATCACATATTGATTGTCCGTTTTTGATAATTATTCCTCTACTTTCTATTGATGTACTATACTCGACATGATTCTAAGCTACAAATTCATAAAGCTTGTGTGATTGAGGCATTTTGGTGGGGATCAGCCCGGCGCACAAAGATGATCGCGCTCTGTTTACAAGACCATGCTGTATTGTGGGCGTCCTTGCACTCATTTGCTAATATTCTTCCCAAAGAATGCGAAGAAAACATTCCCACAGCAAGCCAGAGTTTTGTCATCCACAAATTTAGAGTCTAACAACAGTTCAGAGTGTTTGGTGAGTGCACAGTGCACACCAAGCAACAACAGCCGCTAATGATACATACAGTACCGACAACTAAACTGCTACTTGTTATATAGACATGCGCTGAAATAGCTGATGTAGCGAAACATCAAAGGCTTTGTTCTGCTTATATTGATGAACAGAATTAACATGTTGAAAAGTACTACTGAGATTAAATGTTTGCTGTATTTTTTCTCCCAGTACCAAAGGCTCACACCCACTAGGGGATCGGCCAGCACTTGGATGTGATCAGGTGTAATTTAGTTTCAACTAAGGTACAAAAAAGAAACACAATGAAAAAGTTAAAGCTAGTATGAACAAATTAATCTAAAAATCTCTTGGAAGCTGTCATAAATAGTTCAATGGCAAAGGCGCTGCAATGGCCCAGTGAGGTGCCTCCAATGGGCAATGGCCCAGTGAGGTGCCTCTAATGGACAAAGTATGTGAAATTAATTCATTCCAGGATGTCTGAATTTTAGTTTTTAAATGTTTCTCACATTATCACACTGGCAACAGAAGAAAATGTCTTGTCTCCCATCCCCACAGAAGGGACATAGCGGAGAGGGGGGCCAAGCCAGCTTTGCATTGACAAAGGATAAAAGGAATGTATACAACATTGCAACTTTCATTAGAAATTTCTGCTTTTTTACCCCCATTTTTCTTGTCTATTGCAAGGTCAGTTAGCTTACTACTCCTTAATCTTTTCATTTTCCTTGCTTCCACCCAATTCAATTCCAATTTTGTTGCACCATCGCGTCAGTACATGTTGGCCAAGGGGCACACTATAAAAGCTATCTTTTGATAGCTTGACAATGCGATGGACACCTGTAACACCTATGGCACTTAGGCAATATTGTGGCCGCATAAGAGCTGGCAGAAAGTTTAAGCATTCACGGAGCTTAACCGTACCGCGGCACACAGTTGGGCAACACGAGCAAATGCATCGTTTAGTAGAGATTCAAATATAAATCTATGATCTACTTCTCAATCACAGAAACGTAAAATAAAGATAAGTAAAAGTTTGCAGTGTTTACCATCAATGCGTTGCAAAGTTATACATAATATAAGGAAGCTGTAACATCAAGTGAAAAGATAATTAAGGCATAAGACCATGATTATACAAAAATATAAGGGATTAACATTGATTATCAGCATATCAGACGTGGAAGGCACAGTGGTCATTTAGATGTCCACTGATGTTGAGAAAGGTCATGATAAGTGAAGGGTTACAAATATTTTATTTGGGAGCCTAGCAGGGGTCTCCCTTCCTCAGGGTGGTGTGGCAGTCTCATCACTGTGGTCAACCTCTTCACCAGGACATTGTCATGATGATGTCTGCACAGCTGTCGAGAAATTTTGTCCACAGGGAACAATTTACTTGGTAAACTATTAAGTATTTTGTGTTCTTTTTGCTAACAAATGACTAATGGTCTAACTCAGCTAATTTATGCTAAACCCAACAACAGATATGAGCCTATCATAAAGCAAAAGAAACAAGACGAAGCCCTTTGTACGAGGAGCAATGGGAGCAATAAACAGTTCTAACTTCATTCTGCTGGTATCAGTGTAATGTGCTACGTTGAAGCATACAGCTCGGGATCAACTATTTCACCATTCAAATGACCATCTTTGATGAGCTTTGGTGTGTTTTACGCTCAGTAAATTCTACTGTTCCAGGAAGCAGAGCTTCAAGCTACGCCCCCTCCCCCCCCCCCCTCCTAAAGAATTACAAATATCAGTAACTTATACAAGACTACAATAAGCTTGCATATCTCGAACTCCACCTTAAGAGCACATCTCGATTCGTGAACTCCGGCGTTAAAACGGACAAATTTCACACGCGAATTTACAAGTTTTGCATTCCTTTGGAAAGCGCGTGAGAACTGTGCATTACATTTAACTCGTTGGATAGCTGCTGTACTCCTACCCTTGAACGATAGCGTTTCTTCGAAGATTAAAGATTAAAGCCGACAACGGCAAACTGAAACACGCAAAATGTTTCCGGCTCCAATGCGGAGGACGTATTTTAGAGACACAAGAAGTGCGTTCGGGTGCGAGGTTCGCACAAAGTTTGAGGCATGTTCCGCACCATCACCATATCTGGACACACAGACAGCTGGCCATGCCTAGCCAATGCTTAAGTTATGACCGAAGTGTGCTAATACAGACTTCGATTCGCTCGCTACAACCGCGATGTTCACTGGCTAAAGTCAGACATGGCTGAACGTTGACTAAGCACTTTATCCTCGCAACAGGCTTGACATGTTCTGTGTTTCGGCCCGTTTCCGTGGGCTCTCGACTTCTGTGCTCGCAAGCAGTCGCACACTCTAGCGTGCGGCTGTGCACGTTCACTAGTCTTTCGCACCACAGACTGGTGCTAGAGAGGCTGGAACGCTTTTCCAAACTCTCGCGCTGCGCACCAGCCAGCGAGGCCGTGATCGCAGAGGTGTTGCGCCGTCTGGTCTTCGCAGTCTACCGCGGCTACCGCGGCTAAAGCTAAAACGGGATGTCTAGTGGTGGCGTGCGGCAGCAAGGTGTTTTCTGAGATCTAAAATAGAAACATACTGAGCGGTTGCAAATAACTTACGCATATTCTTTTTGGCGCGAAATACTTTGCGAGCAATACTACTTGCGAATACAGGCAGTTGCTTTTTAAAGTAAATAAAAATGAGGTCACGTGGCCTAGTCCCTGGCGTTGGCCCGGCCGACGCCACCAGTAAAGTTTGTAACGCGGAGCGGGCCGGTCGGTTTGTCGGCGGCGTCTGCTAACTGGGCCCCGCGTCTCTTTTCCGCCACCGGATTGCCCGAGGTGACGCTCGGGGCTGCCGCCAACATGACCATCATCGTGTTCCTAGTGGACACGAGCGCTTCGATGAACCAGCGCACTTACTTGGGCGCCAGGCTGTCCGTGCTGGACGTCGCGAAGGACGCGGTCGAGCGCTTCATCAAGGTAAGGAAGACCGACCGCGCGCCGTCGCGATCGGACGCACGCTCACCGCCGCGCCCTGGTTTTCTTTTTTTACGGATACCGCTAGATTCGCCAGCGGGACTCGGCCAGTCGTGGCGATCGCTACATGCTGCTCACTTTCGAGGAACCACCGGCCAACATCAAGGTAAGGGGAAATCGCTGACCGCGAACGTACGTACTTACGTACGCCACTGCGCTGCTGCTCGATGAATTCCCGATGCACCTCTGCAGGCTGGCTGGAAGGAGAACCACGCGACGTTCATGGCCGAGCTGAAGAACCTCCAAGCTTCCGGACTGACGACGTTGGGTCCCGCGCTAAAGAATGCTTTCGATTTGCTCAACATAAACCGCATGCAGACGGGCATTGACACGTACGGCCAGGGCCGATGCCCCTTCTACCTTGAACCGTCCGTGCTAGTGGTCATCACGGACGGCAACCGACTCACCTCTTCCGCCGGCGTCCACGAAGAAGTGAGTTCACTTTGCGTCTGCCGTGTTGTTGCGGACACCTGTCGACTGCATGGCGGCAAACCGGATCGTTGTAGTGATACCAACAGCCCTCCTCGGATCGCTGCAGTCTTGTTGCTCCTTAATTCTGCAGCGGTGCCCAACGTGTGGTCGGTCAGACTTTGAGCATGACATTCCAACCCCGTTTCTACAGATCCAAGAAACAACTTTGAAGTCGATTGACAAGGCTAACTCGTTCTGTCATCGCTTCCGCTCAATGGTCAAATGTCGGTTCATTCGTGCAATAAGTATTAGATTCGAACACCACTACTGATGGCTAGAAAATAAGCGCAAGTTCTCTTATTCATAATTTTTTACTGTGATGTGCGTGTTAGTCAAAAGCCTCCTATGTGTGCGTATTGTGCAAGCAGTGCATCAGTTAGTTTGTTACTTACTCGTTGCAGCTGACACTACCAATGCACTCGGCTGTCCCTGGGTCTGAGCTGACAAAGGAACCGTTTCGCTGGGACCAACGCATGTTTGCACTTGTACTAAGAATGGCTGGCACACAAGCACCCTCACAGGATGTGCCACTGACATCTGACGCATCACCCATCGATGACATGTGTGAAGTAACAGGAGGTTAGTGCCGATCACTTGCAGTTTGGATTCAGTGTGTGATTTCTCGCGAAGTCCTTTCTTCTCGGCCTCATGGGCTTCAAATGTGTGCTGCAGTAACTGCGTGAAACATCAAAACATGTATTCTGAGAACTTTCATTTCACTTTTGTGGCTCACTGGTGATCTGTTTGCACAGGTCGCTCCTTCTGCGTGAGTTCGCATCGGCTTCTAGTGCAGAGTTTGGAAGCCCTAGTGGCCAAGGTGCAGGGAGGTGTGGTCATCAACTTTGAGCGTGCCGCCGAGGATGTCTGGGAGCCCAACTGGCAGAGTTGTCGTCGACTCATCTACGTGCAACGCTCGGCCCAGAAGGGCTACTCAGTCGGCCACTGGCCTCTTCCGGAGGCCTTTTGGCCAGACTTGAACTCACCTTCGCTTCCTCCACGCAGCGCGCATCCTCAGGTGGGTTCAGTGGAAACATTTTTTTTTGTAATTATCTTTGGGAAAAGGCATATTCTTCCCTTTAATCCATTTGCATATAATATGTAGGGATGTTTAAAGGGGCCCTGCCGCACTTTTTGAGCATGATCAGAAAATGCTGCCGATCGGAAGTCGAGGCTCCCGAGAACATGCTGGGAGCCAAACATTGTAGCACGACACACGGCCTAGAAATCACAATTGATTCTTAAAGTCAGCTAGAAATTGCTCCCTCTTCTCTCTGCAAATGATGCCGTGTAGCCAAGTTCTTGCGCCATATACCCATGTCCACGGCAGTTGGCTGACTTGAGACGCTGCCACGTGCCCGCCCACGCTCGTGATCACACTGAAAGTAAGCCTCACGTTCAAAGAAAAACTAGAAAAGAGTGCTCACGGTCATGATGTGCGCTGATGAAGGGACGCATTTTCTTGCCCCCCTTGTCATCCCCCCTCCCTGCATTGCTTTCAGCCCGCTTGCTGGCATGAGAAAAGAGAGAAAGCGCTTGAAGCGTGTGGCAAATACCTGTAGCTCCGCTTGTGCTTGACAGATTCTAAAAAAATTTGCGGTATGTGATTGGTGAAGCATCATGCGCTAATAGTGAGACTATTCTATTATAACTCAGAAAAGTGTTGCAGGGCCTCTCTAATGGGCATAACGGTCATTTACCCAGTTATAGCACAATTTTTGAAGAAAGGTTGTGGTGCAAGAAAAACACTGACACACACACACACACACACGCTAATTCCAAGAAATTGATTTTTTGGGGCACCTGTCAGAACTTATAGCACATAATCTGACCAGATCAGTGCGTAGAAGTCAGACGCCATTAAGAGTTAACACTCTTTCAAAATGGCGTCACAACCAGAAAAAATCAAATTCTTTTTTTTTTTTCGCCAGCTCAATATATGGCATGATTGCATGTTGCCTGTAGAACGTTTCTGTACGTTAGCCGAAATTACTTCGACACATTTCACGATGGCGATATAACAGATGTGGCATTTATGCTCGCATGTAATAAAAGGGGTTGACCCCCTTGCCATTGACCCCAGCACTGGGAAATGAAATGTGTGGGGTCATCGAGAGTGATGTGTTTGTCTTTGCCTGTGCAACCAGATGCCATGGTAATTAATGTGATTAGTCTGGCAATGTTTTCTGCCAGACTAATCACAGCTTACTCGTGCTGTTGTTATTGGCTGACAGGCGCCTCTTTTGCGTCACTTCATTGCTTCATCTTTCTTCTCCCATTTTGCCTCTAGGTGGCACATCTTGTGGGGAGACACTCCACGAAAGCGATTTGACAAATGAGGCATTTATGCTTGCGCATAAAACTACACTACAATTTTCTGAAAAGTCTGAGTACCTACATTGCAAACAGTTAATTCTTAACACCACGTTTAACTAGCACAGTATGCTTGCTCTGAGAAATGATTCATGGTCTTGGTTCCACATGAAAAGTAGTTTTTTTTTTTTTTTTCGAATAGTGAGCCACTGTATGTACTGCTTCTTTTTAGTATATTCTGCACTACCTACTAGTTCAACTTTGAAAAAACACTGCCATATATGAAGTGCACAAGTATCTCTGTATTGCATCGTTTCTTATTTATGGGTGTGTAAATGGTTGTAAAACTTATTGACAGAAAACAAGATCTAGTGGAAGATCATTAATATCTACATCACTGGCATATTTTTGAAGCCACAGCATTGAATAAGTTCTTTCTGAGAACACTACTCAAACCTCGATATAACGAACCCAGATATAACGAAATATCGGTTATAACGAATTAAATGAAGAATACTCTTGCAACAGGTATAGTGTTAAAATTATACCTTTATAACGAATTTTCGGATATAACGAACTTATTTTCGTGTAAGATGCAAGTTCGTTATAAAAAGGTTTGAGTGTAGTAGCATGTTTCCAGTTACAAGCACAAGGATAGCTATCACTTTCACTGGTTCTAAAGGTACAAGTAAAATGTCATTTTCAGACAATTTTCATTGATAAAAAAAAAGGAAAATTATCTTTTAGCAGAATGGTTTTCAGACAGTCAGATTCTCTGCATAGTCTGTGTTTGTCAATTATACAGTAGACTCTTGTTAGACGGAACCTGAGTGGACCAGGTAAACATGTACCATTTAAAGGGACCGACAGCCAATGTTTATGGTACCTATTTTCTCTAGCGCAGTGGCAAGCTTAACCGTCTGGGTGTCCAATCATGGAATGGTAATGTCGAAAATGCCGTGAAACATTTGTAATCAGAATTTTTCTATCTGCAGCGAATATGAAATCATATACACACGTGACAACACATGCTGCAAACAGTGAGCACGAGAGTGGTTTGTGTTCGAGCGCAGTGGTTTACTTCACATACGTGCACTCCACGTGCATGCGCTGCGGCTTGACATGGCCCACTGAAGGCCGCTAAGGCAGTGCCACTTCTCACCGTGCAACTCCTTTTACCTCGTAAGTAGCACAGAATAGAGAGGGAATAGATAATAATATATATATACTCTAATTTTGAGTACTAATTATGGTGCTCATGACAGCATCAGACTACGTGACTGCGTACAGCAAAGTGATCAACTCCATAATCCGGCTTCAAGGCTACTCCGCTAGGCTGCGTGATGTACCGGTTTTTTGTTACTTTTAAACACTAAAAAAACTTGGAGGACACTGGGGCTTCGCCTTCAAGAGTAGGATACGATAGCGCAATCGGGCCCTGTCTGTGTCGCCTTCTCAATGTTTTATCCTGGTTTTGGTTCTGGATGGATGCCTCAACCGTACCGCAAGGAAGCATATGTCTGTGCGTGTAGCATTGGCCGTTTCAAAACTATCCAAGAATGCCTACTGCTAGTACAGTTGCGAATTGCCCACTGTTCCACAATTCTTCCTTTTGCGAAGCGGTGAAGTGCCCATTACGCGTCCGTAAGGCAACATGTGAACCTATGCAGCTGCTCACTTTATTGATGCTTTTGCTGCTGATGATGATTAAATATGTCTGAGCGCTTTCTAATGGGTGTGCCTTTAAAACATCGACTTGTTGCACAATTCGCATGTTTTGATGCCTGGCGTGATTCTATGCTTCCTGCCATACAATATTGCATGCATTAAGAAGACTCCTCCCACTACATGACATTCATATAGACTTTTTTTTTTTTTTTTTTTTTTTTTTTTTTTTTTTTTTTTTTTTTTTTTTAGAAGCAGTTTCAAGCAATGGCGTGGCTCTGTGGCTGAATACTTGCTTGCCACGCAGACGGCTTGGGTTTGATTCTCACTCGAGCCTCATTTGTTTATTATTTACTTTATTTCAATCTTTCTCGATTTTTCAGTCACGGACAGAGCTGATTTTTCGCTCACAACCAACAATGCAGACGCCGACATTGGAATTTCTGCGAAACGGCTATCACGGTGGCAAAATTTTTGTCGGTACCCTGTTAAGTGCAAGTGTTGTTTCGGTTAGTGTTCTCAAAGACTTGGCAAGATGGGATTTTCTGAAGCAGTTTATGGAAATGGAATAATAATAATAATCAGCTCACACGGGATGGGGTAAATTGGAGATCATTGGAAGAGGCCTTCGTCCTGCAGTGGACATAAAATAAGCTGATGATAATGACTGCCTGAAGCAAGATATGAGAGAAATTTATTCTTTAATTGTAGCAGTCTTCCAAGGAGGTTAGTTTGTCCGCCACAGTGGCACAGTGGTTCTGGTGCTTGGCTGCTGACCTGAACGACACTGGTTTGATCTCTGCCACGGCAGTCGCATTTCAGTGGAGGCAAAGTGCTAGAGGCCCTTGTAGTGTGGTGTCAGCGCATGTTAAAGAACTTCTGGTGGTCAAAATTTCCGGAGCTCTTAGATGCAGTGTGCCTCATTGTTATCTCCCGGTTCTGGCACGTAAAGCCCCAGAAGTTATTATTATTATTATTATTATTATTATTATTATTATTATCATTATTATTATTATTATTATTATTATTATTATTATTATTATTATTATTATTATTATTATTATTATAAAGGGGGTCTTTTACTGCTTGATTTTCCTTAGTATCAGAAATTGGATTCAAGGGTGGTGTGGTAAGCGGTGTCAAGGTGCATTTGTTTAAATGCACAGAAAAAGAAGCTGTGTTCATAGACAACACATTAGCTTTCCATGCTAAAATGAGCTGATGCATGTTATTGATTATGCTTTCTTTTTGTCCTCGTCACATCACGTTGATTATTCTGCCACGGGTTGTGCTTCATCCTCTTGATTTATTATTCTGCTTCTTCCTCTTGATGCTCTGCTTCTTCCCTCACTCAGGTACGTGTGAGCAGCTCACCAAGTGAACCCCTTCTTCTGGACAACTTACCATTTGACAAATACGAGCTGGAGCCATCACCGTTGACCCAGGCCATTCTGGGGCGCAAGCAGCCTACAGTAGCCTTTGCCGTTTCGGTGGCTGGAGCAGCACCTCAGAGGGGTGGCAGTGCCTTCGGCTATCTCAAGGCCAGCTCGAGCCTGGCGTGCGTAAACCTGTTTGTGCTTCCGTACAATTACACTGTGCTGTTGCCACTGCTGGACGAGCTGTTTCGTGTGCATCGGTGCAAGCCACCGCGTGAATGGAAGTTGCAGTTTGATGCTTACCTCAAGGGCATGCCACTGTACTATGCTGGGCCGCTAAAGCGTGCCCTGCAGCGTATGGGCGCACCCAACCTGGTGCCAGACTCGATGGAGAATTGCCTCAGTTACACCGTGCTCAACTACCTCAAGCGCCTTAAAAACCAGGTGAGCAGCTTTTGGGTGGGAATAGAGAGGGGCAAAGTGTATTGCCAAGTTTTTGCACTCTGCTAATTTCACCACTAGGGTAGTGTGCGTCGTGCAGCGTGCCAGCCTCCCCCTACCCTGCACCACACTTGTCAAATAATTATGTATGGCACTGGGACAGCACCACTGGGTCTTCCAATAGGGTAGCGCGTTATCAGCACTTGTATCGTGGCACCTGCGCTCGTGAGGACACGTGAGCGTATTTGCCGATTTATGCGACGCTGATGCTGTGGATGCTACACTAGTGGCACCTCGCACAGGGGATCCGCCGCTGCAGAATCAGGCACAGAAAGCCTGCAATGTAGCCACCTATATTGCCAACATATGGCGACAGCAAGGGATTATGCTCAGCCTGCCCTTCGAGTTCATTTTGTAGGTGAGATAACAAAAATCCAGGCGATTTCCAATCATACCTCACATCTTATTTCCTAGTAAACCAAGGAAAACTTGATACGATTTCGAGGTACCTTCTCGTGAAACATCTTCCTTGACGACCTTCCTAGTCAGTATGAGAAATTTACAGCGCTACAGGCAGGCATTGTTTCAAACTGAAGAAAAGAAACGCTGACCCGCCAACAGCAAATGAGTGGTCGCGCGCTCGCTTCCAGGACAAAACAGCAGCTTGCGGTTACTCCATCGGTGCGCGCTCGAAGCGCCATCCAGTTCTGCCGAGTGGAGACACTGCGCCAGACCGCACAGCTACAGCAGCTACAGCGCAGTGAGAAGAAGCCGACCAGAACTATGTGTTGCCAGCAGCAGCCGTCAGCACCGCCATGTTACGCGGAAAGGAAACCACACAACATTGAAGCGAGGTGACGTAATGCACTGGGTGGGGCGCCGCAAATGCCGCTGCCTTCTCCTGCAGAGTGAAGCGAGTTGAGGGGGGACAAATATTGCGATCACTGTATCTGCGGTCCTACTTTAGCTGTTCGAAAAATTTTTTTGGTTATGTATTTCTGGGAGGCGTCTGACTCATTCCACGGTGTTTTTCACGCCAAGCGCGAGGGGTGATTCATGACCCCTTTAAGAGGAAATGTTTAGGCCTTGAGCGGTTTGGTTTTAGCACACGAGAAATTCGAGGTTAAAAGAAATAAGTTCTGTACACAACTGGTTATAATGGTTGCCTTCACTTTCACCACCTTTATTGTGGATTGTGAAATGACAACCATCATTCTAACGCACTATGGGCGCTTTGTTGAAGGTAGTAGCAGACGCTCTCCCCACCCGGCGCCGGAGCAAAAAGACAATAAAATGCTGCATGCGCCGAACGCCACGCGTGGTGTTCTGTCGCCGCCGTCGAAGCTCCCCACCGCATCATCGCTCGCACCCCTCTCCCACCTGTCTCTCCCTGTGCTGTGCGCACCGCACACTCACTCGCTAAGTTGTCCCGCCACCGAGCGCAGCAGGCGCTCTCCCCACCCACTCCCCACCCTACCGCCTTCAGGAAAGCCAGCAGCGAGATCAGGCGCATAGTCGTTTGCATCCCATTTCTAAGGAGCTTCGCTCATCGATTGTATTCGTACCCGGAACTGCTAGTTTTTGTTCACACTTTTTAAAGTAGAGGTCCGCTTCCCTTTAGGAGTGGTAAAAACATTCGTGTAGCATGTAAAGAGCAACAAAAAACTTAGACGGGGATGTTTCACAATGGCCTACTGTCTTCTCAGTGGCGTTTTTCACTCTAATTCTAATCTTTGAAGGTTTATTAACTAATAATTGATTGCATAATTGGGATAAAGATTAAAGGTAGCCCGAATTTCTTAAAGTGTAGGTAAACAACATTGCCTTGGTTCTGTCCATCTACAGGGCAGTCGCTTTTCTTTAAAGGGACCCTGCAGTTCTTTTTGCACATAGGGACCCTGCAGTACTTTAAAGGGACCCTGCACTACTTTTCCCTCTGATTTATTTTTAATTTTTTATTTATTAATACCGTAAACCAAAGGCTCATACAGGAGTGGGCATACAAACAGTACTGCCAGAGCATCCATTGCAAAAGACAAAGTACAAAAGACATGCTGTGTCAGTAAAGAAAGGGAAAAAAAAATACACGTAAACAAAGTCAACATCCACATTAGGCACCTCATGAAAAGCCGCTTAATAGAAAATTAAAAGTGCTTTGGTGAACATGTGAGCCAACTATTATTGCACTCATGATGCTTAAAATGATGGGGCAGTGGTTTGATGTAAGAAATCTAAAACAAAGAAACTTGCAGAGCACAAAGAAGGACACGGACAAAGAAAGTGAAGACAGGACGATGCGCCTACTTCCAACAGACTGTTTAACGAGCCAAGGAGATACAGATACGTTGACCTGTTGTGCGCAGGTGCCAAGGCTGCTGGCAGGGCCAACAAAGTAGGATAAGAAAATACAAGGAAACTCGGGGGGAGTGGGGGGGGGGGGGGGAGAGAATGAATAAATCGCTCGAAATGCTACACATTGTCACGTGTAGAGCTACACCACTGCATTTTGTTAAAAAAATCAAACTCTTGGGTTCGATAAGTCCAGAGAGGCTATACTGACACAAGAAGCTCCTAATCTGGCAACTTCAATGGCCTTGGTAATCTCACGGGTTGTTTTATTGCTGCTTGTACTGATGACGATGTCATTATCAAGTGAAGGTGTACAACCACAGTGTTGACTAAGATGAACGGCTGGTACAGTCCGTGAACTATTGCTCACGAAGTCTGTTATTTAGGCATCTGCCTGTTTGTCCGATATACTTCATTCCCAAATAACAGACTTCATGTAGTGCGAAAAGCACTGTATACTGCAGAGCGCTACATACACTCAAACCTTGATATAACGAACCCAGATATAACGAAATATCGGTTATAACGAAGTAAATGAAGAATACTCCTGCAACAGGTATAGTGTTAGGAATATACCGTTATAACGAATTTTTGGATATAACGAACTTATTTTCATGTAAAATGCAACTTCGTTATAAAGAGGTTTGAGTGTAGTACTTTTCACAAAAAGCATGTAGGCCTCATTTAGTGCTGTTTCTTTGTTTAAACATGTGCAGTATTGAAGGATATGTTCCTCGCAAAAAAAAAAAAAAAAAGTTCAAGAGAATGTGTGCTTGTGGCTGTAATGCAGGCGAAGGCCGAATATGAGAAAGTGGTGAGTGCAGTGGGTGGGCCCAAGACAGGCCTGGGTGCCGAAGGTGTGCGGGTGAGCCCCGGAGTTCCACGGCCATCGACGGGTGAGGTGGCAAAGCTGTCCGAGCTGGCACTCAGCTGGAATCCCGCTCTACGTGAACGCCTGCAAGGCTTGCGCCAAGAGCTCAGCGACTTCTCTGGCTTTGCACTGGCACCAGCACCCCCGCGGCCCCCTGACACGGCCGAGGCACCTCCGAGAAATCCTTTCGATATCAGTCGTGCCTCCCTACTCCACCAGGTAGCACGGATGCGGGCACGCTATCTGCACCCCGGCACTATCCTACGGTTGCAGGATGCTGGTAAGACTCAATCGGAGCTTTGTCGTGGGCAGTGCATCATTAAGCATAAATAAGTAGCTGAATTTGAGCACTGCCTTTTCAGTAGCTGTAATGTGTTCTAGAGTCTTGACAAGATCTATGTTCTGCAACTGTGCATTTCCATTGGCTTCTGGCTGGTGAAGCTCTTTTTTCAAATTGTGGAAAACATGAAAACATGTTAACCTCTAATATGACTATGAGAAGACCCATGAAATATATTTATCTGGTTGGTACATTTAAAGAGAGAGGAAAAACATTGCTATGCATTGGTTTTCTTTTGGCAACGTTGTGTTTATGGCTGTTGGACTGTTGGTCAGAAAAGTGTGAGAAATTTGCATGAGTGTTCCTACATATAGCAGAACCTTGTTGATACGTTTCAGTATTGTACAATTTGACGATGCCAACATTCACCATATTTTTATCAAGTCTAATAGTATTATGTTTAGTGAACTTGAATTAAATGTTTTCTCGGATACTACATTTTTTTCCACGTTTTTATTTCAAGAATGTATGAACAAGCTTGTACTGTACTGTAAAGTCTTTCGGCATTGAATGTATTAGTAATATGAACAATTTTTCTTCTTGTATAGTTTGTTCTGTTTGAAAGACCTGACTTTTTTTTCTTATCAAGTCGAGAAATATATTGCTTATGCCTAGATAATAACGTTTCCTTATTCACTCTGTACTTCTGTGCGTTTTATGCAGAACAATTGCACAACCTTCCTGTAAGCCAAATGGGTAACTACCAGGAATACCTTAAGCGGATGCCCACACCATTGCGGGAAATTGAATCTACACCTGTACGGCAGCACATGTTTGGCAACCCATTCAAGATTGAAAAGGTTGGTCCTTTTGTGGCTGCTTTCCAATCGTGTTTGTCACCTTTACATTATGATTAACGAAAATGCAAGGAGACGACTGCACAGATGCTCAGGTGTGCACCCGTCTGGCCTTCTCTCATGTAGTGCCTTGTTTTTGTGCTTAGATTTTTCCATGCTTTCCAGTGTATAGGGCACAGCCACTGTTAGGCAATTTTATGATTGCAACGTAAAGCTTTCCATTAGCATTTTTTGCCACTCTGAACGTGTCATGCGCTATCCACTTGGGTATGCACATTATTATTTCGAACATAGCATGCATACCCAAGCAATGCTAATTCTACAAACCCTACTCTAAGCTGCCTATTTTGTATGACTTATGGTGGAGGTTGGTGTATGAGATGCACCTTTGCTTAAGGACCATCTATTTTTACTTAGTCAACATAATTACAAGCAACTGCGCATGCATGTACAGTCATTGCAAAATGTCATACGCATGGACACCCTGAATATTCATACGTACTATAATATTTAGGACCTAGAGATTTTGGCTGTATGAAGCTTGGAACTAATGTTCCTCTGAAGCATAGAAAGCCATTAGTGATTGCACTTTACTCAAAGCTGTCAAAGGCCTTGTCCTCTGGCGCACAACCCAAGCATTCTGCCACTTTGGTTGGCAACATCACTGGGTTGCTGTCATTGGCCTCTGAATAACTTCCACGTGACATTGTTGACGTATAATTGGCATTGCCTCTACTGCCTCTACTGTGTTGTGTGCTTGGCATGAACACATAAATAACAATCGCACCACGCCGAAACATAGGCACACAAAAGATAAATGGTGACTTGAAGCTGCGGCTGCTGTTGAACTGCCAAAACTTTTCACACAGAAACTGATAACTACGATAACAAAGTTCTGTTTTTTGTTTCTTTTGCAGTTGGTATGTTGCGGTTGCCTCAAGGAACCATTAAACATTGTGGTGCCTTTTTCATATTTATTGTGCTTCATAAGTTTAATGTGTTCTTTATAAGAAAACAGTTCAGCTATAAGAGCCGTATAGTAGGTGCGATTGCGGCTTTTACCATGGCCATAAGTGCTGCAGCTGTTGTGCTGTAAAAGCAGACATCTATAGCCACGGTTGCTCTATCATTAAAACGAGGTTTCTTTTTTCCATGATATCTGCACATGGCTTATTGTGTGGATTAAAAAGTTTCACATATTGGTTACATTAGTTTGCACAATTATGGCATATTTAAGATTCGCAGTTGTGCTAGACACACTGACAAGAATTTTGGGGACAAGCAGTGTTTTATACATGAGAAATACAGTGGCTGAGAGCATTTGATAACTAGGCTAGCACATTATTTTATTAAAATATATTAGTACTTGAACGTTCATTCAATAAAAATTATGGATTGTGTATACACAAGCATCAAGAACGACACCTTTGGTGTAAATTGTTGTCAGCTGACATTGCTGCAGAACACAAGCCTCTTTCAGATGTAAAACTTGCGCTGTACTGGGATTTGGGAAAGCTGTGCAGTGTCCTGTGTCTGATGCACATAACTCTGCTTGCTGTAGCGCATGATGGTGGACGAAGCAGACTTGGACCCGGCTGCCAGCCAGGCACGAGGGCACAAGCGACCCGCTGCCGAGGCTCCTGGGGGGACCCAGGGCTAAACGGCGGCCTGGACCTCTGCCTCGGAACTTCACTCGTAGCCGAAGTCCCATGCCAAGCCCTCCTTCTACTCCCGAGCCGGCCACTGCCAAACGGAGCCCACCCAGGGGTGAGATAGTAGCCCTGGTTATTGGATGACCGGTTACTGTTTTTATTAGGACCAGTTGCCTTGACTTGGTGCCAAATGCGTTGCCTTGGCACAATTCTAGTAATTTTGTTATCTATATATGATGTTGACAATGCTAGTGTATGATGTTGACAGTGCTAGCGGAACCATCAAAAGGTCACAGAAAAGTGAAGGAGCCATTAAAGGCCAACTCCGGTAATTTTTTGACGGTGTCAGGGTAATGGTGCTTTTATGTTCCTGAGACACTCTTGTCACGTGCCCGATAGCTGAAATGCTCAGCAAATTCGAAAATAATTTTTAATAAGCAAAAAGGCGCAATACCGAAACCGAAACCCAACCGAGTGTACTGTCTACGTATGACGTAGTAGTTTGTTACAAACCGGAAGTCGTGCAAGGCATGCTGGTCCTGCCGGTGCGGAATATCGCACGCTCCTCCACAGAGAACAGAAAATCGCGCGCCAAACCAGCGAAGCGCCGGCCAAATACCGTTGCCTTGTGGCCAGCACAATATACGCTGTAGCGGCCAAAGGTAGTGAACCTATCGGCTGCGTCAGTTCCGTTGACTGGCAAACCAGGACGTCACACACGCAATGTTGCCAATAATTGTGGGAAGCCGGGTGAGCGTTTGCAGACAATTCATTTGCAAACAATCAGTGCATCTCTCAAGCTTGAAATTTGGCATAAATGCCGGAAATGTGCAAAGGAACGTACCCAGCGAATGTCATTGAGATCCATTGACCTCGAAAAATCGCCGGAGTTGCTGGTGCTGCCAACTGGTGCTGCCAACTCATATTAGCACTTTTGCTTATTCTAAAACCATATTAAAAGCATGTTTATAGTGCTAGTAAACAACCCTGCAGTTCAAAATTTGTGATGAAGAGATAACTGCACACTTGTCCGATGTGAACTTGGTGCCGCAAGAATTTTGCAAATAACTGCACTAATAAGGAAGTTATAGGGGATAGAAAAATTATTTAGGCTGGTTTCAGTTTTTCGCTCAGCCTCGCCACCCTTTGGCGTGCTCAGAGGCATAGCCCGTCGTCGTGAATGTGCCCACATCGGCAACATAACGTGACGTCAGCGATTGCATCATAGGCATGCAGGTGGCACATTGAGGAAGCGCATTGTGAGGCACTGACAAGATAAACAAGTATGAGACAGGCGCGACAACTGAGTAGTTAAACCTTGTCACTTAAGAGGCCAGGGTGCAATTTCGTAGCGCAGAGGACCAGTCAACGAGGTCAGCACTGTACTATAACATTGCCCATGAGCAACATTATGTCACATCGCGGGAGTATAGGAAAGGTCAGGTACAGTAGAGGGACGCGGGAATCGATTTTCAAAATGGCACATCTGCATGGCGCGCTGCGCTGTGGTATTCGCTAAATGTGATTGCTGTATCCTCCTAATGAATGAGCTAGCTTGTTTAGGAGGCGTCAGGCAAAAGTTGGCACCTGTTTACTGGCTCGTTAAGGTAATGTTTGGCACCAATGCTTAGTCAGCGAAGTCGTTAACACCTTTGCATGCAAATGAATTGAACAACCCAAACATCTCGTGTTAGAAGTGCTGGTGTCAGTATAATCCTAAATCCTATATCCCTGTGTTGGTGCACCTTGATATGTGTCCAAGACAAATGCACATAAAAGTGACATTTCTTTAATGACAATATCACTCGTAAGCATTATATTTTGCAATGGGCAAAGATGAGGTGAAGTTTCAGTTAAAGTTTGTTTCAGCTTGATAACTGCAAAACATTTTTATGCTGAATATGTTCTGATACTGGAGCAAGTCTTATGAATCGATTTGTCTTTGCAGCAGAAGAGGAGACAAGCAATGGCTGGGCGCCCAGCGAACCAGCCTCTTGGGAGGAGAGAAATGGCCAGGTGGCTCCACCATGGCGTGACAATGGTCTTATCAGGGGCTGCCTGCTCAAGGAAGTCAGGAAGCCTGGCAGAAGTGAGTAGCTATGGACATGTGCTCAGCCTTGCACCTGTTCTCGTGACAGTTTGTTTTTGCCCTCGTTATACGAGAAACCTATTTACAGTACCTTAGTCAGGAGCACACTAGGCGTAGTTAACTTGCTGGCCTAACTGCTATCTGCTAGCTAGTTGTAACTGTTGCAAATTAAGCTTTGCAACTTCAGTATACATGCACGCACAGACAGAAAGCACGCCCTTCTGTCAATGCTTGCGCATTCAATTCCCAGCTTTTTGCCAGCACGAAAGATGACATTTATGTCGTAATTACCGACTATATTCTGCAAGTGGTCCGAGACAGAATGCAGATAGGCGAGCAAATGCACTGCACCTAGTCCCTCTATTTGTTCCCGCCTCAAGCGGTGTAATAATCGCTGTCAAGTGGAAGCAAGGACCAAGTGTGGAAACCAGTCACTTCTAACCTGTCAAACTTGCACAAGAAACTCTCACATACAACATGGACACAGGACTTTTTTTAGAGCTGAGCGAAAACAAGACGTGGCCAATCCGTTCTTAACAATCTTTGACTGGGCTGAATGATAACTTTAAAGCGGTTTCGCGGATCGGGGTGAATAGGAGCAGCAAACATGGCCCCTCTGGAACTGTAATGAAAAATCGAGGAATTGCAAAATGTCCCTTGAGGCTTCAGAAGTAAGGGACAGACATCTGGACCATTGTTTGAGGAGACTCAAAACCTCAATCATAGACCGAATAAAAGCAGCACTATCAAACAGCACAAACACCAAATAGCTGTCCACGTATCTAAAGACGTGTCGTACAATACCTTTGAAATCTCAGTCTAAGCTCAGTCCACTTTTTCCAAGAAAAATTTTTACTTAGTTCTGGTGCCACTCTTGACATGACACAAATCCCCGACTTCTGTATATACAGACTCTGCTTAAAAGAAACAAATGTCGAGTATAAATAAAGCCATAATAGGTCGAGGAAGCACTCTGCCGGAATACCAAGCCTATTTCTGAAAGCAGCTTCATCATTGTCCTCGATGATGGTATCTTTCACACAACTTGTGAGGTACAATCACGTGGCGATGAATAGAAAAGGTCCTGTATGTCTTCGCTAAACGCAGAACACTTTCTAGGGTTGCGCTTAGTGAACACCGTCTCCACCTCTCCAGAATTACGAACAATAAAAGGTTCAACCATCCGTAAAAACTCCAAATGCTTCTTTAAAAAACCCAACACAACGTGCTGCTATGAGTTACGCTATGTAATAATGGCCCGGAAAGGGACTTCAGCCTTGTGTGTTTTCGCAGTGAAAAAAATCTGATGCTCAAGACCTTTAGCGGATTTAACTCCAGAATGTAAACGCTCTAAATTCAAATGCACAAGAAGGGCCAGGGCACACTTCTTTATCTCAGAAGCCGTTTCAGACTCGGGCTTGAAGTTCTTTTCTACAGCATCCCTGGCTTTCTTATCAAACAACTCCTGTGGCATGGCAGCAAAGAACCCTTCCTTGTCGGACATTAGGGCACAAAGGCCATTGTCTAGGGCAGCTGCCAGCATTGAAAGGTGCTCTGTAAAGGGACCGTCTACGGCTTGGAAAAGTTTTTTTTTATTTTGGTGAAAATGATAAGATTGTTTGTCACATCAGCGGCAACGAGCGTGTTTTTGTTCGATAAGAACAGGAATTATATTTTTAATTTGGCTTTGAAAATTGTGAAAGTATAACCGCTAGTGTCATCCAACAGCGATGTGGTTCAGCCTATTGGTAGAAGAAAAATCTCTCGCCGTGTTCGCCTGCCTGCCTACGGCGGAGAAAGAAGAGGACGGCGTGCGGTGCCACTCAAAAGAGAAAAAAGAAAGTATTGGGCAAGCACATGGGCGAACAGCAGCGCGACTGACTATAGGGAATTTTTGAACCATGCCCATGAGTTCTCTTTCGTAAAAGTGCATATACCAGTATTCACTGACGCTGCAGTCACATCACGACATGGTCAACTTCGTGGGTTCTACATTGAGGAAGATTTTGCCTTCAGTTCCCGCTTCGCCAAGGTATCCGTGTTAGCAGTCATACCGCATATGCTACACAGAACACCGAAACATAACTGAAAAACAGCAGCGACCTTCTCTTCTTCTGTGAAGCATGTCTCATCTTCATTTTGTTCGCACGTTTGGCATGAGAAGAACCACCACAGTTCGTTTGGCAATGTTGGCGTCCCAGTGTTGCTGGAACACCACAGTTTGTTTGACAATGCCCCCCCCCCCCCCCCCCAAGTTTTCCGCTTGACTGCAGTGATTTTTCAGGCTGACTAAACACAGCTGGAAAGACTGGTAATAACACTTTATTTGACAGTTTGCAGGTTTTAAACAACCATTACTATAATCATTTTATTATTAAACAAAACCTAATTAAGCCTGCAAAAAATGCTTGCGGTTCTAGTTTTTGACTTTCACCGGCATAGCGATTGTCATCACGTGCAGTACCCAGTGTTGCGATTACTGGTACTACACCATTTGAAGAAGACAGAATGTACCGTAAAATACCGAGCAAGCGCCCCGCTACGGTAAAGGATAATTCGACAAGATTTGGATGGGGGGCCCTTGCTCGGTTGTGGATCAAAATTCAAGTTGGCAGCGAAGAGCCGCTAAGAATAAAGAATGCACACCCGTGCTTCTAATTAAACGCCTTATTCAATACGCATGCATTCATTGTTTTCATTCACCCTCGTTGGGTAAATAAAAACAGTGAATAAAACGGTGAAAATGGTGGGAGGAGGAAGGGGGCGCATATTTGAAATCTCCCGAAGAATGGAGGGGGCTGCTTGCTTGGGTAGGGGCAGTTGCTCGGGATTTTACAGTAGATAAAAAACATTTGGTTTTAAAAATTTCTACTCGCTTTCCAGAAAAACCGCTGCAAGGTTGGACAATTCAGACCGTATGCTTTCTATCGTGACACAAAACAGAAAAGCAGTAAGGCACAGTAGACACTTTCTTTAAAGAACCAACTCACGTGAGATCATAGGTTGGCAAAAATTGTGGAGCTCGCTCAAGCTCACTCATGAAGTGTGTTTTGTAGACCTGTGCGAATAGCAAAATTGTGGGTGCGAAGCGGAATTCGAATATTGAAGTGCGAGTGTGAATCGAATCATATATTTTTCTGATATTTCTCAAATGGTTCTAGAATATTTTTCTAATACTTCGTAGTGAAATTGCAGAAAAGAGTTGGAGAGGATTCCGAAGCATATTCTTATGAAATAACAACATGAAAGTGTTTCTTTTGGCCAGGTTGGTGAAGCGCTGGAGGGCATTGTCACAAAGTCCGCCCTCAAAATATTGACGACGCCCCTTTTTATTAGGGGAGGGTTCTCCAATAATCAAGAGAGACAACTCGTTTAAAATGTCGAGTATAAGGAGATGGGCATGCGCAGTAAACACCAGGGCTGGGCAAAGATACTTTGAAATTGTATCGCGATACGATACAAGATACTCGGGCAAGAAGTATTGGAGATACAGATACAAGATACTTCCGGAATGAATGTATCCGATACGATACTTCCCAATTGTATCTTAAGATACTTCGATACATTTGTAAATTTGCTATTATAGATGTATATAATGACGCTGCAAATGCCTATGTACAGATGTGTTTGCTTGAGAATGTCTTAACTGCGACCAACTTTGTTTATTTTAATGAAATATTTGTTTCAGTCCCGAAAGTTATATCTTTCTTGCTCAATGTATATTAGTTTTATTCTGAAACAAGTTATTGGCACTTGTTTACCTGACAGTTCTTCATAAGCTGTGGTATCAGTAGTTTTTACTTGACACTTTTGTAATTTATGGGTGTCGCTGCTTTACTTCGCGATCAGCAAGCGGATTGCCGTCTAACTGCAAGAACTTCAATAAGAAGCCTCCACAAGACGGCACAAATAGCGGCGCAGAATCTTGCCTTGTCCGTAAAGCGTATTACCGCTTTCGTAGTACTGAATCACCCGACAGTCTTAGAGGAGCAATAACGCTGGTGGCGATATTTCTTTGTGTGAATCAGCATGTGAAGACGAGAACTACCGAGTGCGATCACAGTTCATTGAGGACATAAAACTGCAGGGATTTTTCATATCCTACCTATCAACTTGCGTAAAGTGTTCGTTAGGTACATATTCACTAACGTGTAGTCTTTTACCATATCGACTCCGAGAGAACTTGTGCCACCCTGAAGTTTCCCAGATGTACTGCACGCGGGAAAAATCGTCGCAGGATATCACTTCTATTCACACTATTGCAACTTCTAGCTTGCTTACCTGCTTTTTTTGTAACACACACACACACACACACACACACACACAAAAGAAAAGACTTTACAGGGACCTAAAAACAGGAAAGCGAATATACCTAAGTCAAATAGCAAGGCATTTCCTCAAGAAAAAGTGACAGTGGATAGGTATACAGGGTGGTTCACATAAGTACAACCAATTATTTAAAAAAGCAAGCGTTTAACTGCGACTCAATGAAATAAATGGCATATGGCTTACCGTCATGTGACGCTCGTTATGGTATTTTTACATTGCGCTTTGTACGTTGGTTAACTATGGTCAATTATAAGACATTTTTAATATTTACTTTTGAGCAGAGTGCACTTCGTCACCTCGTAGAGCGCATTTAAGAACGACCAAAGCAATTATTTTTTGACGACGTGCATGCTGCGGAGTGAATATTTTCTGTCTTTCAAAGCAAGCACGAGAAATATCAAATCAAACCACGTGACTGCGCTCATGCGCTATCATACTGCAGCGCTCTTAAACGTGCTTCGAGCGAAATAACCGGCGCGCGGACCGTCAGCCTGTCGCCGCAGGGACGATGGTGTTTCTTTGCCTTGTGTGGCGGTCAGAAATGTTGAAGCTCTGTGGAGCCGATGCCTAAGCCGCGGCCGCTCATTTCGTCGTGGTCCACTTGCCGGTTGTTTCGCGCGAAGCACGTCTGAGAGCACTGCAGCACAACAGAATTGGAGAGCAGCAATGTGGTCATGTTTCTCCGGCTTTCTTTAAACGCCGGAAAAATCCCTACGTAGCATGTATCTTCCCACACACACACAAAAAAGAAAAAAAACCAATTCAGATATGTCGTTTTAGAATGCCCTCTAAAACGTAACGAAACGCACAGTACCCTAAAGTGTATAGCAGAATTGTTAAATCATTCGTGTTAGTTAAGAAATTAAGTGCAATATAAAAATACTCTAATGAGAGCGACATGGCGGTAAACCCCATCTTTGGTTTTATTAAGCTGAGGTTAGGCAGTTCTACCCAAATATTTGGTTCCATTTAGGTGACACCCTTTATAAACACGATACAGGCGACACCCCTAAAAGCTACGAATGTAGAGCATCAACTTAGGTGTTAACCCTTTGATGGTTTTCGCCGTACATGTACGGCAGCACCTAACAGTGCCCAAATGGTTTTCACCGTACATGTACGGCATGGCCTTTATCTTTAAAACGCGCGCTTTTTTCGATCATTTCTCTGTGCTGGCGTGTGCTGCCACACTTCAGGAACACGTGGAATTTTTTTCATGCGCCTATGTTTCTCCGTCGTTATTTTGTTTTGCTTCGCAAAACGGCGATCCGGCAACCACTTGCGCACCCGAGCGCGTTCGCGGTTCGGCTGGTTTAAAACGCGCGCCTCTTTCCATCATTTTTCTTGCTTGACATGTGCTGCCATGCTTCGGGAAACTGTGAAATTTTTTTCATGCGCCGATGTTTCTCCGTTGTTGCTTTTTTTATGCTTCGCAACGTGGCGCGCCGGTAGTCGCTTGCGCCTTCGAGCACGCCCGCGGCGCGGCTGGTTTAAAACGCGCGCCTTTTTCGATCACTTCTCTTGCTTGACATGTGCTGCCACACTTCGGAACACGTGGAATTTTTTTCACGCACCGATGTCTCTCTCTCGCTTTTTGCTCTCAAAAGCGGCGCGGCGGCTTTCGCTTGCACACCCGAACGCGCGCATGCCGTGCGGCTGGTTTCGGTTTCTTCCTTCGGTTGGTTATCGCTTCTCGCGCCCGCAAAGCTGATCGCTGTCTCATTTTTAATCTCTCAAAGGGTGACCGCTTGTGACTCTCTCGTTTATTGCTCCTCGAGGCGCGATTACATCCGTTTCGGGAGGAGCTAAATTACACTAACCTTGCCGCCGTGGTTGAGTTTCCTGTTTAGGGAACTCGGAAAAACTAACCCCGTCTCGTTGGCGATAAGATGAATGATCATTATAGCTTTTTTCCCTCGTTTTGCTTTCCGGACGGGCGCAAAATCAGTTTTCTTCCGTGCGCTCACTCACGCAGTTCGCCTACGCTGCGGAAGCTCACGCCGGTTGCTATGGTGCTAGGGGGGTCGAGCGGCGATTCTTCCGATGTGGACTATTCCCCAAGTGCCGGATCTGATTCTGTGGATGTCAGTTCTTCAGGCGAGGATTTACTTACGAGTTCAGACTCGGATGATGATGAAGGAGCCGCATATTGAATACGTGCGCGGTGAGACAATCCGGATCGGATCAAAGGTGACAATTCCCCAGTGTTTAGTTTTAGAGGAAAAATATTTTTTTTTACCGGAAAAGTACTCTGGTGCGCTTATTTTTGTAGGTCTGTGAGCTATGTTTATTATAATGCATAATTTTTATTTATAAGACATCGTAAAAGTATTTTTGTTTAGGATTTTGCCTGATGTTACTATGAATAAACCATGTGTATGTAACAACACAAAATGATTTTTGTGTCACTTTACGGTCACGGAAAAAAATTTTAGACAATTTTTTTTCTTAAATAGAATGGTCTGAAGAATTTATTTCAACAATAAAAAAATTACACATTTTTGGCACGCATTTCGCGAAAAAATTCGACCCTGAAAGGGTTAATGTCAGACAATAGAAAACTCAGTGCCCACGGAAACTACCATTAAAGGGCTCCTGGGGACGCCCATGAGAAAACGGGAGTACTTGGTATTATGTTTCACAAATCCCCTTCGTAACGTCTTTAAGATTTGTCATTATAATTGCCATTATTATAACGTAAACTCAATTTCGCAGTTTTCTCAAACAGTGAGCAGAATTTTTTTTTTCTGTAAGTACTAGGCACGCTCAGACTATTTTACCTTTACCCTCAACATCGCCTGAATAGTAAACTCACATGGAATGTAGATATGTCAATAGTAGCAATGACACCGACAATTAAAAATAAGAATAAATAAAAGAAGGACTAGAAAAAAGGAAAAGAGGAGAATGTTACAAAATACATATTACAGTTAACAAAAGGGAAAAAACTAAAGAGAGACCTAGATAATGTGCGGGATGCAAATGGAAGACAGCAAGGAGAGCACTTGTGCTACAATCAAGCTATCATTAAAAAAATTCCCCATCTCCCGCTAAAGGGAACCATGTGTGGATGCGAAGCAGCGGGGAGATAATTAGCTTGAGCGGGAGGAACGTCGCCGCTCTCATTTCACGGCAGCGGTCCGGGCGCTCATCGCGGCGCTGCACAGGAGAGAGAATGAGGCGCGCGCGCTCCGTCATTTTCATACCGCGGAACTACCGTGGCGCCCCCAGCGGAGTATGCAGCTGTCACACCACCTGTCGTGCGCGCCGCTCCGTAGAGGATTCCTTGAGGAAAGGACGGGGGGGGGACCGTAGGAGGGGAGAGAGAGGGGGGAGGGGACGTGCATGCGCTGTGGGGGGTGTGGGACGCGGGAGCCGCTCCGTAGAGTAGAGGATTCCTAGAGGAGAGAGGGGGAGAGGCCGCGCATGCGCTGTGGGGATGTGGGACGCGGGGCGCCGCTCCGTAGAGTAGATGATTCCTAGAGTAGAGAAAGGAGGTCAGCGTAGGAGAGGATAGGGGGAGGGGACGCGCACGTGCTGTGGGGAGTGTGGGACGCGGGGGGCCGCTTCGTAGAGTAGAGGATTCCTAGAGGAGAGAAAGGGGTTGAGCGTAGGAGACAGAGGGGGAAGGGATACGCATGCGCTGTGGTGATGTGGGACGCGGGCTGGAGGGACGGACTAAGCCCCCTCCAAATACATGCAAGCAAGATCAAGGAATGGGGTCAACCTGGGGGACGTGGGAGGGACGGACATAGCCCCTCGAGCGTAAGATGCTTCGCATCTAAAACTTGTTGCATAAATGAGCACGAAGAACAGTGATACAGTACGCCAAATATCATCTCTTACGTTAATGTTTGTTCTATTGTATTTAGCATCGACACCGGTGGTGCGACGGTTGTTAGAATCTTATTTGCATATAAGTCAATCTGATAGTGTGCAAGTCAAGCTTACATCCAAGATCTGTCAAATCTCTGCGTGAAAGCAGCGAGACGCAAAGCAACCCCATTCTTGCATTCTTGGGACTTTGCAACGATGGACCACGCAAGACGAACTTCGATAACAACAGTATAGCCACATCTGAATTTGAGCGAAAGACACCACACGCATGGGACTAGGAGCTCAGTACCATGGCTACAAACAAGGTTCATAGCACCGACACAGCTAAAAGGAAAGAAAACATCGAGAAACAAAAGGTGGGCTGCACGTAGACGTTCGCGCGCCTGTTTTTGTCGAGATGGCTCAAGCACCATCACGTGACTCTGTTCCACCAATAGAGACGCATATAGACCTTATTTCCAATGCTCACTGGAACACTCTGGTGGAAAGATAAAGGAATGCAACTGTCATCAATTTATTGAGGTGGCTTAGTGGCAGCAGCGTGAGAAGCAGAGTTCAGCCAACGTTTGTTGTGTCACAAGGTGGCGTTTCTAAAGCAGTATCTTGTATCTTAAGATACCCGATACATTACTGAATGTATCGGAAATACAGATACAGATACTCGTTTTGCGAGATGTATCGCGATACAGATACAAGATACCCAACGAGTATCTAAGATAGTATCTAAGATACATGTATCTTCGATACTGCCCAGCCCTGGTAAACACGCAAATAAATTTGCAGAATGCTCCGTGGGCGGTGACTGCATAGGCGGTTCGTACATGTGCAGCTTCTTCCGTGGGAACGGTATCTTGCCTCGGTTCTCACACGAGCATTTTGCAGTCCAAACGTGGCGTTTCATAGTTGTTTTATAAAGAATGAGGCAATGCAAAAACTGAATTGTATTTATGTATATGATTTTGTGCAGCCAAAGTGTTGTTGACAACACTTTACACGTGAAAGGCAAAGATAATACTTCCTCGGCCTCTCCTCCTCTTTCAACTTCTGTGGAAGCCCGACTGATGTGGCGGACAAGGGTGTGCTCCCTTCGAGTCCGGAGTTCCTAATCTACCTCATAGACATCAATGTACAAGAACATCTAAAATTTAGGATGCTAAAAATCTTCGGCGTCCAATTTTTCTGACTTTCTGCCCAAATTTCAGGTCCAAAACAGCATTAACTGAGCCCCCACCTCTGCCAAATCTATCATCTCCATGTCGAAACCAGCGTTTTCTTGAGTTAGCACAATTTCGACCGTAGCAGAGCCTGAAAGGCAGCTTTGCCGCAATACGAGAGTGTGATGGGGTGAAACATATTGGAAATCTGAAGGGACCACTGACAATCTGAGATTGACTGTGTTTGTCTTCGGGAAGTTCAAATAGTTCGAATAGTAAAATTCTGGTGCGAATCGAATCGAATAGCAAACACTATTCGAAAAAGATTCGAAATTTCGAATATTCTCACACCCCTAGTATTTTGCGCTTAGGACTCAACTCACCAAAATTTTCCTGAGCTGGACTCACTCGGTTTCACACTCACGAAAATTTTCTTTAACCGGACTCACTCGGACTCGAACTCACCAAAACATTATTAACCCGGACTCACTCAGGCTCGCTGCTCGATCTGTCTGAGTGAGTACAAGTGAGTCGACTCATGAGTGAGTTCGCCGACCTATGCATGAGATACCCGGCGCACAAGGAGCACGGGGCCAGCACCCGCGTTAGCTGGGGAACGAGGCGCCAAAGGGGAGGGCGCGCTCGATTCCCACATTATTCAAATGAAAAAATCCATAAACAGGGGTTGTGTGCTGGAATTTTCCTGAGCTGGACTCACTCGGTTTCACACTCACGAAAATTTTCTTTAACCGGACTCACTCGGACTCGAACTCACCAAAACATTATTAACCCGGACTAACTCAGGCTCGCTGCTCGATCTGTCTGAGTGAGTACAAGTGAGTCGACTCGTGAGTGAGTTCGACAAGTGGACTTGTCTTCTTCAAGGATGGTAGAAACCGGCTGTTATGTTCCCTGGTGCTGTCATTTTCAGCTAGTCCTGGCATAGCTCCCATAGAATCCTCTGCATTGGGAACCGAACTGTTACGTTGTGAAATGGCACCCTGATCTGGTCAGAGTGGCCACGGAGAGTGGCTATGTTGACTTTTCACGCAGCTTAGCCTGTCTTGAGTACAAGATTAGCTGCACAACGCAGTCTAATCAACCACGACATGTATTGAGTTCCTGCTAGCGAAATCATTGACCAGAAGATATGGATTTGCTGTTTAAACATTGTGTCTATGACATCACTTGGCTTTAAAATTCGTGTTAGCAGTAGTAAGGCTTCTGAGATCTACTTGGTTACTCTGTCACATTGGTGTAGGCTCATCATTGTCCATGCTTCTGCTAGTCGCAAGCATTGTCTGCGAAACCAGTGTGCAATGCTGAGATGCTCTAGATTTTTCAGCATGGGAGTGTACCATGTCAGCACTCTAGACAGAAGTGTGGACTACTGTAAGTGTTGTTTTTTGTGCAGCATTCAGAATGCAGCCACCATTGCTGGGAATCAAACTCAATGTTGTCGCTTTAGTAACAGACTGTTATAGCCACTGAGCGTGGCTGTGGTAATCGAAGACACCTGTTGAGGATGGTGATTTTTTTTCCTCTTTTTGCAGACTTTGAGCGTCTCTTTGAGCTGCTGGGCCTAGTGCAGGGAGGCCTGGAAACACAGGTGTGCATGGTTCGCCACGTGATCCACGAAGCGGGACGTTTCAAGCGCCGCCTGCTCATGCAGATGTTGCAGGACTTTGAGCAGCGGCTCGTTGATGCGGCTGCCTTTCCGTCGGCTTAGTAGCATGTGTGGCACACGACAGTCTGTTTTATGCGTTTTTATTTTGATCACAAGAGGATGCTCAGCCAGGCCAGGATGAGCACTGTGCCGCCAAAGGGGGGCACCGTACTTGACCGAAGGGTTGCCCGTCAGGGCATATGCATAACACGAGCCACAGAAAAGGCCCATGCCCACCAAAAGGAGACTGCCCACCTGCAAATGAAAAATCAAGATACTGTGTTGGGTTGAGGCAGTTTGTGAAATTGTTTTGGTACTTTTTCAATGACCTTTGTGCACGCCAGTGACTGCTTTGCAAGTACTGTAGGACACGAGTCTTGAAATTGGGCCAACTCGGGATGTGAGAGAACATACTTGTTGGCTCAAATAGTGCTTGCTGAAAGACATGGCTGTGAACTAGCCACTATCATCACTGATGGGTTTTTTTTTGTCCCCCCCCCCCCCCCCCCCCTTATCTCTTTGTATGTCCTCCAGTTCAAGTTTTTTGGGGGTTTATTTCACATCTTTACCTACACTACCCTGTCCATGCTCTCTCACCTCTTTTACAACAGTTCCAATGCAATGCAAGGTGGCTTAACACAGCAAACCAAACACACCATAGACCGGAATTTCCTCTTTGCAATGTTTAGTCTAATTAATTCATGCATAAATTGGTTTTTGTCGCCAGTTCAGTGCCAGTAAAATCAATTGCGATCTCTTTTATTACTGTTTTCTTGTGGCATGATGGGTCATCAGCAAGTGAATCCAGTCTAGGGTCCATATTTTCCAGCAATAATGGTCATAACCAGCAGCTGATTTGACCAGTTTCAGAGCCGCAAAAGTAATTCGGTGCCAGACATCACGTACTGCAATAAGAGCGATTCCTAGTTCAATCACGGCTTAGTTAAAAGCAGTCAGCAATGTCTTCAAAGATAAGGGAACATGTCATGGTGTCCCACTGGCCTTGAGAACAATTTCCTTTTACGAAAGTGAAGACTACAGTTCATAGTACTTCTGATCGTAAGGTGCGTATTCAGTTAGCGTTGAGTGGTGCAGCCATGAGATGCAATGACAGTTTTAATATAATGAAAAACGGTGCATTGTCCGTGTCGAATGAAACCCAAATAGCGGCAAGCATTCACAATGGAATAGTGCATGCCTTCCAGTCATCACCATTGGAGCGCAACCTGTTGGGCAGCACTGTGCATATGCGTTCCTGTCCATTTTAATAACTGGATTGCACAGCGTGCACTATACCATTACGAATGCTTGCCGCTTTTTGGGTTTCATTCAACATCAACAGTACCTGGCAAGTCACTGTGGTATGCTTTGTCTTTTCGGTCTTGAGCAGTTTAATTTCATGAATGTCTCCTGTCTTTCCTTTATTTAACAGTGTGTCTGATGTTTTTTGGCACTGTTTACATCCAGATGCAATCTGCCCATCTAAAGTGCCCGGTTATGTAAATATTGTATGTTCCCCAGCTCTCTTGCCACGTGCTCTTATTTGTACAGCTGCATTATCACCAGTGTATTCCATTTTTATAAGATGGGACGGAAGTCTCTGGTTGGAATAACTTTGGCCAGGTTCACAAGAGCGTGGGGTTTCCATTGTACAGCGTACATGCACTGCCTTTCATGGGGGGCACTCTCATTGCCATTTCCGTACTTACTGGCTCGATGACTGGTTACTTTTTGTATATAGCAGCTTCATTGGGTTTGAGATGTTCTTATACATTTCTGTTTCCTCACTCAAGATAGCTGTACATAAGAGGCTGCTAACAATCATTATGTCTTCAAGCAGCGAGGACAAGAACGAATTGTGTCATGTACAAAGTATAAACATCAGTGTGTGCCTATGTGTCATTTCATCAGAGCGTTAAGTATGAATAGGGATTTGTTCACACCATGTCATATGTGCCCTCAAGTATTCCTTTAATCTGAGGTTTGCTCTTACGGCTGCATGGACAGTTAAAAATGCAATATTAAGGTAGCACTGATTTTTCTGTTCAATGTCATGGGTCTCTTTAAGATTACTGTGTTTCAAGCAAACCTAACTGTATCTTTCATGTTTTCTTTCCTCAAAAGGCACAATCAGAAGGAACGCATGATGAAAATGATTAAGTTTTCTATGCTAAAAACTTGCATATTTGATTTCTTTGAGGCAAACTCTTTGTCAAGGCCTCAAAATGGAGGACAAATCCAAGTGCAAATCTGATCCTCACAAATATTTGCCTTTTATGTGCATCAAATTACCTGAACTTATATTTCAAGCTTTGTGTCCATTTTTTTTTTAAATATGCAAATGTTTCAAGCAGCAGTGCTGCAGAAAGACATTACTGTTTACATGGACATTTTTGTCGAAAAAACAATAAATGTTTTGCTACGAATTGCTGTAGGAGCATGCACCATTATTCAGATATTTCCGAATAAAAGCACCATCTTTCACCTGACACTTTTGAAGCAACATCAGGCATCAAGTACATGTGTCAAAAGAGTGCAAACATGCTGCATGCATCGACAGCACATAATTCAGGGTGTCTACCAACCTGTAAAACCTGGAATTGTCAGGATATTTGAACATGTCTGGAAAAGTCGGGGAATCGTCAGGGAATTTTTTTAAAAACCTGGTTGGGTCATGGAAACTGACTGATGGCAGTCTGTGCGACTGTCACGAAACGAATTTTTACTTTTAAGGTATGAGGCCAAGTGAAAAAAGCGACTTTTTTTTTCAAAATGTCAGTTTTTGGTTTTGATCATGTTAAACGCGCAATTCATTGCCCGTCATTTTGCTGCAAAAAGTTTCTGTCCACGCCGATTTTTTCAAAAGATACAAGCAAAAATGTGAGACCACCCATCACCTACGAAACCGAAACTGAAAGTGCCGTTTTTGTGTGAATCACACGATTAACTAGATATGTAGTATTTTTTTGCTTATTTAGCAATCATATCAAGTGCGAACATCTAATAATGCTCTAAGAGCTTTGTCAACACATCATTTTGGTTCATAAAAGTCATAAACTCATCACCACGGGTACGCATAACGTGGTACATGTGTTGATCACACTCAAGGACACGTACGTGAGCCTGTAAACCATCAAATTTGCTTTGTTTGACGCTGTGGGCCATTTCAATAGTAGAAACAAGAGCACATTTTATGTTTTGAGCAAATTCGGATCGATCCAGGCCTCTACACTGCAAAAGCTTGCCTCACAAATGATCAGCACCGCAGCGCGAAAGCGTCCCGTCATGGCACTGATGCTGCATTGCAAGCTGGAAAAAAAAATTAAGAGTTGCCACTCGAGCAAAGGCTCACAATAGTAAGGTCCACGATGGAACTGGCTACGAATATTGAGAATTTTAGCGCTCTTGATCACCTTGTGTAAGCGCTGCACCTGTTTCAAATCTTTTTTCTTGATTTTCTCAGAACCTATATTTCTGGTATTTTTCCGTACGCAAACAGTCATAACTGTTTTGCTAATGAACAATTTTGATTAAAACTTGGCACACTTACTTATCAACTTAGTAGGCGTGCAATGAACCTCAATAATCAAAATCGTGCTACAAGGTTTAATATGGCTGCCTGTTATACGAAGGTGCCCCTAGCGCAAGTGCAAACTTTTTGGGTTATTTTATCACTACGTTTTTAATATTCATCAGATCTCATTTGTTTTGGTTCATTGCACAGGCCAAAGCCTTTTTCATGTCCCTGCAAAAAATAAATATTTTTTATTGAATGGAATAAAATTAACGAAAAATAGTACTTGCTTTAAAATACTCACATGTGCCTAAAAAGATGTGTTTTGTATTGTAGGCTAATAATCTTTAGTGATTATCGCTTTTTAAAAAAAAATTTTCTGACACTTGGCCTCATACCTTAAACAAAGCTTTCAAAGTTGCTCCTTTTTCTGCAACTACAGTAAACAGCCAATCAGCATAAAGGTGAAAAAAAAAACAGACTGTGCACACTGTTGTTTCTACAGATCACACTACATATCTTAACTTCTAAAGATGACGTTACTCATGCCAATAAATTTGTCCTTGTTTGTCTTGGCCATGACCTGAGCTTGGCTTGAAGGCAATCTGATTTGGCCAGAAGCACTATGAGAAGAGGCTCGCTGGGCCGTGTCAAGCTCATTCACTGGTGATGCAACGATAGATATCCGAAGTTCTGCATCCTGTGCAAGTGCCCTGGCTTTTTTTTTTCTTTTTTTTTTCACTCAAGAGCTCGTTTCCAGTACACAGATAATCACAAGGGTCTATATTAGATGGGCTAGTAGGTTTATTGACATTGTGACAGAGCAGCGCAAAATACAGGACAGTGAAAACACAGGACACAGCGGTGTGTTTCACTGTCTCGTAGTTTGCGCTGTTGTGCCATAATGACAGATAATCAGTTTTCCAACCAGGTTTACCAGTCAGGGAATATGCTCAGAATCGTCATGGAAAACCTGAAAAGTCAGGGAATTTGGAAAAGTTAAGTTGGCAGACACCCTGATAATGGCCACAATAGGAAGGACAACTGTTTATTAATAGCTTATGAGTTTGTCCATACTTACTATCAGTTTAAAAAGAAAATCAATGATTTACACGTATGATTTCATGCCATCAGTTTTTATAACATAAGACAATGACTTGGATGCTAATTGCAGTAATCTTAAAGAAGCCTCTTATAAAATAAACTCAGAAAATGATGCATGGCATCGCTTGTAAGAGCAGCGAACTGAATAGTTGAGGGTGTGCATGTGGAAAAGGCGTAAATCCAAATAGGCATTCTTGGTTGATTACTCAGTACTGATGATACAACAGGCCTGTGGTGTCATATGCTTCCTACAGCATGCAGGATTTCCTTTTAACAATGGTTTAACATACCAATGCAACTCCGGCTATGAGAGATGACACAGTACAGGGCTTTGGAGGGCACCGAAATTGCTTAGTACACAGGCCTGAAGCATTTTGCCTCCACTGGAACCTGACTGCCACGGCCGTGGAATAATCAAATTCACTGCTTTAAATATACTAAAAACAAGAACATTAATACAACAGACTCCAGGTAAAATAAACCTGTTTCAATGGAAGTATGGTATCAACTTTGGTTGGCCACCCATAGGAACAATGTAGGCAAACTTTGGTTAAATGGATATTTTTATAAACTATGGGTAAATGGAATGTCAAACAAAATTGCTGTCAACCTCATCAGAATATGGAGCAAGAAAAGTCAAACATGAGTAGCATTACAACAAGCAGCGATGAAAATCTAATTCATTGAGCAGCTGAAAAAAATTTTATGTGAATTAAAGACGTAAATGTGGCAGCATTTTTTCATTACATGAAAATTGCCGGGCAAGTAATGATTCAAGAGGAGGGAAACAGCACTACAGAGTAAATAGTCTCTTAGTAGTCTGGTTGCCAACACTACTTTGTTCACTGCAACAAGAATGAGAGGCCTCAAATGACACCCCAGTTACCAACTCTGAGAAGACAGCGAGAAATTTTAGTGAAGGTTGTGGTGGAAGCCATAATGCTAGTAGCAAAGACATATTACAGTAGCAATGCGCACTGCTGCTTCAGATAGGACAGCAAGAGATGCTGTTGAAAGTCTGCAGAGGATTATTTAATGGAAGTCCTTTAGTGCGTGTACACAGCCTTGTGCAAAAGAAGCAACAATTTTAGAAGCAGCGTGAAATAAAACTAGCATTTTACCGCAGCACTAAAGAAAGTAACACAATTTTTGCAAATATCATCATATAAACAGCAATGCTCAGAGGAGAAATGGTTTTTTGACAAAGTATTTTATTAAGCTGGGTTGAGTTAACTTCAGTGATTATGTATTTTCATGTGCTGGTATATATGAACTCAGTTTTTATGTGCACTGTGCCAGTAATCTTAAAATCAATTATTAATGAAAGCATAATCTGACCATATTTCTATTGATCTAGCAGCAAAGATCTTGCTGTATTAAATGTCACTTGATTCTACATGTAATAAGGAGTGCAACAAGCATAGTCATCCTCACTTGAATTACTGAGAAAGGTGTGTTCCTTATTTTACCTTTTCAAAGCATTTACAACTTCGAAAATAACAGTTGACACCCTTTTGCGCTCTCTAAACATTCAGGTTTTTAGCACAATAAAAATGATCGAGTGTTCCAAGGCTTAGAAAAGGGTTGTTAGTAGATTGCAACATGAAAAAAAGAAAACGGAACAAACAAAATAGCAAAATACAAACTCTAGGTCATTGACATGATAGAAAAGTCTGTTATGGCTAGGGTGCATAAAAATTGGTGAGGTTATCCATCACGTACCAACTGGCCCTTCAAGACGCCCTTATCCATCAATCAGCAGAATCCAAAAATGAAAATTTATGAAAAATCAAATTTTTTTTTCTTTTTCATGGTAGACCCTTTTCATAACTTGCAAGTGCACTTCCCTGCGCTGAATATTAGCCCAACTAATGGCGACACCTGCCGTGCTTCAAGTGGAGATGAGGTCCTAGTTGCACGTGCTGGGGCTTGTCTGTTATGTGTGTTGATGTCAAGAGAGCAGAGTCTACATTTTCTGCATCATAGCGCAATCAAAATGCACTTGAACAGGCTGTTTCCAGTAACTAACTGTCAGTAGTTGTGCTAACAGCACTGGAGGAAAGCTAGCTTTACAGTTATAAAAAAGGGTCTAGCCCCCCCCCCTCCCCTTGCCCTCTGAGCATGTAGAAGTGCAGATGTACCACAATTTACATTATGGCACTTTCACAAGTGTAAGCCACACTGAACATGTGAGCAATAATTGTATTTCGCCGAGGCTGGTGAAATAGCCACACAGTCAAGGCATGGTTGATTGTTTCAACTGATCAAGCTACATAGAGATCGAGCTATGTTTGCTGCCAATGCACCCTAAATTCAACTCATTTCAGAGTGCCATGCAGAACTTTACTGGAATGAAATCTTGTAGTCAAATACAATTAGGTGTTTTTTGGATTAAAAGAACTTTCAAGAACAAAGCTCTAAACATAAGCTAAGGTTTGTTTACACGTCACCTTGTGCGTCTCAGTCGGCCAGTTGCAAATTTAGTCTGTGGGAGATTCCTGGAAACGATGGCACATTCTCTATGTTTGCGTGCATTCTGTGTTTTGTGTCCTTTGCTTACACTTCAAAGACCTTCGAATGTTCCAAGAAACTGCATCTGCAATTGTCATAACTGGTCGTTAAGTTCAGAAGTACTGAAACCAGAAAACGAACCTGCCATATCTTTATTTAAACTTTTTTAGCGCACACAAAAGACGAGGACAAGAAAGAAGAAACACGAGCGCTCGTGTGTTCTTGTCCTCGTCTTTTGTGCGCGCTAAAAAAGTTTCAATATGGATACATACCAACTTGCCCAGTTATCAGTCTTACTGCCATATCTTATTATGGCAGCAGGATATACTACACATATGGTGGGATATTTAGATGGCTAAAGCAGACACGAGCTGGAGTGCATTACACAATGGCATTGTGGTTATTAATACTTGTTGTGGTGTATGCAGCAAGTGCACTGACCAGTGCAGGACGCCTCGTCAGTGGGACACCCAGCAGTGCCAGCGTGTGTAAGAAGTGGTAGTGGTTGGCACGGTCAAATGCCTCCTTCAGTTCTTCTGGTACGTCGTCTCGCTTGAACAGTGCTGCATGATGGAGGAGTCGTGAATCAGACTGGTATAGAGACTGTAATAATTGTTGGGGTTTAACGTCCCAAGACTAAGATATGATTATGAGAGACACCATAGTGGAGGGCTTCGGATATTTTGATCACCTGGGCTTCTTTAATGTGCACCTAAATCTAAGTACATGGGCCTCGAGCATTTCCACCTGCATCGAAAATGGAGAGACTAATGTTCACTTCCTGTGCGTGTTACAACTTGATTGCTGCACTGCCAGGCATTGAGCTTGTTTACTATGCAACGCGCAGGGCAAGAGGAGGAGGAGGCAAAATCAGGGAGGCTAACTAGACGTGCGTCAGTTTTGCTACTGTAATCAGTGGGAAAGGGATGGAAAGAAAGACGAGGGAGGAAGGTGCTCTCAATGTGGAACATGTCTGTTACATGCCTACAATTAATCACTTAGCCCAGTCGATTTACTGCTTTGCTGGCCTGCGATGTGTAGGGCCATGATCCGGAGATCTTTTCCTCTGAAAACAGTTCAACGCATAGTGAAGGACATTTCATTTGATCAGAAAGCAATAACAAAAGCATACTATGTACTCTATTGCCTCTTCTCAGTTGCAGGAGTTGCATCAGCAGGTGTCTGACAACCCAAGCAAGATTCGTGGGATTTGCATTTCACTTACCAGATCAGAGCAGCAGATGTATCTACATAATTGCAAGCAACCAAGCTCGAAAGGTTCCCTAGGTAAGATTTTGAAGGTAAGATATTGAGTGGGTAAAGAAAAAGGGGATGACGGTCTTGCGTTAAACTCATTATTAGAACTTCCAGCAAAAAACATAAACAAAGAGGCAAGTGGACAGAAACACGCTTGCGTTTTTCTGTCGGCTTGCTTCCTTTATGTTTTTCGCTGGAAAGCTTTATGATGCACTTAGGACCACTTTACGCTCAAGCCGCACTGCCTCCCCGGAAAGGTCGGATGGCCTTCCACCCGTCTCTGATTGGCTCCTCTCTTTGAGCAGCCAATGAGAGGCTGGCGGACGGTCGTCCGCCTGTGCCGGGTGTCCGCGCGGCTTGAGCGTAAAGTGACCCTTAACCACCAAAGTCCTTTTCGGTGCTACATTCACCGCTTAGCGGCTGCGTCCAAGGTGCCAGCACAACATTATGTCAAATGAATCGCATGATGTACTGCTCTGCTCGAATATGCAGTCATGGATCTGCGAAGTCCCGATCGAAGGTCAAGCCGTTCGCGCGCTGCCTACCGTGTGCGCCGTATGCACCGAGGGCGACGGCTAGTGCTCCCGACAGTCCCGCGAGCCGAACGAAGCAGCCGCCACTCTTGACGAGGTGGCACGCCCACGAGGGCGGCTTCGACAGTTCGTGCGGAGGAGGGCTTGCATGGGACGGAGCTCCGTGCGTGTAGCCGCGCACGTATCGCGTCACAAAGTTGTCGGTCACCGCGTCCGACACGTACGTGACGAACTTCATTGTGGACGGCGACCGATTAGTTCTTCGACGAGAACGCAGCACCGGCAGCACTAGATTTATCCTTTTCCTGCACAACCATTCACTTCGTGCCCACCCTCCGCGCCAGCTGTTTCCGGATACTGTTTTGGATCGAATATAAGAAAAATAAAAAGATTTGGGAAATATTGTGAATATTGAACCAGCGAAATATTGTAGAACAAATTAATAATTAGTTTCACTTTAAAACTATTCTCATTGAAAATGTAATCAGCAGTAATCAGGGCAGGGAACGTGCGGCCTTCAAGGGTTTATGATTAAAATCAATCCACTACCGAAGTAACGTTAACGCATGGAGAAATGATAAAACGGCAGCGACGGCAAACACAAAAACACAAGCGCTGATATGATACTGTTTGACACAGTGTGCTGGTTGTGGTGCATGTGATCTAGCACCGGGCTTAAATCTCGCTGGAAGGGAAAAAAAGAATTACCGTCCAAGAACTTCGTACTGATGAGCAGCGCTAGCGGGTGCGCGGTGGGTCAGCTGCTCCCCAACATAAAGCCTCGCCTGACGCCTAAGATCACGCATATTAAAAACACAACGCATAAGTTCTCCGCCTCCCTTATCCATCAATCAGCAGAATCATGCCATGAGTCCCCCCACCTCTTTCACAGAGACACTTGCTTCCATTGAACGCTTTTTGATTCAGCAACACTTCCATGTTCAGGAAGGCATTTGTCCACGCCATGTGTTGTAGTATGGATGATGATAGTGACGCTACTTGATTGTTTTTGATGGTTCGATCCGTTCTCCACGCCTATGCGGCACTGGTGGGGATCGTTTCATCGCTGCCGTGTCTCGTCGCTGCATGGGGGTTACGCTTTGTAGTTCCGCGGCAACGCTGCGGCGTTCCCAGTAACTGCTGGTGAGACGACCTCCAGAAGAGGCGGTGCCACAAAGAACGCGCCTGTGCAACAGTAGCAGTGCACTATGAGCGACGAAGACCCTGTGATACAAACCAACCTTGATGCCGCTTTGAGCAAAAGGGATGCGGTTACCAAGGGATACTGGCACGACCCTTACATACAGTACTTTGTCAAGGCGACGGAACGCAAAACACCAGAGATCAGCCGCGGCTACTATGCCAGAGTTCAAGGCATCAAAATGCTCTTGGACAAGTTCCTCAAGGTAATAGCAGTAACCGTCTTGGTTTAAAGACGTAGAAAGGAAGCGACATCTGTTGTATATCTGTGTGTTATTAGGTGATTCTGAGTGTGTTTGATGCGCAGCTCATGTGTTGCCACGTTTTTCTGTGATGCGGTTGATCGGTCGGGCCATCGGTAGCGCGATCAGCTTTCTGTCAATCAACGGCGTAGGGCGCGTATACTAGCTGTGACATTTCGTGCCCGCAGGTCTGCGGTCCCGAGTGCCAAGTCGTCAATTTGGGTGCGGGATTCGACACCTTGTTTTGGCGGCTCACGGACGAGAAAGCGCAGTTTAAAAGCCTCGTTGAGGTAGACTTGCCTGCGGTCACCACGCGCAAGTGCTACTACATCCGTCTGCGCAAACAGCTGCTCAAAGGCATTGCCACTGAAGGTCTGTTTCGTCTTCATCACCTCCTGTACCTGGTTTCTCGATGTTTCCACAAAATCATCTGTCTACCAAACGACTCTCTTATGTGTTGTGCATGGTCTCGTGTTTCGCTTACGTGCGTCGGCTGCTTTGTTTTCGTTGTGTTGGCCGAAATTAGAGAGCAGCTCCGCATGAGTGTATTTTATATTGCCGCTTTACCCCAGAACAAACACAAATACGTAGCGGACAACTGCATGTCCTCAGCTCACCATTAGGTATTGCAAGCTTGACTGGCGTTTGAGTATGCAGCACAATATGAACTTGTTTTTAAACCCGTTCGTTCTTCTTTCACTGCTTCCACAACCTTCGAAAATCTCAGTTTTACAGTAGCATGCATGCTTCTCAATTACCATCTGGCCCTGTGGGGCTAGAATCGTTTTTCTTCTTTAGCAGCATGCTGTTCTTTATTTTGTGTGTCTAACTGTCTTACTTGCACGTCACTGCCTCCTTTTGCCCTCTCTAGATGCATTTAACCAGCTGCTGATCCATCAGTCATCGGGTGTTAGCTCACCAACCTTCGGTTAAGTACAAAATGTGCCGCTGCTTGTTTCCATGAGGTGATGCAGCAACCCTTTGTAACCGTGCAACTGCTTGCGTGTATGCAGACGACGATGTTCGGGTCAGCGCTTCGGACTTGCACGCTGGTCACTACCATCTGGTGGGCTGTGATCTGCGAGAGCTTGATGTGTTCGAAGCCAAGGTGGTGCACGAGTCTGGACTGGACCTTAAGCTGCCTACAATGTTCATCGCAGAGTGCGTGCTTGTCTACATGAGTTGTGATGAGTCATCGGCACTTTTGTCCTGGATCACACGCAACTTTCCAAATGCAGTGCTTGTCTCCTATGACCCTGTAAGTTGATGCATTCACATTTGTACTGATTACTTAGTTACTGTGATTGATTAGTTGTGTGGCTGACTCTGAACCATCTTTCTTGACCTTTTTTTCTTTGCACCCTTCACCGCTGTAATGCTAATGTGTGTTAGCGCTGTGGGTAATGAAATTTAAAAAAAGAAATATTTGTGGCAGTTACATTGTTCAGTCCATTTTAATGACATTGAGCTTTGTGAATGCTGTGAATAATTCTGTAATGCAAGTCTGCGATGTAATTGGCCTTCTTACTGTGCACTTTGCTTCTCTCACTGCTTCTGGGCCCGGATAACCCGTTGAGGCGCAGTGTCCACATATGTGGACGTGACTTGTTTTTGCCAGTTCCTTGGACCAGTGGGAAAGAAAGGGCAAGATACATTGCACATAGGATCAATAAAACCTTCTGCATAGTCAGTGCGGCTTGATTTAGCCCCTACATGCTGCGTATGACTGCAGCCGATGACGTTGGTGAAGGCACTACAATGTTCGACGGGTCGCTCGACGTGTCGCGTTTCAGGACCAACTTCATATGTATTCTCTTTTTTTCTCAAAGTGAACTCAGCCAAAAACGAACTGCATGTGCATTTTGAGCCTAAGATTTCCTTCTTTTTGTTTAAAAATATACACTGATTAACATTTATTAGCAAAGCTCACCAAAAACAACAAATTTCTTAATTTTCTTTATTGGAATGTAATATCGAGTGCTTAGAATTATGTTGTGTAAAATTTAGACATTTACAGACAGTGCATCATAATTCGTGCCCGAAGGGGATAATGCAAAAAAATTTTATTCCAGTTTCATTTTTGTTAGTTTGTCACATCTTCTGGCTGTGTACCAGTTCTGGATAGTGTTGTATTCACTCTATGCTGATAGCTTCAAAAACAGCATCAAGCCCTAGTCTTCCAACTTATGGAACACGTCTGCATGATGTCTGTGCGACGTGGTGCCACCTTACATCAACAAGGGAAATCTAAGGAAAACAAACGAATTGATAATTCTATAACTTCTTTCGTGCTCTAATCTATGAAAAACTGAATGTGGTTTACACTAAGTGCGTAAAAAAGCGTCTACTTGTGGGCAGGTGACCATATCAATGAAATATGAGCATTCTGCTTAGCCACTTTTCTTTCTTTTTTTTTTTTTACTGCGAAGTGGCCTGCGCCGTATTTGTCTTTGATGTTGTCTCAGCAAGGCTGTCTTTGCCAGCGACAGGGTGATTGGAATGAGACTTAAGATGGCTGCTGTCCGCTTAGCTGTCTTATTTAGCCGTCTACCGTTAGTAGTGAAACATCCTTTGTGTCTATGTGACGTAGGGTATTGTTGTGCCTCACAAACCAACGTACGTGTTTTGAAAACTCTCAAACTTGCTTGGTTAAGGGTACAAAACTAAGGACTTGCACCATGTTGATTCCTCACCATTCATTTATGTTGTGCTTGTGCCTGTACCACTGAACTTGAACTGCACAATTTCCTAATTCACTGTGTCTCGCCATGGTGCAGATGAATTGAATAGGCCTAGTGTTCACTCACATGCAGTGCATAGCTGAACGGTGAAAAGAAGGAACAGGTGACAAACTGTTGCAGAGCAAGTGAAGACCTGGAGCATGATTTTTAATGCTTTCTATAATGGAATAGAAAATTGAGTGAGTTGGTATTGATTCATAGTTAGGACTGTGCAGCGCTCACAAAAGGGACAAGGGACAGAAGAAGTGCACGAGACATGCGCTGACTCACAACTAAATTTTTATTGCGAAAAACACGAAAACGTAAACAAAAAGGTATCACCGAGTCACATGATTCGTGCTCCAAACGAAAAACGAAAAGAACATCCCTGGCTGCCACCCCGCAACATAGCATGTGCACTGCAAGTTTTAAGTCACGTTGCCGCACGTGCTGAGCAAAAACTCGTATTCCCTATCCCAAAGCTTTATCGATGGCTGGCTAACGCATCTTTCATAGCTTCTTCTAATGTGGAAGGCCTCTATAATTTCTCGGGCAAGCTGCTTTTTATGCCTGGAAAGAACCATCGTATCAGTAAAGTGTGGGGTACACCAACACACCCGACAATGGTCTGCTAAATGGGAATGCGTATCTTGTGTTAATGAACGCTTGTGTTCACCCAAACGAACATTCAGGCACCTTCCACTCTGTTCAATGTAAGAACTGCCGCACGACAATGGTATCTGATACACGATTCCTACGTCGCAATCAACAAACTTGGACATGTGTCTTGTACCACATTCGCTGTTCGTTTCTTTCGACCCACTCGGCTGTGTGCACTTGTTCATCGGGCTTGTTCATTCTATGATGGAACATTCCTCATCGCCATGCACAATAGGTCAAGGTTCAAAAAAGTTCCATGAGCGGGAGACATGCACGTGACCCTTGACCATGGTCATGTGGCAAGGACTGACATTCTATTACAGAACTTGTACAACATTGCGCCTCTGGTCGTATGTCTTCCAAGTTTTGCGGACCACCAATACTTTGCCCATATCATATAATTTTTACCCATATCATATAATTTTAAATGCGAGGAAAAGCCATCACCAATCAGTAAAAAAAGCATTCTGGTGTAACATTAACGAAAACAGGAAAGAAGTGGAAATTTAAAGGCTCGTTTTTCTTTGTTAGACACAATATTAATGAGAACTAACAGACAACAAAAACAGTTCATTTCATCCCACTTTAGCAGAAAATTGTTTTAAAATTTAGTTAGCATTGGCGGTGAGGTCGAATGTCACACATGCAGTTCACGTGAGCTCTTTATTTCTTTTCAGTCTGACAGTTACGATTTTTTGCAAATAAGTAATTTGATTATTTAAATTTCAAGAATGATTAGTATAAAATGTGTGACAGGTGAACTTGAAGTAAGACTTAAGCTATATTATTCAAACCAAAAAATGTTACCTTCTAGACCAACACTCTCCTAGCAGAAAAATGCAAATAGTTAAGGATGTAAAAACAGTGTTATTATCCTTTAAAAAAAAAATTCTTGCTACGGTACAGAATACAAAGCATGTGGAAATCAAGCTTGCTTGAGCAGCCTGTAGGTATACCTGAGGAAATTGCAGTATATATGTTGCCAAAGAAGAACTAATCTATTTAATATATTGTACTTTTATATAACCCATATAATGTGCTACTTGCCCTGGGCAGTGCATGAAGCGCTAAAGCAAGATAACCGCTGGCCATTAAGAGTAACAGACTAGATTCCAAAAGAAGGCAAACACGCAAAGGGGAGACAGAAAGTTAGGTGGGCAGTTAGGTGGGCTTTCGGGAATATCGTGGCCACAGCAAGCACAGGACCATGTTGATTGGCGAAACATGGGACAGGCCTTTGCCCTGCTGTGGCCATAGTGAGGCTGATAATGATGATGGTGATATATAATGTATATAAACATTAATAAAAACCCCAGTGTATATATGTATTTTTTTGCACTCCATTTGTTTTACGGGCTAAATTTTAGGGGTGTGCGAATATTCGAAAATTTTCTAATAACGTATCGAATCGCGCTGTATTCGATTCGGTACTCGAATCGAATAGTACATATTCGAAAAATATTCAAAATACCAAATATTTTTCGAATAGTTTTCGAATAATCAGCACCGACGGGAGAACCCCAAAACAAACAAAGCCTTGGAACAGCTAAAGATTATTTTCTTATTTTAATTTTTAAAGTGATCTGCCCACCACCTAAGCTTTTACAAGACTACCGACGCTATATTAACTGCTGGACAAAGGTGTTTTTTTCTGAAAACTCCCGTCTTGCTCACTTTTTACTATGCTGAAGCTGTGTCGCATTAATCAGATCCTGTCTTCATCTTGTAATATAACTGAAGGTGGGGACCACGACTGCATGCAGCTTCATGATTAACAGCAGATGCAAGTGTTGCATTTGCGTAAATTTTTCTTACAGATGTAGCTTTTAACACCAATATTTACATGCTTTCGCTGCGCAGGCCATGTTGTGATGACAGGTTGATCTGTTTCATTACATCTTTAGCTGTATCCGCAGTGTTTGGTTGAAATTTGTTTAGTTTTTGTGTCCCAATTATATTTAAAATCAGGCAACAAAGTCTCACATTGATTACGTTAGTGAATTCTGTACTTGAACCTACAGTTACAAAATATTGCGAAGGCTCTAGTCCCTGATGTATATGAGCTTACCTTAGTTTTCACAATTGTGGTATTTTGAGTCTATTAAAACCAACCGTAATGTTTTTTGGTGAAAGTTTGTGAATATTTGTTACGAATATTTGTTTCAAATAGAATGTTGTGGTGTTCTAGGACTGTTTTGAAAATGGTTGACTTACTATTTGAAGACTATTCGAACAGTATTCAATTACTATTCGTATTCAATTCGGTTCCAAAATTCACTATTCGCACACTTCTACTAATTTTGCACTATGAATCGATACACTAAAATAACTGTTATTTAAGTTAAGCATGATGAACCATATGATGTACCATATGATGGAAAAATTTGGAAACAGAGGTTGTGTGCTCAAGCCGACGTGGACTTGTCTTCTTCAAGGCTAGAACTGATTTTCAGTTCTAGCCTTGAAGAAGACAAGTCCATTTGTCGAAACGTCAGCTCGGGCACACATTGGGTTTACGGATTTTTTCATCGCAAGCTTCCATCTTTTCCTTCCTGCTGTTTTTTTTGGAATACCATATTATGGGAATTTCTGAATGAGTGTCCAATTATTTATTCTGTAAAGCAGCTTTGAGCAATCTATTTAATTGCTAAATTTACTTTTACGAATTTTCAACATTAAAACCTAACTTTTTAATATAGAATAACCAGTTTAGCAAACAGTTTTGCCTGAAGCCAAACTGTGAATAATTAACATAGGTCACTGAAAAAATCCTACGAGTCATCATAAAAATCGCTGATTCCAGCCTCTTAGAAAAAGATTGGTAAGATATGGTTCAGTAGTTACTGATGGCATCTTTAGAGCCTGATTTATGCGAGATAACAACTCTTGCTCTATTTATATAAAGTGTATGTTTCTCAATTTTATAGACCAAATGCATCCTTGCTCTTGCTTCTCTTCACATGCCTAAATGACGAGAACACTTCAGAATTTTCACGCTTGAAAAGAAAAGCACTGCTTATATGATGATCCATCAATTCTGCGGCTCTAGATTCATACATACAGTCAGCTGATGTAGCAAGGTCATTTGTGTGATAATTCAATACCACTATAATTTTCACTTTCAGCCATCATAACATGTCTGGATTGTGTTGTTGTTTGTGTCTTCCTTTTACTTCCATTTGGTTGCACCTGTGCAGGTCAACATGGGCGACAAGTTTGCTGAGGTCATGGTGGAGAACCTAAAGCAGCGCAATTGCCTTTTAGCAGGGCTGCAGGCATGCACTACCATCAAAGCTCAGGAAGAAAGGCGAGTCATCGCACTGTTTTTTAAGTGCAGAGCGCTTTAGGGGGCTGGGCTATCGTATGCTGTTGTATGCGGTGATCGTATGGTATCGTCGTCGCTCGGCGTAACACTAGCAAAACCACATATAGCATAGCCAGCTGTAGCATATTCAGCGTGCGCTCGTGCATTGAGAAGTCTTCCACCTCTTGTTCGTCGAGTGCCTTGATGATGATATTAAGTGCGGACATTACTGCTATGGCTAGGGAAACACGACAACACAAACCACGTATAAAAATTGAAAGAGGAAGCAAGCGAGAAATGGAAAGAGAGAGAAAGAAAGGAAAGAAATAGGAAGAAAAATAGAAATAACGAGAAAAAAAAAAACAACAAAAACTGGGAAAGAAAACAAAAAACAAGGAGAGGAAGAAAGAAAGAGAAAACCGAAGGGAAACAAAGAAGGCTGCCTAGCTCCGCACTTCCTTCAAGCTTGGCATCACTAGGGCGAAGCTGCCTTAATTTTTTTTTTTAAATGTCCTACAGCTGCCATCATTCAAACCTGCCCAATGCCAAAAGCAGCAAAATAAATATATTTTTGGGAATTCGCACTCGAGTGTACAAAAGGAGATTTGACACCATCCTTTCCATATTCGCAGCAGACATTCACCACGGGTGAATGCACCTGTGGTGTTTTAGCCATTAGTCGTCTACTCTATCTTCCATTGCGAGTTTACAAGTTGTCAAAGCTATTGAAATGGCATAGATGGTACTGCCACAGTAATTGAACTTGACAATCCAGACCAGTGTGAGAGAAGTTGTCAGCCCTAGCATTCGATAAATTATCCCAGAGGAGGTACTACCATAGGTCGGCAAAAAAAAAGTGGAACTCACTCAGACTCGCTCAATAAATATATCTTGCGCTTTGGACTCACTCGGACTCAGACTCACCAAAATTTTCCTGAGCCGAAACTCACTCGGACTCACACTCACGAAAATTTTCTTCAACCGGACTCACTCGGACTCAAACTCGCCAAAATATTACTCACCCGGTCTCACTTAGACTCATGGCTCGATCTAAGTCTGAGTGAGTCCGAGTGAGTCGACTCATGAGTGAGTTCGCCGACCTATGGGTACACTGATGAAAATCTTGGCTCTGCAAATGTGGAAATCGCGGTGTTTTGTGAACATTGAGCAAGGAGTGCATTTCATCATTTTGCTCATGCATACAAACTAAATTGTTTATTCTTGAAGCTCAAGAGGTAGAGCCACTTTCTCTCTCTCTCTCTCTATTTTTTTTACTTGAGCACAAGTCACCTTAGCCCCGCTTTCATTTTACTTTTTTTATTGAAGTGTATGTAATCATTCGTGCTTTGCCTCGTCACTTTCCAACCGTAGATCTGACCGGCGAGACATTTAATATATCTGCCCTGTGTGTGGCAGTGTTTTTCATTGAAGTGTATTTGTCTCATCTGTGAAGTAGTGATGTCTGTCAAATGAGCTCTTGATATCACCTGACATTTGTAGCTTTGAAACAGCTACGAACCAATAAATGCAAATTTAAGATGTATTGATACATTACTCTTGTGATGTTGCAAATGTGTTGCTTATGAGAGAAATAGTGGTATTTGTAACATCATGATTTATCAAATCTGACAACAAAATACTAGGGGTGTGCGAATAGCGAAATTTCATCTCGAATCGAATTCAAATCGAATCGTGCCAAATAGTGGCCAGAAATGTCGAATATCGAATCGAATATTGAATACCAAAGATTTTCTTGAAAGTTGAAAGAAAGAACAAAGAAATGCAGTCTGCTCATGTCCTCGAGCACATAACGCAGTGAGTGACTTTCACCGAAAGACTACAAATTGTCGTGCAGAAACACAAGCTGTTCCGCATGACCTGGCTGCAGACTTCCTCGCCGTGATATTACGGTTTCCTCCAGTTGGAAACATGTGCTCACTGGGCACCTCAATAGCAGGGATGCGAAGGTATCGCAAGGAAATTTTGGTGATACCTGGATAAAGTGCAGCTCTATGCGCTTTCCACTATTTTAAAGGATCATCCTTTTTTGGGGTCAGGAGCTCATTCAAAAATTTTTGAACCTTTTTTGAGCTCAATGCTGGTTATTTTTTTACGATAGCAGTTCGACAGTCTTCCAGATTGTTCTCTGGCCTTTTCTACTAGAGCCATGACGTGCGGAAGTGGCATATAGTCTCTTAAAATAAACATGCGCTCACTTTTGAACCAGTATATCGGTGAAAGTTTTAACAGAAGGCCTTCTGTAACGACGTTAGCGTTAGTTTTAGCCACTCCACCCAAACCAAGTTGCACAATTGGCCTGTGCGCACTTTGGATATTCGTCTAGTCGAATTATTCGAAACTTCGAATACTGGCTATTCGACAGTCGAATCGAATTATTCGATTAAGTATTATTCGATTCGAATTCGAAACTCGAATATTCGCACACCCCTACAAAATACGAGTAAAAGGCAGATATCAGTGCCACATTCAACGTCCTCAAGAGGCTTCTGTAATAACAGACCACAACCATGATGAGCTGAGAAGACAAGCTGAATATTAACATAAAAAATAATTACCGTAGTGAAGAATATAAAATCAATTTAAAAATATGAAATTTAGTCCGACTGAGATGACAGTGTTGAACTAGTTGTGGACTAAGGACAAGCAAACATATGCAAACATGAAAACGAGGAACCCAACTATCATGTAGCATTACTGCCAAAACAGTAATGAAAACTCTTTTTGTCAGTATTGTTAAGAAATGTGTTTTCTGTTGAACAGAGCTTCAAAGCTGTGTGTGGATGTAAGGGATGTAGCTCAGGTGAGTTGGTAAGAAACCTATTAGAAGGTGTCAGCGCTCTTTACCTTTGTCTGTCTTGCCATTTTTTCCTTATCTTGTATGCATTGTAAGTACCTTCTATGTGTTTTGTTGTAGTTAGTTAGTCAGACATACTGGTATAAACATATGGTTGAAAAAACGAAACAGTGTAAGACACCCATCCTGTACTACAGTGTTTGTTCATGTGTTTTTTCATGCCTAGATGTCTATATCAGGACTATCAAGCTGGCCTTTGTAATGGTTCAAAGAAACCTGTTTTGCACTTGAAGTGCATAGGGAGGCCACATTTGTTTAACAAGGCATCCATGCTGTTAGCGTCTGGCACCATTGATATTGTGTTCAGCTTACAGGCCCTACAACACTTTTCGAGCATGGTCAGAAAATGCTTCCAATCGGAAGTTGAGGCTGTTGCAGATGTTTTGGCTCAGCACATGGCAGGGAACTAAAAGTTACGTTTCTAAGACAGCTAAAAATCACTCGCTATTTCCCTTGGCAAATTACGTCACTGACAGGCCCAACTTCGCCAACGAAGGGAAGGGTATGGTCATTAGCTGATTTGAGCATTTTTATGCTCAAAGTACCATGGCTGTCATGGGGTGCTGCCATGTGCTGGCAATGCACCGTGTAGTGTGCTAAAATGACACAGTAGCGACAATAGCATGCTTGTGATCACACCAAAAGTGACCCGATGCATTCAAAAGAAAAAAAAAAAGAGAGAAAGTACTCAGGGTAGGGTGATGAGGCTCGCTGACATTATCGATCCTTTGTCATCCCCCCCTCTCTCTCCTGTGTAGCATCAAGTGCACTCATTGGAGGAAAGGAGAGAAAAGGCGCTTAAAGCGAGTGGCAACTCTTTGTAGCCTTGTTTGTAGTTGATGGATTCTAAAAATTCTCGTGGCAATCAATCCATGAGGCAATAAACTCCGGCAGTGGCGATTTCTTGGAAAAGTGTTGCAGGGCCCCTTCAGAGTGATAGATAAATAAAAGCGAGTGTAGCAGCTGCCATGCCTTGCTTTAAGACACTTTTGCCGTGTATGGGTGCATGGTGTTCTTTTCTATTGCTCGAACAAGCTGCTTGCGTTGTCAATGATGCAGGACTCGCCAGTCGGGTTGGGAGGTGTGCAAAGTGTGGACTATGAACCAGGTGTACCAGTCATTTCCTGCCTCAGAATTGCACAGGTTAGTCATACAAGCACAGGCAGTCAAATTTCTGCACTGTGTTGTAACTGTACAAATGAAAGAGTTGAAACTTTCTAGCAGTTATTAGCCACACATGTCTGTGACATATAAGTCTGTGCAATACTTGCCAAGATTACCTTGTTGTTAATGTTGCTCATGTGCACTTGCAGTTGTGTGCCACGTGGCGCTGTTATTACCTGTTTATTTTCTCTTATACACTGCCACTTCAAGGCTCTACTTTCTGTGCATTTAAGACTATACTTCGTCATGTTAAAATGTCTTCATGTTGTTAAATGTCTTTCCCTAAATGGCGAAACTTAAACTTATGAAATAAGACAGCAATAAACCTGACTGGACACAGGCCCAATGCACCAGCTGCTCCACGACTTTATTCAGGAGGTGGACCTACATGTTTTGATTTAACTAGTGCCATGAGGCATACATGTACAAAATAAACAAATAAAAGTAAATCTGAAAAAATAAAAACAAAGAGTGATAGGAAAGGACAAAAAAGTGTCTTACTTGCATCCCTCGCAGGTATGTCAGACATGAAGTTTCATGAGAACTAACAGGCAATGATGCCAAGGAAAGTATAGGGTATGTTATTAGTAGTAATTGTAAGTGTAAAGAAAGAAAAGTGAACGAATAGATCAGGCAGAAAAAGAGTGTTCCACCCTCGCCGTTGTGGCTCTTAGTGGCGCTGACTAATACTGCCAGGTTTAAATGCACATATATACCCCATAAAGTGGACAGGGGGGATGACCACCGCATAAGCTCAGTTGGTAGAGCATTGGACGCGTTATTCGAGGAGCGCAGGTTCCACCCTGCTAGCAGCAAGTTATCTTTTCCTCCACTTTTCTTTCTTCACATTTACATTACAATTACTACTAAGAACATGCCCTATACGTTCCTCAGCATCATTGTCTGTTAGTTCTCATTGACATTGTGTCTAACAAAAAAAAAAAAAAACGAGCCCTTAAATTTCCACTTTTTTCCTTCAGGCATGAAGTGTGTCATTTATTTGGCTTCCAGGGTCGAGAAACTGGAAATGCTGGACGAGCGGGAGCTGTTGGATCAACTGTTGTCGCACTACTGCCTCTGCGTAGCGTATAAAGGTGGAGGTGCGCCATCCAAGTTTGAGCAGCTGTGTTTCCCACTCGACAGCCACTGATGTGCCAACTGAAGTAAACAAAAGACCACCACTCATGGTTTGGTGCCTATCCTGTCTGGGCAGCACGTGTGGACATTTCAGTGTTGCCTAGACAAAGGGTAGGGAAGCCCTTTCGGGGGGCAGGGATGTGAGAAAACCTACTGCAATGTGTTGCTGTGCGCTCGCAAATCCAGTATCCCAGTGATGAATTTGTTGGTTAACATATGTTTCATTACAGCACTCCATTTCTGTTGCAAAAGACAGTAGGTTTCCCATGCTTTGCTGGGACTTGCTTTTTGGTGCATGAGTTTTGGCTGTTGTATATTTGTTTTATGGACCCACGACAACACAGCCTGCTTAATATTTGGCCCTTTTTTTGGTCTCTGCATCGTTCAAGTTACATGGTGCCACGTTGTGTTCCTGTGAACGTCGGTGTCATAGTCGTTATTAAAGCATATGTGAACAATTGAGTAAGACTTTTATTGCACAGCCGTGGTATCAGGAAGTGTATGAACGACCTCACAGAGACCTGTGTCTGTCAAACATATGCAGTTCACGATGAAGCCGCAGTGCAAATCGGATTAATAGGGGAGAAAAAGCAACAAGAAAGTTTTCCATAATCCCTAGCATGTTCACAACCATGGGTCGAGATGCTTTTTTTTAAATTTTACTTTGGTAACCTTTGTGCTGGCAGGCAAGTTGGTGATGTAGTTCATAGGTATAACAGCAGAAACACATTGCAAGAAAACTGAGAAGATACAGGACAGAGTGCTGAATTCAACCACTGGTTGATTTTTGTGTCAAATGCTTATTTATGGAGAGCCCCATTAATATCCATCGTATCCAAAAGAAGACAGAGAAAATATGACAAAAAACCCTGTTGCAGTCATGTGCGCAACTGCGTCACCCACTTGCGGAGCACAACATTCATCTCTTATCTAATGATAAAAATTCATGTTCTTTTTTTGTTGGCAAGATCGAAGGAGTGCTAGTGCACAATGAACCAGCCTTGTCAATTTCGTGGGCGTCAATTATTTCAAGGGCTGCCTTTTGCTGGCATTAAGTTAATTTCATTTCATTTCACAGAACACGTCGCAAACCGGGAGAGCATCACATGAGAAACAAATCTTATCACCATTTCTTCTCAATTCACATGATTTACATTTGGCGCTCTATGTCATGTGCATAATACTGGTAAATTAAAATGAATGATGTGGGGATTGTATCAATGTGAGAAGCAAAAGTCGTTGATCGTCAACAAGCTCCATATCTTGCAGCGAAAACTGCCAGTAATATTGCAGTGAGCGCCTCCAGTACAGCAGGCATGTGTTCCTTCCTCTGCTGTGTTGCCTAAATCTGCAAGATATAGCAATAAGCTCATGGCTTCTATAGCATGTCTGCAGAGACATAGTAATGCAATATTGTATGAGCGGTACTTTCATAACACTTGGACTGTTCTACGAAGATAACACCTTCCTGAAACCAGTGTTCTGGCACAAGAAATGGAACTGCACTTTGAATAGTTCGATCACCATGAACATGTATTGCTGCTTTCTGTTAATGTCACAGGCCACAAAACTGTGAACACAAAACTCGCACGGCTATTTTTTTGTTTGCTGGCTACATTGAAAGGCATTGTCTCAATCTTTGCAAGTTCTTAATGTTCTAGGTATCGCACTGGGAGTGTTCTCTGCATTAGCCCTCAATAAGATGGACAATAATCAAATAATGAAAGCTGAGTTCTCTTCTGAAAGCAAACAATGAAGACAAGTGCCAGAAAAGGTTTTTGAAAGGATGTTTCAAACTATAGGCCCATTTTGATAGGCAGATGATCAAAGGCTTAAAACGAGATTTCTGAAAATGCTTATATGTACTTGTATAAATTTTCTGTGCAGTTAAATTAATGTTTTACTTTGAAATTTAAACCAATAGTTCTTCATTGCTTATTTCAGACAGTGAGCTAAAAGCATACTTTTCCAACTTTATACAAAAACCCCTTAGTTGTAATGTAAAATGTAAAAAAAAAAAGGTAAAAACATTGTAATTTGTGTGTTTTATGTGCTGAAGACACTATGGTTATGAGGCCCTTAAGAAGAAAACTATTCAGAATTTTTTTTTTGGTTAAGTGATAACCACTTGTGAAGAATACATTAGGGCACCATTTGCTCTTCTAAACAGGATAGTCATTAAAGGAGCTCTGCAACACTTTTTGAGCATGGTCAGAAAATGCTGCCAATCAGTGGTCGAGGCTCCCGAGAACACACGAGCCAAATATAACGTAGCACGTGGCCTGGAATTTAGAATAAGTTCTCAAAGTCAGCAAAAATTGGCTGAATTGAGCATGGCGTGCTCGGGAGTTACTGCGGCCGCCACATGTCCGCACGTGCGTGATTGCACTGAAAAGCCACGCGTTCGAAGAAAAAAAAGAAAAAGTGCTCAAGGTCACGAGGCGCGTGTGACATACCTTGTTCTCCCGTGCCATCCCTCCCTGCTTAGCTTCCAGCGCTTTCGTCAGGACGAGAGAAGAGAGAAAGCAATTAGACCGTGCGACTAATTTTCGTAACTCGCTCGTACTGGACGGATTCTAAAAATTTTTGTGGCGGTCGATTCGTGAGGCCATAAGCTCCTTTAGTGAAGCCATTCCATGGCTGCTTGGAAAAGTGTTGCAGGGCCCCTTTAAGGGCAAAAGCCTTACATGTACCATCAGTAGAAAAACCCGGTGTAGTTGGCATCAGAACATATGGGTGAAATAAAGCTAATAAAAGTGTGTTTGGTTGGTTGGGTGGTAGAGAAATGGCTCAACCCACCACGTGGGATCAGCCATAAATCGTGCGGCAGCAGAATTCATGGCGAGAATAGGTGGGTGGGTGGGGTAAATCAAAGCAGCAAATCGCATCGTCCGCTGGCTCCTTGGAACCGTGGATCGGCATTTTTTTTTGCTCATCGGCAGCGGACTCCCCAGCCAAGCTCGTTGCGTAGCGACCGCACGGAGCATTGATGGAGGCGGCTAGCAGTTTCACATGTGAGCGTCCCAAAACGCGAGCTTGCAGAACAGGTGGTGATGTCAACAAAATTGCAAATGATGCCAATGAATACACCACCTAACAGATTATGCCTTAAGTCATCTTGGCATTAGTTAAGGTACCCCGCGGATCTTTTTTAAAATGTTCGTTCACCTAGTTGTTATATCTGTGTTTTCATAAGTTGCACACCACTCCATTTTTTTACTCGAACTTTCATATCAAACACCTAGAACTATATTAAAACCGGTGTGCAAATTTTAGATTATCTTGTGAGTGGAGGTTGAGATACTTTTGAAAAACATTCAAGTCATTTGTCAGGGTACATTATTGGGCCGCATTAACTGGGCCATAGAAGAAACTGTGGGCGGGCCACTGAAATGTGGCACTGCCCTTTGTATCTGTTGGGTAGTTTTAAAGGAGCCCACCAGTCAAGAAATTCATAATGACGTGACACATGGAGTTCTGCTACACAAAAGCTAGACAAGGTCCTTGATGCTTCTGGTGATGATGATGAGTCATAGCCGAATCCTTCTTGATGGGTGGGCAGCATGAGGGCACCCCGTCAGTTCACACATGACACCTGATGCAATGCTGTGGGTCTGCCATGCAGTGTTTGCAACTACGTAGCACATGCAAGTTTTCAAGCAATAGAAGACCATGGTTGATGCTGCTGTTGCTGATGATGATAACAGATTGTGGCATAGCTGTTAGATGTGGTTGGGCAGCGCCCAACTGTTACACACTTTGACTAGCGGGGACATATCGATGACACTTCCACCAAAATTGCCTATTGTAATGAGCCAACAACAGGTTATGCTGTGACAAGGAAAAGACATGGCAGAGATGAACAAAGTGTATTAAAAATTATGCAGAGGTTCACGTTGTCCTTAGCCTGGCATAAACATGGCAGCCGTGGTCATAGAATTGGCTATAGCCATCGTTCAAGCCACTGGGCTAGATGGACTACTAAGAGGTGCCCACAATGATGGATGTGTATATATAGGCTGTGTCGAACAAAAAAAAAAAAAAGCCTTCGATGAGTTCTTTTGTTCCTTATATTATTCATTCATCACTCATTTTCTTCCCTGTCCTCGTTTCCCAGTGTAGAATAACATAACTTTACGATCACTTGGCCAACCTGGCATTATTTCGATTAATGCGCCCACATTAAAACACTTATTATTATGCTCAGTACCTTCAATATGCATCTGGAGAGCTTACGATGAGTTCTTAGAGGACAACTCCTCCAGTTTACGCTGCAACTGTGCTGCATGTTCCACACAAGGCTGTTGTTTTTTAATACTGTAGACGTTTTCCACAGCAGTCACATTTATTTCCACTCGTTCACTTCTGGGCACAAATGGTTGTATGTTGCATCTTTACTTTTGTTGCAATAAAATTCCAAGGCTTGGACAGTCATGCAGATGTCTATGTGTCCCAAGTGCAAAATGTCTATAAAGAAAGAAAACTGCAGCAGATCCAGTTCACATTATGGAGTCTACCTGAAGTAAAGCGGTCAATTAAATGTTCATCCTCCGCAATATGTTAGCTATAATTATACAGCATAGCTATAATTATACAAGCCTGCCAGGTGCACCAGCGATATACTGGAACCCAAGCCATGCATTCCAAGCACTGCGTGGTTTTAAGTAATCCATACTTGATTGTGAATTAATGTGTTTCCACTGTCAGCCCAGCACTTTTCATATGTCTAAAATGCACCTGTCCCGACAATAGTGGAATGTTGCAATATATCTCCATGACTGCCTCACCTTGCTCGTCAAGAAACAGAGCAAACCAAGTGGACACATTGCAACTCAGAGACAGAGTGCTGAAGCCTTTCTTTTTGTAAAGAAATTATGAGCCTTACGAGAATAGAATTGGCAATTAGCACACCTGTAGGTTTAGTTCACATTGAGCTACATGCAAGCCTATTCACTGCACAAGCAGTGAATAGGCTGGCATGCAAGACAATTGCACTCAGTGGAATGTTCAGAGGCTTTGCAAGGAAATTTCTTTAATAAACTGCTTCACCCCTTTGACTGCAGTAAGTTGTCAAGAATTAGTCTTCAACGCTGAAACTCCAGCTCGATTCCTCATTCAATTACTACCGATTGCTTACATTTTCTTGCGAACCTGTTTTCATTGTTTCATTCCTGTGATTTTGGCTCTCTGGAAGAATACAGAGAATTATCCACATTACAACTGCTTTGACAGTGTTATCATGCTATCTGCATTGCAGTTAATATGGTTGAGTTTGTATAACAGCACAACTGATGTTTCACTTCGAGATCTACTAGAAAATATTGATTTTATTTTATCAGTAACTAGTAATATTTAAAATCATAGTTAGAGGTTTGATAAAAAGTCACAGTTTCGCCGCAAGGGCGAAGCAATGAATGCGATAGCAACAACTTCGGATTTCACGCAAAGAACGCCAAGCAGATCGAAATTTGGAGCGCGCTGCTCAAGCGCAAAGGAAGCACGAAAACAACAAACACCGGACAAGCGCGAAATAACAACGTTCACGGCTCGACACTTAACTCTCTGCTCAAACACAATGGGCACACGAAACATACGCACAAGTATACACAGGACGAGCGCGAACTAACGAGCGTCACAGTTGGTACTTCACCGTGTTTGAACAGCACGCTTCTATCGCGAACGGGGCCTCTGAAGCGAGTGAAGTGACCTTTGTGCGCTCTGTAACCTAAACGCAATCTTTCCGGCGAAAGCACACGACGTAAAACCGCCCCCCATCCCCCCTCCCAAGATAAGTGCGCACATGGGCACGGGCGACTACGCCGCGAGGGCAAAGGGCAGGTTGAGGAGCCAATACATCGTAACGAGTGGCGCCCAGCGCGCACTTCGCGCCATCTCGCTGCTTCGCTAGTAAGGCAGAGAACACACTGATATTCCCCCGAGATCACCGTACCGCCAACGGTGAATGGTGTATATAAATGGCTCACTGTTAGCATGCTGAAGAACTTGCGCTTCTGTGGCCTAGCGGTTAGTGCTGCTGAGCGCGCGTCGGAAGATGGTTTCCTGAATTATTGTTCTTCATGGCTTTTATATTTATATATATCATATACGGGGCATGACGGCGACGCCGACGCAAAAAGCAGCCGAGAGTGTCCATATAATTGGTATCGCAATAAAACGAGGATATGATTATGGGGCACACTGTAGTGGGGGGGGTACAGTGTAAGGCAGAAGAGGTTTTTAGTGGGCATGTGCGAATAGTAAATTTTAGGTTTCAAGCGAATTCGAAGCGAATGGTGATTTAGTCAAATAATTTTGAATCGAATTTCAATTGTATTTACCACATATTATAAAAAAAATGAGCTTATTTGTCATTACCCCACTAACCTGCATAATATTTTGTTAAAGATTGAAACAAAGCATGTGCAAGAGTCAATCTTTTTGGTTCAAAGGAAGTGGAAGCAACTTTGAATAGTAGCAGGATTTGTCTTTCGGTAGAATTGTAATGTAGTTGCACCGAGCGAAATACACAAACGAGTAACAAAACACGAGGACAGGACCTGTCCTGTCCTCTTGTTTCGTTACTCGTTTGTGCATTTCACTCAGCGCAACTACATTAAATGGCGTACGTACCAACTAGCCCAATTGAAGCTTTGCTAAATGCCCTTCACCTAGGTTGCTATTTGGGCCTGTTGGCTTGCCATTAGTGGGTATAACGTTGCGCATAAATGACACGGACACAAGAAGAGACGTGTGTTACTACATCTCTTCTTGTGTCCGTGTCATTTATGCGCAACGTTATACCCACTAATTTGCTAAATTTTATTTCAGTAGGATGTGAGTGAGAACTTGTGAAATATGTTATGTTTAACAGGTACTCTACTTAGAGCATAAGCCAGTATAACAAGCTCTTAAACTAATACCCGTGCCACATGGGCACAGAAAATGGCATTTACTCCCTAATGCCTACAGATTTAATGCCATTTGCGTGGTGCCACACGAAGAAACGAAATGACATTCGTCCAAATGCCATTCGTCACCAAATGCCATCGCCAGAACTCATTTGACTGAGAAATGCATACTCTCGACGGCGCAGCTGACGAAGTGTGATAAACCTACATTGTATAAAATGACATCCTGTTCAGCTGGAAACAAACTTTTCGCATCTTTTATTTACCCTAATCACTCGACGAACATCTTCAGCTGGTAGATGCTGTATTTTGAATGCGACAGGCGCCATTTTCTTTTTACGCTGTGGATCTGAGTAGTTTGCTACGATCGTTTGCAACGCCGTGAAACAAAGCAACGAGCAAAAGCTAACGGCAGCATAGTATGCTTATTTCTACATTTAATTATTCTCGGAGGTATATCAAGCTTGTAAACGCGTGTTTACAAGCTTGATGCGAAGAAAAATGTGATCAACATCATCAAGCCAAATGTCATTCAGTTTGGACGTGTAGCAGCTCCGCCGAAAAAAATGTCATTCGGGAATTGAATGCCTTCACTACCGAATGTCATTTTCTGTGCCCGTGTGGCACGGGTATTAAAGAATGATGGGGTAGTATGTTCATTTAACCTTAAAGTGGGGCTTCGCGGCAGTGCGGATTTTCTCTCGATAGATGTATTCACGGTATAGCACCCCTCCACTGCAATGAAACCACCTTTACAGGGGGGGGGGGAGGGGGTTACATGCGGATTAATATGCACCACTCATTTGTTTTCAAAATTTCCAATAATTTAAATTCGAATACTTTAATATTCGTTTGAATATTCGAAGTGCTCGAATATTCGCACAAGCCTAGTTTTTAGACATAAGGTGCTTTAATGTTCAAGTTAGGACGTTGAAACGTACGGTGGTTATGTATTTTCATGTGCGCATATCAAATATTAGCTTTTTGTATGTACACCATACTACCAATTTTTAGATTAACTATACACGAAAATTTTTATTACATTTTTAATAAACTGGCTACTCAGATCCTGATGAATGAAGTGCCATTGGATTATACAGATGTCAAAAAGTGCAACAAGGGTAATTTTATGGTTTTAGCTTTCCCAGAATAAAAGTTATGAAGCTTCAAAGTTCTGATCAGAATGACCAAGAAAAAGAACCTTTCTTATTTCGCCATTTATAAAAATTTATAACCTCCCAAAGTAAGATTTGGCACCCTATTGCACTCACTGAACCCTCAGCTTTTCAGCAAGAAAGAAATGATCAGACTTAAGTGTGCCAAAGCTGAGAATATCTCGTCAGATTTTAGGTTAAGGAAAAACAAAACTGGAAAAATATCAATGAGCAAAACACTGCCAGTTGTTGATGTGGTGTAAAAAGCTCTTATGGCTAAAATAATGATCTAGGATGGCAGAATTCAAAAACAGGCAGAATTCTACTTGTGTCTGCGCTTGTTTTCGACAAGTTCTTGGCTCGTGGCTTTGCAATGCCTATGAATCTTAAGTTAGCTAAGAGAATAGAAGACGTTGAGGTAAAATTTGACTGCTGAATGACGGAGTTCATTGACAAAATCGTAGTTGATATTGGAATGAAGCTTCGAGAATCGGGATTTCATCTTGGCAGTTTTGATTTGGAAGTTGCAGGGATGGGTGCATGCCTTGAATGGCATTGTTGGGGCAGACCGTGATCAACGGCATGAGCTCTGCTCTGCTAGCGAATCTCTGAAGAATGAGAACAAGATTAAAAAGGTGGCTGACCTGGAGCAGCATAGTCGGCTAAAAAGTGTCGAGGTCAAGGATGCTCCCTTTACCCAACGGTAGGACTCTGTTGCCAGAATGCAGTCAATTGGCAACAAAATTAATTGTCCTGCATGAAACACTGATCTTGACGTTGTTCACCGAGTGCCAGCAAAGTCTGCACAAAAAGACATTGTGGCCCCTTGCAGTTCACGTGAGAAAAAACTTTATGCATTCACCTAAGACGACTCAAAGGCGAAAGCTGTCTTTTTCTTCTCAGTCAATGCGATGATCCTGCCCCACCCCCCCCTCCTCATTTTTTCTTCGTGTAACGTGATTTTGCACTGCCTCCAGGACCAGAGGCCTCGCAAGCTTTCTGCACTTTGCCTGGTTTTACACTGCCTCTGTGATAGACCCACCTTCAACCAAGTGACGATGTGATGACGTCACAGTGACGTCAGTATATATATGATGTCATCACGCGATAATGATTTTTTGCATCACTCGTGTTGATGCTGCCAACGCGGGACGCCGACGGTCAATATTTGCATTTGATGAGGCATCTGAGGCGTTTGCCTTAAAGGATGACTTTATAAGGAAGGCACACAAACCTTGCCTTAACTCGCGTAATCTTGGATATTTTGGAAAAAATACCAAGGCAACCTTTGTCAATGATCACCCCTCGACAAGAAGCTTTTTGCTAAAGCCCTTGCAGTCAAAAAAGAGACATGGGTGTTTCTTTGGATCAATAACTGTTAGATAAAAGCAAGGAAATCTACCGACAGCAGGGTGTCTTGCATAAAATCAGAGGTTGCCCTGTATGTTTACTGCAGATATATCATCACTCGAGCAACTGAAGCGTCCATGTAATCGCATGATGGCACATATTTCACCTTCTAAACCCACTTCACAGCTGTCTCTACCATGTGGGTCGTTTGAAATAATCTGAAAACGGGTTGTGTGCTCGAGCCGACAAGTGGACTTGTCTTCTTCAAGGCCGTTCCAGCCTTGAAGTCCACTTGTCAAAACGTCAGCTCAAGCACACAACCCCTGTTTACTGATTTTTTCATTGCAAGCTTCCATCTTCCCCTTCCTGCCATTTTATGCAGGTTGTTTGTTCATTTTAAAGCTCAAAGTCTAAGAAGGAATTCCGATTATATCACCAATGTGCAGTCATCTAATGGTCACCATTTCTCTAATGTACGAGTGAAATATGGCTATGTGAAACTTGATTGAGGACCAACAGACAATGAAGCCAAGGAAAGTATAGATGTTATTTGTAGTAATTATGATGTAAATGCGAAGAAATTTATGTAGGTGTAAAGACAACTTGCCGCCGGCAGGTACCGAACCTGCAACCTTGGAATAATGCATCCGATGCTTTGCCGATTGAGCTAGCTATGGTGATGGTCATCCCACCGTCCACTGGATGGGGTAATGTCGTGGCTGCAAGCAGCGCTGACTAAAACTCCCACGTTTAAGTACATAGATATACCCCATAAAGGTGCACATTGGGACTGAATGTGAGGCTTTCCATTCCTTTACTACACACTAATCGGTGTCCTGATGTAGCAAATCGTTCTGGGAAAAACTTTTCTTTTTAACCTGAACCCAGGACTAATTATGGCAAGTTTACTATAAGATTTTCAACATTATAATTTTGGAATTCTTTGCCTGTAACTGTAAAGAATGGATATTTTGAAATATTCAAGAAAGCCTTACATTCACATTCATCACTCATAGTAACTGCTTTTGTATTTCAGTATACAGTTAAAACCTGAGTAGCAGGATTTGACTTTCGGTAGAATGCTAGTGATAACCTGTAAAATATGTAACGTTTGAAAATTTACTATACCTAGAGCATATAAGCTGGCATAAAAACTTTTAAATTTAAAACATGGATCGATGTGAGGGTAATCTCTTCATTTAACCGTGAAGTGGGGTTTCGTGGCAGTGCGAATTTCCCCTTGATACGTGTTTTCACGGCTTAGCACCCCTCCACTGCAGTGAAACCACCTTTACAGGGGGGGTTACATGCGGACTATACACCTGGAAAGGTGCTTTCGCGGCTTAGCACCTTTCTACTGCAGTGAAACTACCTTTACAGGGGGTTACATGCGGATTAATATGCATCTATTTGTTTGTTTCGAATACTCCGAAATTTTCAATAATTTAAATTCGAATCGAAGCGCATTCTACCACAGAGCCACGCCAGGTTATCGAAGCGCATTCGAATACTGCACATTCGTTCGAATATTCGCACAAGCCTAGTTACGTTAGATTGAGTTTTAGCTCTTTTTTTTTTCTTGCATAACTTATTTTTCTATGTACACCACTGATTACCCAAGCATTGATTCCTGATGTACATTTTATAGGAGGTCTCACTCAGTCTTGTGACTTTTGAGACATCCTTTTGTATCTGTATATTTTATATGTGGTGTATCACATGCACATCAATAATAAATCTTGAAAATCTAAAAAAAAAATTTAGGCAATTTTTAGTCCCAAACAGCAGTTTCTTCCCTTAATTTTGACAAGCTGAGGCACACTTCTACCTCAGGTGGTGATTGTGAAAATGCAAAGGTAAGCTTGCAATGCACCTACCATTACCAAGTCTGTGCAGCAGCAGAGTGCACTTGTGCACTCACAAGTGCGTGACTGTAAACAATTACTGTCGTGCACTCACAAGTTGCTGCATCTCAGATTATCAAAATTTTTTATGACAAGAGTTCGTCATCATCTAATTTTTATCGATTCACTCACATCAATTGTTATCATGGTAAAAGTGCCTGCGCCTTGAAATTGGATTGTTTTTTTTTTTCCATCTGTTGCTCGTTAATCTTCATTAAGGTCTTGCTGTGTCGGTTTTCACTTGTTTGCCTTTTACTTGCGTGTGGAAGCTGTGCGCGCACGGTCTTAATCAAGTACGCGTGAGAACTTTCAGTGACAATGTAGATTGCCTACTTGATGCTTTTGATATGGCAGTATTGATTGGAAAGGTACGCGCGCTGTTGTGCACTGTTAGAACAAGCAGCTGGTGCAATAAAGTTTTAGTTGTCAATGCAACGCTCGTCCAGTCTACCGTGTTCCTTCGTCCTCATCTTTTTGCGCTGTGTTTCCCTAGCTAAGCATGTACCAACTCGCCTAAGAAGTCATGGATATAGTGCCAAGTCAGTCGAGTCTAGGCGCTGCGCTGCCGTGGTTGTGCATGGCAAGTATGATTTGACCACACATCGTGAGAAGGCCCAAAAAGCAGCGCGCACCCTTCATCTCCTCTGTTTATCCACCTTCACAGTGTGGAATGGCTCCAACTTTTCTTTATTGAGATCCACTCAGGATGCAAGCATTGGATTCAGCTTCATGCACTCAAGTAATATGAACATACAGACAAAACAGAGCAAGAGGTGTTCACTACAATGCTCAGGGATCGCCCAAGGCTCGAGTGAAGTGATAACAGAGAAGAGCTTTCTGGTACGTCGCAGGTGAGCCTACTGGGGCCGGACCGCTTTTTGTCATCACGTACGAGAGCGGTGGTTTGAGCATATATCGGGCCATGAGAGAATCAGGGGCAGCTTCAAGCAGAGCTTTGCGGAAATGTTCCCTTGACTTGTCTTGCTCCTTGATGCTTTGGCGGCGCGTCTTGAATTGGTGACGGTGACGGTGTAGTTTCTTCATCTGATGCATGAAATCATCTACCAGTTCTTCTTCTCTGAGGTTGGTGCATCGGAGGTTCTGCGGTACTTTCGCAAAGCCCTTTGACTGCAGCAGTGCAACGGTTTTGAGCGCTCCCATCAGGTGATTGCAGGCACTTTGTCCATTCACACATTCACAGCTGCCACTGGAGATTTCTCCTTCCGAGGTGATGGCAGCGAAGACGGGATAGGTTGACTCTCCTTCCCCACTTTGATAGCAACTTGCCTTGACGAAGACAAGCCCATCACTGTAATCAGAGACCAATCATAAATCACGGTGACAAAACGGTGAAAGATGTATCGTACAGTGCAATACATCGTGTGGTGCATTGCTTCCAACCTTGAACACATATGAAATGAGATAGAGACAAGAGAAGTAACACAAGGCGACATCCGAAGTGCTGACAACCAACAGCCCGTGATGTGGGTTTGTGCCTCTTGTCTTAGTCGCGTTGCGCTTTTAACCATGTATGAACGAACTCATACAAGTCAAAGTCTTACTGCTGTCATCGGGCATAGGTCAGCGAACTCACTCATGAGTCGACTCATTCAGACTCGGATCAAGCCGCGAGTCTGAGTGAGTGTGGATGAGTATTATTTTGGTGAGTTTGAGTCCGGGTGAGTCCGACTGAAGAGAAATTTTCATGAATGTGAGTCCGAGTGAGTCCAGCTCAGGAAAATCTTGGTGGGTCTGAGCCTGACTGAGTCCAAAGCGCAGGATATATTTCTTGAGTGAGTCTGAGTGAGTTCCACTTTTTTTTTTGCCGACCTATGGTCCTATCTACTCCTCTTCAGCATTACTATCAGCCTTACCTAGATTCACGTTTATGCTGACATCTACTCACACGTGTTCCAGAACAGTGTCGTTCATACACTATTTCAATATTCATTGATCAAAGGCACGAATCACGTAGGGGAGGGGGGGTTGCCTAACTTGAACTCGCCCTCTACCAACTCTTCCAGGGAAGTTCTTGAAAAATATATCTTACGTTGCCGTAACTCTCAAGAAAACTGACCTTACTGGTTTGCGAGCACTCATAACTCGTATTCGAAGGTAATATATTAAAAGGCAGTCAAGAAAAGCAACAATCAGTGGAATATTGGTGTTAAAGAGTATTGACAACATGGTCGAAAAAGCTAATTCAAGGCTAACGGACTCATGAGTCGGCTCACTCGGACGAGCCGTGAGTCTGAGTAAGTCCGGGTGATTAATGTTTTGGTGAGTTTGAGTCAAAGTGAGTCCACTTGAAGAAAATTTGCATGAGTGTGAGTCTGAGTGATTACGGCTCAGGAAAATTTTGGTGAGTCTGAGTCCGAGTGAGTCCAAACCACAAGATATATTTCTTGAGTGAGTCTGAGTGAGCATAACAAGTTTTGCCGGCCTATATACCAGCCTTAATTTCGTTACTCCATCTAACTCGCTGCCGTCATTGGCTGCGTTTTTTTAATCCGCGGTAAACATTTCATTGCTCGCTAAACTTTTTCTCTAGTTTATTTGTTTTCCTCCAGGTTTCAGCCCTAGCAGCAAACAGTGATTGCACACTTTTCGCTTAAAGGGATACTGAACAAAATTTTTGCTGCCAAGATTACCAGCCAAATTGAAAGATTGGGGGTTGAAATCGATGGAAACAACCTTCATTTCTGGCACAAACGAGAGGAAAATAATGAATTTAATGAGTTTTTCACAAACCGCCGCGTCTAGCGGCCGCGCCGTGAACTAGAGGATGTGACGTGAAACTCGCCGGAAACAGGCATCCCACAATGCCAGCCGTCGCCCGCGTCTGACAACCCGCTCAGCTGGCAATACGTTTCCCAGAACCAGTACGGGAGCTAACAATGCTCCCGGCTGGGGTAAGGCATCAGTGCTTTTGTGGAAGGGAGAGAGTGGAAAGAAAGGAGAGGCGGAGAAAAGGAAGAGAAGGACAGGAGCACGTGCACCGTGCATGCGCCAGGGAACATCTGACGTCACGGCTCGCGCTCGCGTGCAGCCGCCGCGCGCTGACAATCCATCAAAAATACAGCCAACTGTTCAAAACTACGTGAAATAAACTCTGTTTATCGGAACAGTGGCGTCTTTCGAGTGGAATTTCGGTGTTTTCGTCAGTTTTTCAAATTTTTGTTCAGTATCCCTTTCGCTTAAGGACAGCCGCAGACTGCCTGGCATTATTTGGGCTGATCTGCCGTATGCGCTCCAACTAATCCTTATTCTCTGGCGAACACTCCCAGGTTTGCATGCACATAAATACCCGATAAGTAGACGAGGGAACGACCGCCGCCGTAGGTAAACTGGTAAGAGCATCCGGTGCATAATACCAAGGTCGCAGGTTCGGTCCCTGCCGGCGGCAAGTTGTCTTTTCATCCACTTTACTTTCATGACATCTATATCACAATTATTACACTGCACTTAGAACAGCACAATTAGCGTTCCCTACAGCTTCCTTAGCTTCATAATCTGCCGGTTTTCATCGAAGTTGTGTCAGACAAAGAAACGAGAATTCCCTTCCTTCATACTTTTCATGAGCAGGCTGTCATGGTTCTGATGACTTGTTTGCCACTCATGAACTCTTTCGCACTTGCTTTCACGATTTCGTCCGCGACACAGGTAGTAGAACGGTGGTAAGAGACATCACAACAACCATACCTCATTTGGGAGATGTTGCTCCGGATTGTAGACGCTAGCACAAAGGGATCGACGTCGCAGTTGTGCTCAGTGCCCGGCCTGCTTGTGTAATATCTCAACAGACTCTCTTCGCTCACGCGTGGAATGACGGTAATGTTGTTTTCCCATCCTGTGGTAGGAAAAACGGCCTCCTCAGCACCCTGCGATGAGTTCAACATGATAACCACGGCTCACTCTCAAAACAACCTGCCTTGGCGCCCTTTTGCGATTGGTTGACTTTTGGATTTGTTTTTTGTTTCATTCGCTTCTTTTTGTTCGATGTCTTATGTTTACCGTCATGTTCATGTTCTAAAACATTTTTATGACGCGGTCATTATGTTCATTTCAAAGCTTGAAAAGTACGCAAAAATTTTGTTTTGTTTTGCTACTTAGCAAATAGCACGTAAGAAGGCGTAGACAAATCCAAGAAGATGATGGCGGCGGTTACAATGGCGTTAGAAGTTCGGCTGTAGTAACTGTTGCATAGCTGTAGCGCTTGTAAACAACTTGCAGGGCATTTGACACGTTCTACGTTTGGCGCTGAAAATGAGTCATGGAAGTGCAAGTAAGGTGAGTTTGTATAAGTGGTGAATCTGTTTCGCTTGGACGTTTCTTTTCCTTCATCAAGAGCGAAATAGCTGAGCGAGATTGGAACATCGGCAGTGCTCAACGCAGCTGCACAAGAAATAAAGTATGACGTAGTGTTTCGCGACCTTCTGCGAACCTCGCTAATTAGGAGGACGGTAACAGGGTTGATGTTACCTAACTGCCTGAAGAACTGCGGCCTTGCTTTTGTTGTGATCCGCAGGTGGGGGGAAATTTTCACAGCCGCGGGAGCTGCGTTCACCAAGCTCGGTGAATTGGCTGTTCAGCTGTACTCTGCTTCCGAGCCATCGCCAGCCGGGTGAGCGTTACAATAGAGCTTTTGGCTTCTACTTCGCCTCCTGCTCAGATGTGGTGACTGGTCTGGTACGATTCTTGAATGGTGCACTTGCATCGAACGGTTCGTGTCAACCCACAGCCAGTAGCGTAGTGCAACAGCAAGCCAGAATACGCCTGGACACAAATGTCGTAAAACATTTTGTCATAGCGGCACATTGTCAATTTATTATGGAGACGACGCTGCACTTGCATCAATACGTGCAGCCGTATGGGTGCTATCCCCTTGTGCATTAGGAATAGAACGTATTTGTAAGTGTGGCGGTTTCTTCGAGGCATTTTGTGTGCGCGCTTTCCGATTTTTATTAAGTGCGAAGTGCCATTAAAAAATATGGCTAGCCGCTATAAGAAAATACAGTGTCTGTGTTTTCCAGCAATCAGGTAATGCACTATTCACGCTATCAATTTCTCCTTCATCCTGTTGTTCTCTTTTGACGTCTTTGATTTGCAATGTGTGATTGTATCACTTAACCATTGTATGACAACACTATCGGACACTAGCTATCACTAGCCAGCACCTGCATAATATGCTGGCATTGTTGCAAGCTGCCTAGCACGTTCTTTGTTCGTGACGATTCTCAGGACAAAGCGTTTTGGTACAACCAGCCACCCTCATAAAGAACACCTCCATAGGTGACACTTCAGTACATGCAACTCCTCCGCAATGCTTTGTCTTTTTTTGTTATTCCCCACTTTGCCACATAGACTTTTCTCTAGGTGGCAGTGCTTTGCCACACGCTTTAGTGTTATTGTATATTGTCACGTGGTCGTGGTGTTAACGAAGGCAGCAGTCGGCGTTTTACAGTCAGAACTCTTTATTTGGGCGAACCTGTGGCCGGGCTGTGAAAACTCAAACTACAGCAATACACACTGATAGCGGCAAACAGAGGGTTGGCCGTCGATAAAACTGTCATGGGGTGAAGCCTGTCGGCATTTATACATGTGCCATTGAAGATTCCAGCGTTATCACTAGTGACTGCGTAAGTTCCAGAACAAACTCTAATGTTTGCGTTGTGCGCATAATCTCATCAGAAGGTTCTAAGATTATCTAGATGGTTCCCAGTCATTCGGGCGCGGTTTGCTTAAGGCAGCAGCTACACGTGTAATGGGGCAGTAACATAAAAAACATGGTTGATCCCTCCGTCATAGGAATCGGTATAGCACGAAAGTGAAACATGTCCTTACAAAAGTAGTTGAATGTTTACAGTACATTTATATGAAAGAGCTTGCACAATGTCTATTGGTGTTTTGACAGTTATAGCCCCCTTTAACCCGGATGCATCCACATTGGCGCTTGATGGTACATCTGTATCCCGACGACTAACGTCCATAATGAATGATTAAACAAACCCTTGTGGTCATAGATGCTTGTGGTAGCTGTATGGTGATAGCGGAGTGATTGAAAGCGGTGTGACAGCCAGAAGAGCGTCACTGATTGGATGCTGAACTTGAGCTAAGGTCGCCTACTCGCGGCATGTTAGTTATTGAACAACGCTGCCTGACCATAGGGAAACGCAACGCGCGTCGCGTCTTGCCCGTTGGCCGGCTGCGATTTTTCGCAGGGCGAGCTAGGAACATGGCGAGGGACGCGGAGTTACGGCCACGCGACGCACTCGCGCGTCGCACAGCTATTTCTGGTATGGACGGATGCTATCAGTGAGGACGATGCTAGGGGTAAGGTCGCCACCTGGCAGTGTGTTAATGCGTCGACAAAACTGCACGTTTCCTATTCGAACCACGCCGAATGGGACTGTCGAGTAGAAACCACGCTTTGAAGGAATGAATCGTGCATTTCACGGTCATAATGCATTACTTCTCTTTAGCAAGGGCACTGTGAGAGGACAGTGGTAGATATAAAAGGCTTTTTTTTAAAAGCTTACAAGGTATGTGACCGTGGCGCAGTGGATAGCGTGCCCGGCATCTATTGTCGCGGACCTGGAGGTCGTAGGTTCGACTCCCATTGACGGAACTTTTTTTCTTTGTCTTCTGATCATGCGTATTTTTTCGACGTCATTTCCGTGACGGAAATACGTCACTCAAATCTTGGTGGACCCCGGCATAAAACACTTTCGTGTTAAAATAGAAAGGAGCGTGTGTGCCAGTGCCCCCTTCTGAAAAAGCATTGTCACGATGCTTTTGGCATGACATAATAGGGCAAAAAAGAAGTGCATACACAAATATATGACAATAATAAAGCAAAAGTACAGTCCTATAGTTCACTAACGAGTATGAAATGACTTGAGGTGCACTACAGTATGCCACCTAGTGCGCTCAGCAAGCCACTTTCCTTGGTGCGCGATTCTCTTCTCCATCTCCACATATCTTCCTCCTCCGGTGCTCGCATCCCTCAAGGGGACACGCAGACAGATTTTGCAGACGGGGAATGTGCACTTTCAAGCAAAGAGAAGTATCAATGGACCTTTGAGGATCAGCATTACTTTGTGCCGATGTTCCCCATCTTCGATGATAAAGTTTTTCTACAAGCTGTCAAAACTGCTGCTCACTTCCCCGGTTCTATTCAACTACTGAAATCGTTTCATTCTTTAAATGTGTAAACTTGCATTGTCTGAGCTGGCTTAATGTGAGTCTCGTACCATGGGCTCGTACATTGTTTGCAAGCAGAGGTAGAAGTGCGCAAATCTGAGTTGGTAATGCCCACGCAGGGGCAAGTGGACTGACGACGAGGTCGAGATGCTGCGCAGTGCAGTGAAGCGCTTTGGAGACGACCTGAATAAACTTAGCGATCACATAAAGAATCGCACCATGTAAGTTCGCGACCCTACAACCAGTGCTGTTTGACTGTGTGAAATTTTATGCACAGTTTTTTCACTAATGTACGCTTAACACATCTCTGTGTCTAGTTTAAGTGACCAATTTCATCTGCTTTTATGAGGACAGCAAACAGTGCTGCTGTTACACCGAAGGATCTTTGCTGACACTGTCACATTTACTTGCACTTCGTAGTGTCATGTTTAATGAACCATGTTTCTATTTAGAGCATGCAGTGAAGTGGAATGAAGCTCACAATGCATTTGACCCATTTTGTAAAACTCTGCCCTTTTAATGTTTCTTCTCAGCTAAGAACATGACTGAATTGTGTCTTGAGTGCAGCTTCTCAAAGACATGCAACATGCATCACAAGTCTATTTGAGGTAGCCACAGCATTCCCTAGCAGTTTCATTAAATAAATGTGCAATCTGTCATGTGAATGCTTCTTATAGTAGCCAGGTGCTGTGTGTTATCTAGCAAGTTTAAGTGAAATTTGAATGAAACTTGCATCGATTTGTAGCTCAGTGTGGTATGCATGACATTGTAATTATGTTGGCTGGTGTGCTTGTGTCATTATCTCATTTGCAATATATGAAAGCCACTTTGAGCAGAACTGAAGATTTGCTGGCTGACCTCTGTAACATAAACTACCTGCAAATGAATGGCTTGATTTATCATAAAGTTGTAGTCAGTGGTGCAGCTTGTACATTTCATTGTCATTTTCAGCCTATTGAGGTCCATTGCAGGACAAAGACCTCTCCCAATGATCTCCAGTGTACCCTATCCTGTGCGACCTGATTCCATTTCATCCCTGGAAACTTCATTTTGTCACTCCATCTAACCCTCTGCCTTCCTCGACTGCGTTTCCCATACCTTTGTAACCATTCTGTTGCTCTTAATCTCCACCGACTGCATAGGTCGGCAAAACTTCTGGAGCTCACTCAGACTCACTCATGAAGTATATTGTCACGGGTATGGAAAGGTACCTCTGACACGGGCGCCGAAATGACACCGAATGAATGAAGACGACGACAATGTTGTTGTGGGGCTGAGTTTGAGCTGCCCTGTTGTGCTGCATTCCTGTGCGCTGTGTACAGTGTTAACCCGATCGGTGTTAACCTAATAAATACTTCCCGTTACATATTTTTGGTGGAGGTTGCGGGTCTTCCAACAACTCTACTCTGGATCTCCGTAGCGGACGCCACCTTCCTCCAGCCACGATGCCTGAAGACGGCGCGCAGCCCTCGCAGTCCACGCCAGGTCCGTCACCTGTGATTCCTTCCCACCTTCTTGACCCTGGTACTTTTAGCGGCACGGACACTACTGACGTTGACGAGTGGCTCGTCTTATACGAGCGCGTCAGCAAACACTACAGGTGGGATGAAACACTTATGCTGGCCAATGTCGTCTTTTACCTCCGAGGTACCGCGCGCGCATGGTACGAGACGCATGAGGAAGACCTGAAAAGTTGGGACGTATGCAAGCAGAAGCTCCGCGACTTGTTCGGCCGGTCAGTTGCTCGACAGATGGCAGCCAGGCAGGAACTCGCGTCGCGAGTTCAATCTCCCACCGAGTCGTACGTCGCGTACATCCAAGACGTGCTCGCCCTGTGCCGTAGGACCGACAAAGAGATGACAGAGGTGGACAAGGTCAGCAATGTGTTGAAGGGCATAGCTGACGATGCTTTCAACATCCTCATTTGCAAGAACTGTACCACCGTTGACTCAATTATCTCTGAATGTCGGCGGTTTGAACAAGCCAAAAGCAGAAGAATTACTCAACGCTTCAACCGACTCCCGAACACCGCTGCGACTTCTTCCTGTGAAGATCCTGTGACGCCGCGTCCATTCGCGAATTCTGCCAACATCACAAGGATTGTTTGCCAGGAGCTGGAAGCCATGGCTCCAGCCACTTATCAGCCCCCCGCGCAAGACAACTTGGCAACAATATCGCTCATTCAAGCCGTCGTGCGACAAGAGTTTGCCAACATGGGCGTTCTAGCTCCCCAAACCACCAGCCACACACCCCAGCCCATCTGCACTCCCGCCTATAACGCTGAGTACCACGCCGCCCCTCTTGTTGCTGCTGCCACTTCGGTTCCGCGGTTCCCACCACGCTACCGAAATCCATCTGAGTGGCGCACATCAGATGACCGACCAATATGCTTCTCTTGCTCTCGGGTTGGCCACATTGCCCGCCACTGCCGCAACAGATGGTCTTACCGCCAAAGTTTTGCAAACGACCGCCGTCAGGATCGTCGGCAGTATTCGCCACCACGTTTTGCCGATGACCACCTTCAGGACTCCCCGCCTCGCCGTTCTACGCCACGCTCCGAACCATCCTACGCTGACGTCGTCGCCCAGAGACCCTCGTCCAGCCGCTCGCCGTCGCCTCAGGGTCGCCAGTCACGCCCCCCTCAACGCCAGCGTTCTCCATCGCCGGCCTATTCTGGACAGCTCTCGGGAAACTAACAAGTGCAGCTCCTGGAGGTGGCGCTGCATTGTTAACTGGGAGCGAAAAACCTCTACCGACCTCTAATTCCAGACGAAATTTACTTGATGTTCTCATCGATGGCCTGACCGTTACAGCTCTAATCGACACTGGCGCAAATATATCCGTTATGAGTTCTCATCTTCGATCCCGCCTGAAAAAGGTTCTTACACCTGCTATGTCTCCAACAGTGCGAGTGGCCGACGGCAGCCGAGCATCAGTTCTTGGTATGTGCACTGCCCGCGTCACTGTTGCCGGCCATCACACTTCAGTTCTCTTCGCAGTCCTAGATGCTTGCCCACATGATGTCATTCTTGGCATTGATTTCTTGACCGCGCACTCGGCCATCATCGATTGTTCAACCGGCACTCTACGGCTAGAGTTGCCTTTGTGCTCTGATGTCACTCCTGCAACTCGCTCACAGCTACGGTCCATGGAGTGTCTACGACTACCGCCTCAGGCTGCTATGTACGTTCCTATGTCGCCGTTCCCGCCAGTTCCTGATGGCGACTATTTGTTAGCTCCCCTCCTTGACCTGACTCTTTCCCGCAACGTCGCACTTCCTCATACCATAGTGGGAGTTGTTGACAACAAGACGCTCCTCCCTATTCTCAACTTCTCTACGTCGACCCAGGTCCTTCCTCAAGGCATTGCCTTAGCAGAACTCTCAACTCTGGAGCAATGCACTGTTTCATCTTTCACCCCTGACGCCAACACCGTAGCCGAGCCTGTCGTAGCTGTGCAAAATAGGGAATTCCTGGACAAAATGATATCCAGTGACCTGTCACCTTCCCAAGTTGAAGTGCTCCGCGGTCTTCTCTTTTCTTACCTCGACATTTTTGATATCGACGACCGTCCCCTGGGCCGCACAAGTGTAGTGGCCCACCATATTGACACCGGCGAAGCCAGTCCCTTTCACAAGCGGCCTTACCGTGTGTCTCACTCAGAGCGCCAAGTTATACAGAAGGAGGTAGAGAAAATGCTCGACAAAGACGTCATAGAGCCTTCTTCAAGTCCTTGGGCATCACCTGTTGTGCTTGTTAAAAAAAAGGACAACAGCTGGCGCTTCTGCGTCGACTATCGCCATCTCAATCGAATCACCAAGAAGGACGTCTATCCTCTTCCTCGAATTGATGATGCGCTCGACTGCCTTCACGGTGCCAAGTATTTCTCATCGCTTGACCTTCGATCCGGATACTGGCAATTTCTGTCGATGACCGCGACCGCGAGAAGACAGCATTCATCACACCCGACGGCCTTTACCAATTTAAGGTCATGCCTTTTGGGTTGTGCAATGCTCCTGCCACCTTTGAACGCATGATGGACTCTCTCCTGCGCGGTTTTAAATGGTCGACCTGCCTGTGCTATCTGGACGATGTCATTGTTTTCTCGCCCACCTTTGAAAGCCACCTTCCCCGTCTGTCAGCCATTCTTGACGTTTTCCGCCGTGCTGGCCTCCAGCTTAACGCATCGAAGTGCACCTTTGGACGACGTCAAATCAAACTACTTGGCCACCTTGTTGACGCTACAGGTGTCCAACCCGACCCTGACAAAGTCCGCGCTGTACGGGAGTTCCCTGTCCCACGTTCAACACAAGAAGTCCGCAGCTTTCTTGGGCTCTGCTCGTATTTCCGCCGTTTTGTCATCAACTTCGCGGAAATTGCTCGGCCCCTCACTGACCTCCTCAGAAAGAACGTGGCCTTTTCCTGGGATGAGGCCCAAGATCACTCCTTTGCGTCGCTGATTTCCGCGCTCACATCACCACCTGTGTTGGCTCATTTTGACCCAGCCGCTCGAACGGAGCTTCGCACCGACGCAAGTGGCCATGGCATTGGGGCTATACTCGCTCAGATACAGAACGGCACAAACCGTGTAATAGCGTACGCTAGCCGCCTTCTCTCACAGTCGGAAAGAAATTATTCCATTACTGAGCGGGAGTGCCTGGCTCTCGTCTGGGCTATCGCAAAATTCCGCCCGTACCTATATGGACGCCCGTTCGCAGTCATCACAGACCACCATGCGCTCTGCTGGCTGTCAACACTTAAGGACCCTACAGGACGACTCGGGCGATGGGCTTTACGTCTGCAGGAGTACACGTTCTCGGTAGTGTACAAATCTGGCAAGTTGCACAGCGATGCCGACTGTTTATCACGACACCCTATTGATCCACCCAACTGCTCTGAGTTGGAAGCCGATGCCAACATCTTAGCCATCACTGACTTTCTGCACGTGGCGGACGAACAACGCCGAGATCCATCGCTGCTCTCCATCATTGACCGTCTTCAATCCGGCAATACAGACTCTTCGCTGAGCCTGTTCGTGCTTCAAGACAACGTTTTGTACCGCCGCAACTTACACCCCGATGGCGTGGAACTTTTACTAGTCGTCCCACATCATCTGCGCAAGGATGTCTTGCAAGAACTTCACGATGCCCCAACTTCTGGACATTTAGGCGTCTCCAGAACCTATGACCGTGTTCGACGACGGGTATTCTGGAAAGGCCTTTATCGTTCCGTTCGCCACTACGTTGCAGCGTGTGACCTGTGCCAGCGCCGGAAGAAACCTACAACTCTCCCTGCCGGTCGCCTTCAACCTATTGAAGTCCCAGCCGAGCCGTTTTATCGAGTGGGGTTGGACTTGCTAGGTCCCTTCCCAACTTCGGCAACCGGAAACAAATGGATTGCAGTAGCTACAGATTACGCCACTCGGTATGCAATTACTCGGCCGCTACCAACTAGCTGCGCGACGGACGTTGCAGATTTCCTTCTCTACGACATCATCCTTCAGCATGGCGCTCCTTCTCACTTACTCACAGACCGTGGTCGCTGCTTCCTGTCTCGTGTGGTTGACGACCTACTTCGATCCTGTGCTACCCGACACAACTTTACGACTTCTTACCATCCTCAGACTAATGGACTTACCGAACGCCTCAACCGCACACTGACGGACATGCTTTCCATGTACGTTTCTGACGACCACACCGATTGGGACGTTGCCCTGCCGTTCGTCACCTTCGCGTACAACTCCTCGCGTCATGAAACTGCCGGCTATTCACCATTTTATCTTCTGTTGGGCCGTGATCCCCTACTACCTTTCGATACCCTGCTTCCGCCTGACCTTCCATCCACCACTTCATACGCTCAAGATGCCGTCATCCGTGCTCTCAATGCACGTACAGTGGCCCGCGCTCGCTTCTCGTCTTCCCAGACAGCGCAAAAGTCGCTCTACGACAGTCGACATAGGGATGCCGATTTTCCTCCGGGCTCTCTCGTTCTACTGTGGCTTCCATCCCGTCGTGTTGGCCTCTGCGAGAAGCTTTTATCGCGATACATCGGGCCATACCGCGTTGTGCGCCAGGTCACACCTGTCACCTATGAGATTTGCCCGACCACGAACCCTTCGACTGCTACATCAAGAACTGACATTGTGCATGTTTCTCGCCTGAAGCGCTACAACAGCGACACGCCCTTCTAACCATAACAGGCACCTGGACGGTGCTTTGCTGACCGGGGTAATGTCACGGGTATGGAAAGGTACCTCTGACACGGGCGCCGAAATGACACCGAATGAATGAAGACGACGACGATGTTGTTGTGGGGCTGAGTTTGAGCTGCCCTGTTGTGCTGCATTCCTGTGCGCTGTGTACAGTGTTAACCCGATCGGTGTTAACCTAATAAATACTTCCCGTTACAATATTTTGCGCTTAGGGCTCACGTGAACTCTGACTCACCAAAATATTCTTCAGCCGGACTCGCTCGGACTCACACTCACAAAAATTTTCTTCAACCTGTGGGGTCTCGATGAAAGCGCCGCTCTTGGAGCACACGGAGACAGTAGACGTGGTCGGGCAAACCAAACATAACATGTCCATTTATTCACTTGCTTTTACATCAACGAGCTCACTAGCCAAATCAAGTACATCCCTAGTGATCAACACGCTGAAACAACCTTATACAATGTTCAATACAACGCTCAAGCAAACAACGAAGTACAGCGAATACGGCGTCGCCAACGGTTGACTTACTACGAGGGATCCATGGGAGACGACCCACGGTGCCATCCCCATGGACCCACCGCAGGAGCCTTCCATCCACGCCTGCCACCAAACGCCAAAGAGGCTCGCTACCTTTTCCCCTGCACCCACCTAGCTTCGCCGCCGGGCGGCGCTGCTGGCGCTACCACGCTAACCTTAATGATGATGATGATAACCACGCGAGCACAATGCCACCTTCCGCTCGACGGCTGTTAACCCGAACTGTGGCTTATCTGCGAGACGCGCGCACGCCATGAGGTGCAAACGACCTTACAGGGAGTGGTAGAACCCCCCATAAACCGGACTCACTCGGGCTCAGACTCGCGGCTCAATTTGAGTCTGAGTGAGTCGACTCATGAGTGAGTTCGCCGACCTATGACGGACTGTATGTCTTACTATGCATTACATGGCCAGAGCAGGTCCATTTCTTTTGCTTTATGTCAACTAGAATATCCACTACCCCTGCTTGTTCCCTGGCCCGTTCTGCCATCCTCCAATCTCTTAATGTTACTTCTTTCAGTTTTTTTTTCCATTGTACACTGCGTGGTTCTTAACTTTCTCTGTAGTTTCTTTGTTATCCTCCATGTTTCAGCCCCATATGTTAGAACCGGCACTATGCAGTGATTGTATACTTCTTGCTTTAATGACAGCGGCAGATTTTGCGTCATTATTTAGGAGCCCCTGCCGAATGTGCTCCAGCGCATTTTTATTTTTCATTGAATTTCCTTTTCATGATTAAGCTCCATTGTGAGTAATTGTCCTAGGTATGCATATTCTTGTATACACTCCAATGTAAGGTTACCAATCGTCAATGCTTTCTCCTTCACCAGATTATTGAGTGTTATCTTTGTCTTAATCGTATCCATTTTTAGGCCTACTTTAATACTTTCTTGGTTCAATTTCTCAACCATTTTTTTTGCAAGTCTTTGCCATTGTTACTGAAGAGCAGTGATCTGCAAATCCTAGGTTGCTGAGCTTCTACATTTTCATCACCAGATTCTTGAACGAGTAATTTCTAAACATTTCTTATTAGATTTAATAATGTCTAATTACTTCTTATGGGGGGCACAGTCTCAACATGGTTTTCTTGTACTGACACTGGTTAAGTGTCGTGTGGTGTGGTGTTATCTATAAGCAAGTGTGTCAGTATTCTATTAATTCACTTGCAGATGCTGTTTTTATGGTTAGCTCTCACAGACTTTGATACAAGTTCTCTTGCACATGTTATTGTTTCCTGCAGCAGTCAGATCAAGAACAGCATGAAGCGTAAAGCATATGAGGAGGCAGGCATTCCCATTAAAAAGGCCCCACCCAAGGCAGAAGCGGCACCACCACCTCCACAACCAACATTAGCCGCAGGCCTGCAATCTGCCCCGAAGTCTGCTGGTGAGTTAAAAATGCAAAAAGGTAGATGCAAACATTTTCACATCTGCACAGAAGGAAAGCTTAACAACTCAAAATCATTAGTTTTTTTTTGCACCCTTGCTGTTGAACTCAGTAGTGATAAAAGTGTGCATGGTTAATCTTTACCAAAACTTTACACTCTGTTCTATATCTCAGTGAATATTTTGCATCTCTTGAAAGCTGGTGCAGTATGTTGGCTGGTGTGTGTTGTCTTGGCCTGTGCTACAGCAAAATACTGGCAGCCTCCTTTATTTTCACTAGATTGATGAACCTTTGATATCAGCACAGAGGCTAGAACTGCTTTGCAGTGTTCTAAGCGCCGGATAAGGATTGCATTACTTTCTAATCCTGTCAGTTGGTGGCGCTGCCGTTGGCTGGTGAGCACTCGTCTCTGGCACTTGCATGCTACCGCAGTGTCAAAACTTGTTTGAAGTGTGCCTGTTTAAATGTGAAGCGTTCCTTGGCAGACCAAAGGTACTTTCAGAGTATCTGTCATCTGTCTGTCTGCCTTTCGGTTGGTGTCAGTCAGTTGACCAGTTAGTTGATCTAAGCCGACTTTGTGCTATCATTGCCATTTTGCTAACTTGAAATATATCAAAATTGGTGTGGGAAGACATGCATGTATGACAAACATAAGTGACAGGTCACAACATAAAAATTCTGACATGCATGCTATGTACATCATCATGACACGATCACGGTGCACTCGTGGCTAGTATTTCATTAGCTTGATACATACCAAAATTGGTAGGGTATGGCACAAATGTGTATCAAACATGAATGACAGGTTATAACATTTAAATCATGCCATGCATGTCATATATGCCATGATTTACATGACATGTTCTTGGTGCTTTTGCGGCCGTTTCATTAACTTGATATATACGAAAGCTGGCTTGGTATGGCATGAGTGTACGCTAAACATGAATGACAGGTCAAAACATGAAATTCATTTCATGCATGTCATGTACGTCATTATTTACATGACATGGTCATTCATTAACCGTAATGGGCATGGCATAAATATGACAAACAAAATCAGCTGGTCATTCACGGTATATATCAGAATATGCCCTGCATTAGCGTGGCAGAATTGACATGCATGATTGCATGACAAGCATGCGAAGGAGTATGACATGTAATGAACACCCCGATTTGTCTCGAAGCCAGAAACAATGTGGTATATATGCTACTCCTCGCTGACTGCTTCGCATTGCATCGATTCCCTCAGTGTGCGTTAGCTGCCAGATTTTTCCATGGAAATGTTACCATGGTCATCTCGAGTGCATTATATAGTTTTCATTCTATGGGCATGATGTCAGTAATACCCCTGTCACAAAGGCACCAACGAATTCCATTAAACTGCATAAATGTAAAGCTCCATTAGGGAGTTCAATGGAGATGGAGTGGAGGACATGTCACATGGCACTTTTAAGAATTTTGAACTGAAGCTGCAAGGGGCCCATTAGATGCTGTTGTGTGTAGGTCTCCGTGGAAAATTTCGCATCTATCACTCTGAAAACATTCTAAAAAGTTCGTGTGATTTTAAAAACTATAATTTATTCAAATCGGAGCTAAAATATCGTCTTGGCTTTTATCTCAGCATGTTGGCGGCAATATTGACAGGGATGCTGAAAACACTGCATGTTTGTTTTGGTACACATTTTCCCTACGTGCACAGTGTGTCATCAATTTCTTTGAAGCTGCGCTACTACTTAGATCACGCCCTTCCAATATCGAAGGAGTACAGGTCTCGAATTAGTCCATGCACCCCTTGCTGCCACAAGTTTATGTGACTCCGGCACTGCTGCTGGACACGACGAATTATCCGCGTCACTCACTGCTATGACTTTTGGTAATGTTAAAGTACCATGAGGGGCACAACAGTAAGCATGGAAGGAAAAACACAGAAGGAAACATAACGGCTTGTGTGGAAACTGAGACACTAATTCAAAATGGTGACACAACTGTCTCTTGCGTGGCACAGTGCAGAGTAGGTGCACTTATACGCATAGCTTTTTTCATTAAATGCACGTTATGAATGGCTTATGCTGTGAAATACAATTTAATATTGATAAAATTTATTATTTGGTTGGCAGCAGCAGTTTTTGTGCTGGCAGTCTTTTCCATACCACAGATTACAGGTGATGAGAGGGCTCAATTTAGCCACTAACAGAGATTGCCAAACTCCCTTTGCTATACACTCCGTTTAACTTGCTTAGCATAAGGGAGACTGTGTGTCACGGACCGCATCTCCGGCGATGTAAAAACAAAGGAGTTAAAACGGAGTGATTGGGTGACCCTGTGACAGTGGTATAGTGTGCATTATTCTACAAGCAGTAGTGATCCTGCTGTGCATGCTTTTCTTTTGTCTTTCAGTTTCAAACTGGTATTCCACTTGTAGGAGCAGCTTGTCTCGACGTTATTTTATGTTAGAGTAAATTAGCATGATTGTTTGAGTGAAACTACGTGAATCTCGCCCACTGTGCAAAAATAATCTTCGTAACTGCAACGCTCCACGTCTGTAATGGCAAAATTGCGCACTACACCCAGTGCAGTTATCACTTTAAAAGCTCATCTATTAAGGTACCAAGATGAGAACTCGTTTATTCCAACAATAGCATGACGTTTTCTCCCAAAGTCATCACGAAGCCAGATTTTTGGTTAGAGACTGAGCACAGTAAATTGTGTCTACATCTGACGCATGGTAGCCTGTAATAATTCTCAGAATCATTTGAGAGTGGTTAAACGATACACATTAGTGGGACCAGTGTAAGTATAAATTAACGGTATTTATATTGCAATAGGAGCTTTCTGATAACATAAACTCCTTAATTCAAGAACAGCAAAAAAAAATTGGGGGGACCCTTAAGCTTCGCCTTTAAGAGTTGAACGCGATAGCGATATCCCGCTCCTACTGCGTACTTCAATCACTTAGTGCATACTATGTAATGGGTAGTATGGTTTAAACCAGGAGAAATTATGCGCGGGAAATGTGGGAAATGTTTTCGAACTTGCTATGCACCCACTACGTGGTGTTAAGGGAATACGCGCAGTAAAGTGTGTGCCGTTTGTAATGGGTGGCTGGCTTTAAACTATGGAATCGTTATGATAGTCACATATTCTGACGCCCGATGGCAATTTACGCTTGTACCATGCAATATTCCTGGGATATTACATGTTATAGTGCGACGCCTATATAAAGGACGCTTGCGTTTGCGAAGCATGGAAGTTATTTTCACTGCATTTCCAAGCAGAGGAAGTTATTTTCACAGTATATCCAAGCAGAGGCATTGCTGTGTGGTAGAACACCTGCTTGCCACGCAGACGACCCGGGTTCGATCCTCACTCGGACCCGAAAATTTTTATTGTTTATTTTATTTGCATGTTTCTCGATTTTTCGGTCACGGACAAGATGATGATTTTTCGCTCACAACCAACGACGCCGACGCCGGAATTTCTGCGAAACGAGCTCTTTAACGCTATCGCGTTAAAAGGCCCATCCCCTTTGAACTTGCTGCAAGCAACCCCCCTCCCTTCCACCGTTCCCGCCTCGCTAGCCTCACCACCGCACATGAGGCCGTCAGGTGGGCAAATCCGAACACGTTTCCCTTTTTGGGGATTTTTCGGAACTCATTTCCCTTCGCGGAACATTTTCCCCCCCTTCGTCCACTAGAAGTGCCGGCTGCTCGTGACACTAGAAAAGCGTTCTAACCTCGTTAATATCAGTACAGTCGAACCCCTCAATAACGAAATCGCCAGGGAATCGATTTTTCTTCATTCTCGTGAGAATTTCATTGTCGCGAAAATAGAACAATATGCACACCAATTACTTCGTACAACCAAAATTTATTGGAAGAAGTCGCTGATCTTGCTCTGTTTCACGTTACTTTGAATGAGCTTGGCGGCTCGAGCTTCGCAGTTTTTTTTCGTAGCTTCGTCCTCATCGTGGGCGCCGAGGAAAGTGCGAATGTCAAAAGCATCAAGAACTTCACACAAACTTACTTGCCTTTATTTCAACGTTTCGTTGCTTTCACTCTTGTCATCACTCTCACATTCTTTGCACACAGTTTTGATGATAGCGTCGTCACTGAAATCTTCGTACACTGTTCATTCTTGTCGAACACTTGTCATCCGAAGCGAAAAAAAATGTTTTGTTGATATCATCATCATCACCCAATCGAATGTAAAGAGAGAGAAAAAACTTTCTTGGGGTTCTGAGGAAAGGAGTCATGGGGGGCCTTATATTGTTATGGGGAAAATCTATTTACATCTTTGGTGGAGGTGCGGGGTAAATCTATTTACACAATCTACACACAATATATTCAGTGGCTGACAAGATGGCGCTCAGCTAGCAGGGTCTGTCCACGTCTTCTTCTTTTCCATCCTCTTCGTCGTCGTCTTGAGCCCGTTACAATATGGGCCCCTTAGAGTCAGTTCAGTAGCACCATCAAGTGTAAACGGCAATGGTCGCACCGATGCCTGTTGGCGAAAACGTTTGTGCCCGACTTGCCGAATGAGCGATGCTGCAATTTTTGAGGTTCGGGGTTCCCAACCAGCTCATGGCTTGAAAAAAATGTTATTGATCGCTACCTCATACCTGCCAACTCTCCCGAATTGTCCGGGAGACTCCCAAATTTTGACCTAATCTCCCGATTGTACGAATGCTATCTCGAATCTCCCGAAAAGTGGCCTTCACAGCAGAAGCGCTTTTTTTTTTTTTTCTAAATCACGCGCGCCTGTGTGCATTTCCTGCTGCGACAGTTGCGGTGCTGCGGAAGAGCACTCGCCGCTACACTTCTAGTTCATTGTAACCATACCGTAGAGTACCGCTAAGTATATTCTAGGCACTATATATAGCACTGCCCGTCTGGGCGAAGGCCGGCGGCCGCGAGACGCGCTCGCCACCGTACCAAAAGAAGGCGAGGGAAAAGGTACCACAACTTTTGCGTCTGTCTGTTATGGCCCCCCGCATTTTGTACGCTAGGCCAATATGCCGAATGCCTAGGCGTCAGTTGTGTTTATTACGTGGTTGTGGGGGGTTGCGTGTTTCCCTGAGTTCAGTTGGAAGATCGATGGCGGTGTCAAAAGCAAAGAAGGAGTACTTACAAGTGTTTCTGGACTCATACACAGCTGAGTTTCCGTGCTTTGTGGCTTCGCGGAAAGGTGACAAGTACGAATTCTGTACCACGTGCGTCTGTGATGTAAGCGTTTCGCACGGTGGCAAGGCCGACACAAAGGTGCACATCGCTTCACAGAAGCATCAGAAGTACGTTCGTGCTGCGGAAGGGCAGACCAACATCGGAAGTTTCTTCCAAAAGAGCTGCGAAGACAGTGCGATCCGCACAGAATGCCTATTCACGGGATTTATTGTGGAACACAGCTTGCCGCTAAGCGTTAGTGATCACGTGGGACCGTTTCGGAAATTGTTCCCGAAGTGCGAGGTCGCGAAGCGGTACGGGTGCGGACGTACAAAAACAACTGCCATCGTCGGGGAAATGGCTGCAGGTGCCGAAAACACAATGCTGGAGGCTCTGAAACGCCGTGCTTTCGCAATCGCAGTGGACAACAGCGGGTCGCAAATGTCTCAGTAATTTCCGATATGCAACCCCCCCCCCCCGCTGCGGTCTCCCGAATTTTCAAGCTGCGAAGTTAGCAGGCATGCTACCTGAAAGTTTTATTATTGCAGGAGTGCTTTTTAAAATCTCTTTGCTGTCGAGGGGGGCAAATGCATTGAACTCTATTCACCGGGGATGCCAGATTTCTTCGTTGCCACGAGAAATTCGTTCTTGAGGGGAGGTTCAACTGTATTGTACGTTTGTGCATATTGTAAGCACTTGGTGCACTTCCTCTTGTGACATGTTGCCAAGATAACTACTGCTCGCTCTGTTGCACACAAAATAAAAATCCACTGTTTTTGCAATAGCAGTTCTTTACAGATGTCTGGTGAAATTGTATGGACATGTCTGTGTAGTTTTTCAAAGTTTTATCTTGTTAAAGGCCAACTCCAGTGATTTTTTTACCACGTTAAGGTAATGGCAACTCTATGTCCCCGAAAAAAATATTAAATAAGCACAAAGGTACAAATCCAATACCCAGCCGAGCAGTACTATCCTTGAGTGACTTAATGAGGGTCACGAACTAGAAGTTGTGCAAGGCATGTCGATGTGGCAAGTGCAGATGCAGAGGATGAAAGCAGAAAAAGAACAGACACTCTGTCGAAACAAGGCTACGCTGCGGCCTTACTGAGATGTCTTTGGTTGAAAGGATCTTTTAGCAGTGCTAGCTTACCGTACGACATTATTTTCATAAAGTACACCGGGTCTATCTGTGCATGGTAAGCTACGCGTTGTCCAAAAGGTGGCTCATAGTCCACTTGCATTAAATTTTGTCGATCCTATCGCTGCGACATCAAATGCTGCTGTGCGCAAACTTACGCATTTTTCCCATAACAATATACGATCATTTTAGTTTTCCCACATACTTAGCACGAGCATTGTACCTGATTACCGTGCTGGATGGGTGGTGCCATCTGACAGTCGAGATAAACGAGTCAAGCACATCACATAAACAAATGCATTCTGCTTCATTGCTGTTGTAAATTTTTGACAGTGACGTAATTCCAAATGGGTGAACTTTAAAACTTTATAATGTCAAGGGCATCGTTGAGGCACTGGCCAAATGCACATGATTGTTGCCTTCTTGACAGCGATTTGAATGCTGCATACCCGAATGCCTTTACCAGCACTCCAGTCGCTGTGGCCAGGACCTGTGTGAAACTAAGTAGGCAGTTCAGGGTAATCAATAATATTCGTATGTAAGCAATCTACGCATTTCTGAAGCCTGTAATTTTGCTAAAATGATGTGTGCAAAGGAACTTACCTAGTGATCATTGAGATTCATAGACCTCGAAAAATCGCTGGGGTTTGTCTTATAGTGCAGCATTTATTTAATTGGGATGAATACAGTTTGTGACTTTTCTCCTTTTTTTGTTGTCCGTTAAAAAGCTCTTACATTTTCCCTGCGTCAAGGAACTGTTTGATTGGTGTTTCTTGTGTGTTCTGTGCAGACATAACGCTGAACATGCTGAACGCAACCGAGACGGAAGTAGATGTTGAAGGCCTGGGTGGAACTGGCAAACTTGACTACGACAGCTCCTCCTAAGGTCATCACCACCCGAATATCATTCACGAGTTCATCTACAAATCATATCACAATGCAAATGAAACTCATCAGTGATCAAACATGCAGCCTCTGTTTGTCTCAAAATGAAGAGAGCAACATTTTTGGAAGGGTAGTGCTAGTGAACACGGACTAATAGAAGGCACATGGACGCACAAACGGAGGCGCTGTAGCTACTGGTTTTTTATTGAAAATCTGTCGTACATATGTACATCGCTTTTTTGGCCACGTGACAATTTCATCGCTCTGACAAATTTAAGAACACCAATTCTGTCTCTGACAACACAATCGATGGTGTGTGGACACATTTCGCACCTTTGATGACTATGGTCCTTTCTTTTAGGATTTCCCGAGTGCACTTATCTTTGTGGCTGCTGATTATGCTAAATTCTTTCTCTGACAACACAATCGATGGTGTGCGGACACATTTCGCACCTTTGATGACTATGGTCCTTGCTTTTACGATTTCCCGAGTGCGCTTATCTTTGTGGCTGCTGATTATGCTACATTTTGAATAAACAGGTGAACAACCACAGTCATTGCAGTGTGTGGACAGGTGCCCATCTCTGGACCGAGCAACATTTTATTGGTGCTCCCATCAGCGATCATTGATACATCGGCCCGTTTGGCCGATGTATTTCCCGCCACATGTCAGTGGTAAACGTATACCACTCCTTCTGTGCATGGCACGAAAGGATTTTGGTGCTTTTTCTAATAACACGTCCAATGCTCGGACGCGTTATTCGAAGGTCGCAGGTTCGGTCCCTGCCTGCGGCAAGTTATCTTTTCGTCCACTTTTCTTTCTTCGCATATACATTACAATTACTATTAATAACATCCCCTGTAGTTTCCTTGGCATCATTGTCTGTTAGTTCTCATTAGTATTTGCGATTAACTCATGCATGTGGCTGTCTTGCCTACATTATTAAATTTTGTTTAGTGCAAAAATCTGGTCTTGTTCATTGTTTTGGAAGGAATGCATGATTGCTTGAACATAAGTTCTCAGAGTGCTCTTGATAAACGTTTGCGTGAATTCACACCATTCACAACTTGGGGTAGCAGCCTTTAAAAACTTTATAGTTAGTATTCATTTGTGTGTTACCTATGAACACTACATTTGTTCGAAACTGCGTAGCGTTCAACATTCTCTTCAAGACTGTGTCATGCTATGATCTTCTTTGCTCGAAGTCTGCCAATCTCATCTGCAGTGAGGTACTCTGACAGTACTTCATCTGTGTGCTCTCCAAGTAGAGGTGGGGCTGATCGAACTTTGTTCATGCCATCACTGAACTCCACAGCAGGACCTGCATCATTCACAGTTAGCATGTCACCAAAGCAGATTTCACAGTGCTCGAAGTGATGTCCACGTTATTTTCCATCTGAGACTATGTTTCTTTAATGTTCAGTCATGAGAAATAAGTAAGAGAGCACTGAATTCGTGTGTAATCATGATTACACGTGAGGTATTGAACTGCAAGAGATACCTTTCCACTTGAGCATTTAGTGAACACCTTTGCACTTACCAACTGCATTTAGCGGCTGTGGCCTTCAAAAGATAATTTGGCTGTTCCCTCTCATAGTGGTCACGCCCGTATAACTGTTTGCAGACACTCCCTTGCGCAGCATATGTTTTCTGAATTAGCATAGCTGCAGTTAGCTGCGATGCCAAGCGGGAACGGCATTCCACGATAGGCAACAAAGAACGCTGGCAGTACTATTTGGTGCACAAATGCAGCTTAGAATACAAGAGGTGGTATCCAGATTGGCCAGGGGTAATCTTACATCAAAACTAGCTAAAGTGGTTGCTTGGGCGTGTTGGTGATATGCAGTCTTACATCAAAAGATACTTGGAGCAGCTCTCCATGTGAGCCCTGCCAAGCTCTTCCCAGGACTAACAGCTGGTATTCTATGCATTGTGCAGCATCTTTAAATGCACTCATTCGGGCTGTGCAAAACACAATGATATTGGATAGTCAACACAATGCACATGTACTTTCTATTTTTGTTATTATTATTGCAATGGTTGCTGTCATTCCATGCTTATAATCACTTGAATCACTCAAAAGTTTCAGAATGTGTGCCTTGATGTTAGGCCACATAGGTAAGAGGTCTGTTATGCATTTGTTAAGTGAAGCACAGAAGTCTCGGAAACAAAACAGCGCGAAAGACGGAGCATAAGAAAAAGGGGGGACACAAACAACAGCAATGAAGCCTGGCCATTGCACTGGCTGCTTACGACTCTTCTCGGGCAGCAGAATAGCCAACCAGATAGAAGTTCTTTCACAGGCTTCATCAAGCAATGGCAGCTCACCAACTAAGGACACTGTGCCAGCAGTCTTGTGTGGAACCTTTACAACCATTTCCTTGCCCTGCAAACAGACAAGTACAAAGTGTTTTGGCACTGCTGCTGTGAGCCTGCTAACACAAAAGCGCACACACACACAAAAATCTGTGCAAGTGCATAAATCTGTCAAAATATATTAGAATTAATGTGCATCCCTTTGCAAAATTTAGATGCTTATTGCTGATTCGCGTATGTATGCAGAAGCAGTCATTAAGATAGTTGTAGTATTTGTTGTTTATTCAATTAATAAATGAGCAAACAAATAAGTTATTAACAAATGGAAGGTAACCATTGCTGACTGCACTATGCATGTGAACATTACAAGGGCCATGAACTTAAGATTTTTTGGGAGCGAAAAGACATTTATTTTTTTAGAAATGATTTATTATTTTTTGGGAAGCAACTGTCTAGCCAAGAAAATGAGTACAGTAAGGGCAGGGTAAAAGAAAGGTTAACCATAACAGTTAGGCACAGCAACAGGTTTGCTTTTCTGAAATAGGCACTAAATTTTGCCGTTTATATGTGGTCTCCACATTTGAACTAATGCTCACTGGTGCACTGCTGTTTGCTCACCCACCTGAGGATCTTCAAACACTTGCCGAATGGTGTTGATGGGACCATATGGTATGCCCGAACCTTCAAAAAGCTGCAACCACTCTTCCGTTGTCTTCAGTGTGAACCTACAAAATTTTTACCGATTTCAGGCACAGCTCCAAAGTTGCCATTTCGTAGGTGTTGGTTCTTGTCTCTTATGACAAGACCGCTGCTACAGCTGTAACATGGCCCTTCTATTCTGTAGTTTTATTGGGCCGGTCTTTTATAACTAAAATAAAGCTGCTTACAAAAGCTGATACTTAGCTCACTTTACAAAATTACAAATCCATGCACGTCTACATTTTCTTGACTGCCACCCACCTTTTATTCAGAATTTCAACAAGGACATCCCTGTTTTGGACACGGCTTGGATTGTCCTTGAAACGAGGATCAGACAAAAGCTCGTTAACATCAAGGACTTTGCAAAAGACCTTAAACTGGCCTTCACTTGCAGCTCCCACTGTGATGTAGCCGTCGAGCGTTTCAAATGCAGCATATGGCACAATGCTTTCGTGGCTTGTACCATGGCGGCTGGCTTCAAGGTTAGCATTGAGGTAGTTGGAAGCTATGTTGGCCAGCACAGACACCTTAGTGAGAAAGAAGCATGTCAGACCACATGTAACAGTCACATTGTTTGAACTTTGTGCAAAGTGAGTTCATAGAATTCCCAGCAGTTGCAGGAAAAGTTGTACAGGCTTCATACAGAAGAAGCCAGGCTCTGTACACAAAGTTTGTGCCATAAACCTATTCACAATGGGCTAGATAACTTGAAAAGACCTTGTTAAGATGTTCATAGCCGGCCTCTCAAGCATATTCAAGCCTGCTTTATCTAGCTGCTTCTTTAGAATCAATATTAGAGTTGAATTAGAGCATTAACTATAAATGAGAGCGAAGGATATGTGGATTGTTTGTTCAAGATGTACATACTCATGCAGAGTACTAAGTCGCACAGGTCGATGTATACCGAAGAAATTGAAGGAGTATTTTTTGACGTCACTCTAGTGTATTGTGCATGTGGTTCTGCCAAAAAGCTTTTTATGCCTCCTACTATACATGTAACTTATATAAGTGCAAATTATTTCATGTCTTTTTACCATGTATAAATGCAGAAATACTATGTACTGGCGATAAAACATGATAAGAAGCTTGGGTAATATTCTGCAATTAATGATTAATTAGTCATGAATGACTTAATATATCCCTATATTTGTAACTTGCTCAAAAGTCTGCACTATCATTACTGTTGGGATCAGTGACTAGGCTGAATGGATCAAAATAATTTAACAAATTATGGGTTCTTGGACTGTCCCTGAAGAATCGGCAAGCATATATATTTAGCTAGTTCTGTTTATTTAACAGGGGTGAAAACTAGAAGCGAAAGTTGGGCTAGTTGGTGGTTCATGCTTGGGATTTACAGAAGAAGCCAGGCTCTGTACACAAAGCTCTGCCGCGCTCTGCCGCGCAGAGCGCGGCAGAGCTTTGGTGCCTTTGGTGTGCCACGTGACCTGGTCGGCTGCTTGATATATGTGTGTGTGTGCCTTCTAATAAATTTTAGTTGTGAGTTCAGCACCGTGTCGTCTCTTCTTTGGTCCCTTGTCTCTATTTTGCGCTGTTTTTAAATCCCAAGGGGTGAAAAGTTTATACAAGTAAAAAGGCATAGAAATATTCCAAGCTTCTTTCCACTCCGATATTGCATAATGCAGGCCAGCATTAGTTTATTGTTCTTGCTCTGTTTACAACATGGATCAATTCAAGAAGAGTGCACAAAAGTGAAAGCACAGGTGAGGCTCGGAGAAGCGCGTTAGCTTTGCCCCATGTCCGTTCATACGTTCCAACGGTCTACCCATTGATTGCTGTGGCACATACATAGCAAACAAAACAATGCATTGCGACAAAGTAGCCTCCTTGAATCAGGCTGGTTTGGCCAGAAACAACATCTGGCACACAAAGGCACAGAACTAATCGAGAAAGCTTGTACCATTATTGCTAACATCTTATCAGTAGTGCTGAACTACGTACTTGAGTTGAAAATAAATTGCAGTTAATCCATTGTCCCTTGCCCGTGCGGTTTCGCTGCAGAAGTGCAGCCATGACTGCTCCATGAGCATACAGGCCAGTTGCCAAGTCTGTGATAGCAACACCGACTTTACATGGTTCGCCTCCACGGGGTCCTGTGATGTGTAGCAGACCTCCCATCGAGGCAGCTATGACGTCATAGCCTGCACAATCTCTGTACGGTCCTTTTTGTCCGTAACCTGTAGTTTGAGTTGATATATCAACACTTTTTCAGTGAAAGCATCTGCAAAGGATTGATTCAAGCAAAAGTGACCTGGAGCAGTGCTCGCACAGCTTACACTAGTTGCGATGGTGTACATGTGCGTGTGTGTGTGTGTGTGTGTACACACACGCATACGCACGCACACACACACACAGCTTTGATACCACACGCGGTAGTGCACCACGTACATCGTGCAGATTTTGTAGGCTTGACTCCTGCGAGCTCAGTCAGTTGGTTTAGTCCTGGTGGTGTGGCTCCAACTTAATTTCTTTTTCATTTGTTGGGACTATATATTTTACAGCAATTTATGACCCTCAGATAAAAAAAAATGGCATAGCTTGCACTGGAGGCACAATGCTAAAGAGACAGCAGAGCTAATGGGCACCTAGATAGCCCTGGCTGTTGCTGTTCTGCAAGTTTTCTCTTTCTTTTTTTTCTTTGGTTCTTTTTTTTTTTCTCTCTTTCTTGTGAGCCTTTTTTTTGTCTGTTTATTTCTATATTCTTTCTATTTCTCTTTTTCTGTCTTTCTATCTCACTCTGTATTTCTCGCTTTCTCTCTATTTCTTTGATTCTCTCTCTCTCTCCATCTCTCTTTCTATGCTGTGCTTTACTCTCTTCCCCTCCTCCTCTCCCTCACATCTGACCTCCTCACTCCCCTTTCCCAATCCCTTGCCATACAAGGATATGCGATGTTCTGCTAGCGTGCCTGGATAGCCGAGTGGTCTGAAGTGTACTGCAGTGCTGCAGGGTATTGGAACAAGTGATGGCAGTATGTATATTGTAGTACTTATGCATTTATCTGATCATGCTCAGTATTATCATACTGTCAGCATGGTGGTGGCTTTATAAACACTGTAGTGCAGAGCGTAATGAGCTCTCATCTGGTCATACAGAATCATGGCAGAAAAGAAGGCAGGGGCTTGCAAATGTTGAAAAAGTCATTAAAAATTAATGTTTCGGTGCCCACGTGGGAGCCATATTGTGCACTAACAAAAAAGTAACAGTGAAACTCAGTTTTACAGATAAAGGGAGAATTTTGGGGGGGGCTCGTTTTTCTTTGTTAGAGCCGACCTTTAAGAGAACCAACAGACGCAAAGTTTTGCAAAGAATTATCGCGTTGGTCGGTGCAACATTCTGTTTTTCGCCACTAACTGACTAATGGTCTTTGAATATTAAGAGTAGAGCTCATGAAGTGAAGTCGAAAATATTGCCTAAAGTATAGCTTGCATGTGACATAGTTGCCAGTTTGTAGCACTGTTCACCACTTCCAAAGTTCTCTCTAACGGCGGCATGTTGAATTAAGCGGCCGCTTTTTGTCATGCTAACGGTCCTGTCACATGGTAGCCATAGCAACGGCACAAGTCATCCAGAGGCCACCTAGATATCTAAGCAGAATGCTGTGGCGTTCTGTCCTTCACAATGCATTCGGATCATCTGAGTCATTTAGGTCCAAAACTCAAAATAAGCATTGTTGTAGTAGGTGCTCAGTGGAGTTGGAGCAGAATATTGGATGCCAGGTATAAGATGCAGGTAATCACACTGCTCTGTTTTACGCTGTCTCTGGCTTATTTACATAGTGTCTTTTTTTTTTTCTTAATTTCGCTTTGACTGGTTGTCCGTTGCTATTAAGCTAACTTGCTACTATTCGTTAAATAAATTGTAGCGAATTATCTGGAAAATTGATTCACTGATATCTTTGAGTGACAAGCTTTGTCTACACATACCTGTTATTGAACAATAGATAATCTGAGGAGCAACAGCCCTAATATCTTCGTACCCGAGACCAAGGGAGTCCAGCTTTCCAGGAAGATAATTTTCCAGCAGCACATCAGATGTTGCAGCAATCTGTTTCGATAAGTTACCAGAATTAAAATTTGCGCTCGACGTCCCTGATATAACGCTTACCTTCTTTATCAGACTAACGCCTTCAACGCTTTTCAAGTCAACGGCTACGCTCTAAAAATAAAAGCGAGGGGGGAAACAACTGTTGTTATTCACGATGACGAGACAGAGAGAGCAAAAGGTGTGCGTACAACCTTTTTGTTTCTGTTCACTGATAGAAAATAGCAGCTTTGATCCCCAAGGAAAGGCGGTCCCCAGTTTCGTGTTTCGTCTCCGACACCTGCAGCGCAGCAAATGACCCAGTGTCCGTCAGAAGAAACGATTGTTTATGTATCACTCGAAAGTAGCACCAAAAGTTCTCATTCTTACCTGGTCTTTCGATTTTGATGATCTCAGCACCTAAGTCACCAAGAATCATGGAACAGTAAGGTCCCGCCAATATCCTGAAAATAGTTGAACGCATGACGGCACGCAGCCGACGCAAAATGTAGCGGGATATTTCGGGCATACTAATTCTTTTTTTCCCTCCTCACCGAGTTAGGTCGAGCACCCGAACTCCTTTCAACGGGTCATCAGGCCGGCACGTTGATGCTGCTGCGTAAAGGTATGCTATCAACAACATACGTGCTTGCACTGAAACAACTTTTTTTACGGCGTTCTGACCGATGTTTACCTTGTAGCGAACTGGAAGTGTGCGTGGTGTGCGCGCGATGCGCACCGTGGAAAGTTTTCCGTGATACACGTACGATAGCTTTTAACCTGCGTGCTACTGCGCTGAGCGACATTGTCGTTTTGCTCTAGCACCGCCGCAGGTCAGTGCGCTGCTTTATTGCGGAAAAAATAGGAGAGATGCAACAGCTGTAGGGCTCCCCCACGACTCGCATTCTGCTGATAGCAGACGCAAATTGTTTGATGCGTGTCGCGATGGGGCTATTGTTTCCTACAAGCTTTATGCTATTGCTATGAGTCACAACCAGCCTGCTGAGAGCACTGAGACTCAGAGAAAAATCAACTTCTGGAGCGTGAATCTATACACGGACAAATAAAAAGCAATGTAATCATTTAATGTTGATGATATATATTTATATTGACAAACGCGAGTGAAGGCGAAGGCGCCGGGGATAAGTTACTAATATTACCGCAAGTGGCGCTGTCAGCACTGTGCGAGAGAGGAGGTTGTGCGAGAGAGGAGAAGCGAGAGAAGAGAGTAGCCGGATCGGGCATCGCGGCGCACCGCCAGCTACGCGGATTATTAAAGTTTGCACGCAGGCGGGCAGGAGTGGCAGGCCCCGCGTGCGAACATTCCACCGAAGGCCTGAGAGTTGTGGGCGTGGGGCGGTGTATGTGCTTTACGCAGAACGTAACCAGCTTTCGGACGTTGCTGCGTGCCTTTACGACTGATCGGACAATGTATTTACTCATAACAGTGGTGGGCTTGTTAGCCAGTGTGCGTGCTTTCAACTTGGAACCGAGGCTACCTCTTCTGAAGCAGGGAACGAAGGGCAGCTACTTTGGATACTCCGTCTCCGAACACCAGACCGTCGAAAACGGCGTGACCATCGAAAGCCTGTAAGTGGAGAGCGTGTTTTCTACGTTCAGGCCCTTCGTGTAAGAACAGCGCGCTCGTGTGAGGCCCTCCGAGCATTCCGAAAGTTCGTTGCGGGACGTTTCGCGGTTTGGATGCGGGATGTCTTCGCCGATCGATGACCGGAGTCCGAAACTCCTCATCGCACCTGCGCGCCGAGCGTTTCTATCTGATGGAGGAAGCTCGGAATGAGTTGTAATACGTGTATGTAGTACAGCGGCGCACTTGCTATGCATGTTTACGTTCCAGCGTGTACTGCCGCTCTCCTTGGCGCTGCAGCTAGGGTCACGCTCACGCCGTTGCTGGAGTTGCTTGCGCTCTTTGAAAAGCTCCCACGGGCGGTTATGGTGGGCCCTGCCGAGAAGCATTCGGCGTGTTGGAGAAGCGGTGCGAGCTTGCGTTATTACGCGCGTGGGCTTGAGCGAAGCACTCGCTCCGCTGCTGCGAGACGTGTGGGCGCGCGCCGGTCTGCGCGTTTCTTTTCCTCCCGCTGCCCAAACTTGGAGCTCGCCGAATATAAGATCAACAAAGTGTGCTTCACCAGCGGAGGCGCGGCCGCCAACGGAGTCGTCGCCTATTTCATTCTGACTCGCTTTGCTACGCAAGCCGCGCATATGCGCGACAGCTACTCTCGCAACACCTGTGGCTGAAACACGGCGTGTGTTGTCCTAGCAGCATATGACTGCTTTGCACGTTACCACGAGCTCTCCGCGATCTGCTTGATTTGGGAAGACCCCTCACCGAAATGTGGCAGGACAGCATAAATTTGCGGTCCTTGCAGCCAGCACTTAATTGTACTACGTACTATTTCCCGCGATCCCCTGAGGCCGGGTTGTGTCAATCTGCGGCGCGGCGGCCACCTGTGGAGTGCGCGCCGGGCTTGTATCCAAACCTTTTTCAGCAGACGCCCTGAAGAAACGTCGCGGTTCGGCCACTCCCTCGGGTAGAGTGTGGTGGTGGTTGTGGTTCGAAGAAGGAAAAGGCGCCTAATTTCTGCAGCCCAGTCGGGAGCACGGCGCTCTACCTCGGGTAACTACATTGTTGTGCGTGTGATAAAGGGCGTCGTCTTTCCACCCGCTCGAGGAGCGAACAAGGGGCCCCGCTTCTCCACAGGGGTCCCCTCGTCCTACCTTGTTTGGCCGCTGCCGCAACAAGTGCCGCTGACCTTGGGAATTCGTGCAATGGTTGCTGCTCTCCCCTTCCAATGAAAACACCGGCAAGAAACGGCGCGCACGGAACAAGAAACTTTGAAAAAGATTACGCGTGCCTCTCCTGCTAGCGGACATCAACAAACGCTTTAGAGACACCACCAGAACTTATGTTCTGTTCATTATCGATACCGCGATGCAAACCTTTTTTTTCCCTTCCGCTCTTCGACTGAAATGGGCGGCAGAACACCTTGACAGTTGTCGCATATGCGGAAAGAAAGATGCGTTGCGCGATTGCTTGGCGAACGTCGCGAATTAAAATATTCCTTGTCGTGTTCTCCACTGCAGCTTTCGGTTATTGTCTCCGCTATTATTGTTTGATGTCCGCGCTGGAAGTGCCGGCACAGGGAAAAATGGTTCGCTGACTGCTACAAGGTAACATGGTCGAACACGCAATGATCAGTGAGATGGATTAGTGTTCGTTCTCGGTCCCTGCGAACACTAAAGAAACGATTCTTGGCATCAGTCCACCATCTTAACTTCACTCTAAGATTTGGCTGTTCGCAAATGATTGCGTAATTCATCAATGACCTCGCCGATTCATTTCATTCACTTCTTCGCTCGCAGAAAACTATTGCTCATCTCTAAATGCTTAAAAGCATCATGAGCTTTCTTTCAGGTATACCAGTCTCACTCAGCATAACAGCACATAATCAATGACCGCCTGATGTTCAGCGCATGCTTTTATAAGTGGGCACCAACTGCTTTATTAAATCTCAAGGACAATCTTCACGCAACGTAGGTGTGAAGTCAGCCGTGTTGTCCGTCGCCCAAGACGTAGCCCTTATGTGGCTCCTTTCTCCGCTAGACGACGGCCTCCAGAACCCTCACCAAACGAACCTCATAAAAACCTTCGAATCACCTCAATACCGCGTTGTCGTCTTCTCATCAGTATCCGTATCATTCAAGCTTCACTGCTATGAAATTGAGTGCTGTTTTCCCAGACTTTCTTAATGGTGTCACGATAATATGCTATCTCGGATCTTTGTCATAACAGCAGCCCCCAAAACATTGGAATGGCCCTTCCCGGCAACACTGTGCACCACTCCATCACTGCAAAATTCGAAGAAGTCGTAAAAAGCGTGTGTTACAAATAACCGCATCCATCCCTTACGTAATAAAATCACCTGATTTGGGCCTTTGAGCTAACGAAAATCAATTTTCAAAAAATTATTACTGGGTGACACGAAAGTCAAGAGGCTCGCTCACTCCAGAATGACAAGAGCGCAGTGCGATACTTGCTCATTATTCAGCTGTAGACAAAAAACACATAATATGAGATCGTGAGAATAAACAAATCTTTGCGTATAGAAAAACGTAGCTTTCGCAGTGTTCGTATATTGGCGACCTTGTCTGAAATAATCGGACTTGACGTAAGAAATCGCATTTGTAACGTCAGATCAGAATATATCAGTGCGTGTAATAGTTCCCTGCGATAACCGTTCTTACGTCCCAAAACCACGATATGATTATGAGAGACGCCGTAGTGGAGAGCTCCGGAAATTTGCACCATCACAGTACACGGGTCTCTACCATTTCGCTTCCATCGAAATGCGACCGCCGCGGCCGGGATCGAACCCACGACCGTCGGGTCAATAGCCGAGCACCGATAACCGTTCTTTTGAGCGCCTCGAAATTCCGCAGCCCACGCAGTTATTGGCTGGCGACGCGCGGCTCACGAAAGCTTGCTTGCAACCATATATAGTTTCCTACAATATTTAATATCGAACTCTGGCGCTAGTGTCTATGGGAGTTGCAACGCATGGCGCTTCAGCCATCATGCGAATGATGTGTAGTGCACGGATAAGCTTCTTTCGGCTCCGCAAGGCGAAGTTTCGCTTCACCACCTTTTAGGCTTTCCTATTCAAATCGGCTCACGACGATCCATTCTTTTATCCGAAACAAACGCCAAAACACAGCTATAAACAAAAATACAAGTGCGTTCGAAGCCGTAAGCACGAAACTGAGGCAAATCCGTGTACCCACCATTCCCATGGTGGCTGAACGATCGCAGCGCCAAAGTTCCCTCTAGTAAATATTGTAGAAAACTCCATGCTTGCAACCGCCCTCACAACCGACCTAAAGCGCTCAGCTATCCTTATGAATGTCGCATTTAAAATCATCGCAAAGCCGAGGCCCGGACGGTAGGCGAGTCTCACCGCGCTAAGCTGTTGCAAGCAGCGCGGCACAAGTAATGAGGGAAAACGCGCTTTACGGGGGCGCGGTATCTCATTGTTACTCAACGGCACACTTAAACGCGAGAGATGTTTGTAGCTCGTAGGAAAAGTAAACAAAAATCAGCATCTCTTGCTACTGGTCAAAATTTCCTTCTTGGTTCCCGTTATCTCTCATTGCGTCCATTAGAAGCAGTGTCACGGTGGATTCTTGAAGTTCGCAGAAATCTGTAAAAATGCGATATATATTTACCTACCAGTGGTGTCTCGATTATGTTCGCCTCTCACAGGTCAAATTTAGGGACTACAGTAAAGTACTGCTGGCAGAAATACTTTTAACCTAGCCATTGCACGTAGAACGTGCTGCAAGGATGCGACTAATTTGGTGGAAGGGCTGAATTTCTTGCCGTGGGAAAGCACGCGGTTGTATAGCACTCGTAGATGATTGCAACGACCGTGAAGATACCGCGCGTTCATCTCGCCGCCGTGCAAGTACTTGACGTAGCTCATTTAGGTCGCCACTAAATTGACGCCCACAGTAGGGTGACTCGGCCATTTTGCGAATCTTGATTCGTTTGCGCGCAGAACCAAGGTCGGGCGCCTGGAAGGAGTTCCCTGCGTGGCCCGCGTTCAAAACTCATTTAGAACGTGAGCTAACACGGACTCAAAGGGAAATTCCGGCCTCTTTTTAACCATATTATGATAACGCTGTTTCCAAATGCAGTCCTGTAACAGGCAGGATGTTTCAGTTTACACACAGACTCGTCAGTATTAAAGGACAAAAGAAAAATTGATGTGTCGAAACCGAAACGGGTCTTCGTGCAAGCCCTCCCCCGTGTGCACGTATGGACACAACATGAGCGCGACGCTGGTCCCTCCTTTTTCGCTCTTGTGTTGCGTATATGAAATTTAAAAAATAATAATAATAATAAAAAAAAAACAATCGTACCGTGTGTTACCGTTAAGGCCTAGTTCCTACCATTCTGAGCCCCTTGATCTGTGTCCCGTTCATGCCATCTGTACAAACAAATCAGGCTAACCACCATTCTGAGATTTGGGCACTAACTTTCGCCGCGTCCTTTCTTCTTCCCAATGATATGACGGATTCTCATTTGTTCGCGAAATGAGCGTGATGTTTCGTTTACGGACAAACTCTTGAGTACACGCTTACTAATTAGTCGATTTCGTGAGTTTGATAACGACAGTCTGATTCTTGCAACAAGACGTGCAACAAGCGCTCCTGTGAAATTCTTAGTTCTTCTGACCTTGTTTTATGTGCGCTTAAAAAAAAAAAAAGCTGCTTTAAACATGAGTCTGAGTCTTGATCCGCAAGGCGGCAACACCATCGCCGCGCCATTTTGTAGGTCCGTTCGTACGCCCCACGTGGTACGCGCCGTCCGTGCTGTCCGGGCGTCGGCGTGCAGGAGGTGTTCCGGAGGTCTCAGCCATTCAAGTCGCCGTACAAATCTCGGACAGCGCGTGCAGCGAGATTTTTGCGCGTGCGGCGAGTACGCGGACGTTCAGAATGGATGGATGGATGGATGGATGCTATGAGCGTCCCCTTTATAACGGGGCGGTGACATGTCTGCCACCAGGCTCGAAAAAAAAACTTTCTTTTTATGTTGGCCTAATGCCTTATCTACATTGATTAAATTTATGTTATTATAGCAAAGAAAAATATAAATTCACGGTCAATCTCTCTGCCTCTTAAGGCAGAATGGCCTTATTTTCCCCCATTCTTCATTTTTGTCCTTTATCTCTACTTTTCTGCCACCAATACTCTAACCGTCTCTTACTTGTTTCTATCGCGGACGTGTTCAGCTTTCCATTGTTGTCCCTAAAACCCAAGGCTTCATGTAGACTCGTGCCCACACGTATATCTGGGTGGATATCGCCACATTCAATCAGTACATGTTCCGTCGTTTCCTTAGTTCCCCCCACAGTATGTACATTGTTCTTCTTCGTTACAGAATCTCGCTTTATAGCTACGCGTTCTAAAGGCAACCCGACCTTGCTTCAAACAGTAAAGCGCTTCCCCTTGAATTATCATAAAACCTCTCCCTCCTTATTTCGTTTTTTCCCTTTCGGTAGTCACTGAGAGCCGGCTTTTTTTCCATCGCTGTCATCCAATAAGTCCTCTCCGCCTCTCTGCCTTTTCGCTTAATGCTCCTTGTTGCCATGTCGCCCACACTGCTAGCCGTATATTTACTGGTGAGCCTCCTAGTTCTTTTTCTCCACTGCGTGTCGACGCTTTTTCTATACAAATACCTGAAAACCTTCCCTGCCCATCTACTCTCCTTCATTTTCCTCAGCCTCTCTTCAAATCTAATTTTGCTCTGAGCTTCCCTCACTTCAAAACCTGTCCATCCCATATCACCCTTTACATCCATATCACCCGCCGCTAGCGCTCCTCGCGGATGACGTCAAGTGCATTATATGTATATAAGAGTATAGATGTGCTTGCTCTGTCCGCGGGTTGATACTTAGACATTCACTTCCAAGAATTTTCGTCGTTGCTTTTGGGCTTTTGAAATGTGCGTGTCTGTGGAGAGGGGCGGTGGTACACGGTGGTTGGGGTGTCAACACCGCCTTCTGAAAATTCTCAGTTTGCATGTGTATGCAAACCGAGAATTTCATGCACATGGGAATTTCATGGTTTGCATGCACAGATACAAATACACGCGCTCAGGGGGGGGGGGGGGGGGGGGTGCAAAAGGTGCACGTGCCCCCCACCCAAGCAACACCATGCAGCGCTCCTTCCACTCCCCTCACCGCGATGCAAACACGGATTTGCACCCCCCCCCCCTCCCCCCCCCCCCCCCCCCCCTAAGACAAAACCCTGCCCATGCCCCTACATGTATGCGTAAAATCCTGGCTGCGCCCCTTCTCCAGTACGCGCTTCCGTAAACAGTTTCTGTATACTAAACAGGCAATACATGCCGTCCAGTTTTTGGCTTGCAGTAGTGTGAAGTGCCGCGGAAACAAACGTACTGCAAGGACTGCGTGTATTTGCGTTGACCTCACTGCCAGACGATGGACTAAGATCGTGGAAGCGCGGAGTTTGTTCGTCTTGAGAGGCTGCTGCCGCCGCAAGCGAGTGAAACGTGACTCTTGTTCGAAGGGTGAGCGCTGTCGATGTTGCGGGGTCGACGTGCCGCTTCGGCTCCATGCACGGTCTGTTGACGACGCTCTTTTTTTCGCGCGGTTTCGCCGTGCCCGCGGTAATCGACACCGCCACTAACAACGCATCTCGCCGTCGCTCGACACCTCATTGAGACATTGTGACCCGTTCACACCCCTTGTTGTTCCCGTTGCTTCGTGTCTCGTATTTTCTTTATTTTCTCTTTTGTGCGCTGTATCTCGCTCTGTGTAGAAGAACAGAACATTTGGCGTAAGACCGTGGGGCGCGAGGAGGCCGCGGTGTTGACTAGGACACCGCCTGTTGGCAAGTTACCAAGCGCTGTCGCGACCGTCTGTTTTGCAAAAGCGCTGTTGTTGAAAAGGTGATGCGATGCGCCTAGCGCGGAGGGCAGGAGTGAAATAAATAAGTAGGCCCGGAACGGCATTACCTTCTAAAATGGTATTGGTCGTTCCCTCTCCTCGCAGGCGTTTTGCTTTCGCTTTTTACACTCCACTCTGAACATCACACTTCTCGCATCCTGCTGATGCGGAACAACTCTCGCAGACTGTATTGTCTACGGGACAGTGAAATATGTGTTCAGTTTTTCGCGGTGGTAGAACTACATGCTGCGTCATATTAGCTCGTTCCGTGTAGAACTCGAGGTTTCATGCAACGTCTGCTCGAACTCTTCTCGTCCACGTACGTGGTCGAGGCGTCGAGCACATGGCGTCCTCGAGTCCAGGAGAGTGGAATGCACGCCTGTCTCTCACTTTTATAGCAGTGAGGTTATCGAGGAAGGCCGTTTCGTAATTAGAGAAACGCAGCGCGACTTAGACCCGTGTTCTCAAATCAACCTTATCTCCCGTTTTCCCTTATCGCCTTTAGTGCGTTTGATAAACCAAGTAGGCCGGTATTCACAAACCAATGGCGTAGTTATGGCTTTTACCCTGTTACCGTTTTTGTGTCCTTATAACGCATGTAGAGTGTAGAGAAACTTAAGGAAAGCATAAGGTAAGGATATGTTAGTATGTGAATACGGACCTGACAGATAGACGAGCGCCGCCTGTGTGTCCTGTCAGAGAGAGAAATGTTTCACCGATGCAACCATAGCGATGGCTCATCTGTTGTGGCGTTCCGGTCCGCTGAGCAACAGGTCGCGAGTTCGAATTCTGGCCGCCGCTGATAACCGCAGCGCGAGAACGACTTGGAATCCTCGTTGGATTATATAGCCCTGCGCTGAGCCTCTGAACGTCGAACCCGTCAATCAGCTCAACCACGTGAATTCCGTCAGCCTATATCAGTCAGTCGAAGAGCTTCTGCAGTGTATAAATGCAAACAACGTGTTATCACTCTAGGCAGAAAGGATATATGCTGATACATATATGTGCAAAGTGGAGCATCTGAGTGCGCGGTTCCTCGAAGTGGGTCTCTGACGCGGGTCGCGAAAGAGCGATATCAACGCATCATATATCGCAAAGCGCGCGTCATGCAAGATGGCGCATCGGTTCCTTCTGGACGGCGCGTCGTACACGGGCTTGCGCTTCGCTGGCCGCCCTCGCCTCGGCCGGGCCACTGTCGCGGTTCGGTCCCGTGTTGCACTTGGCCTGCGCCCAGGGCTCACCCGCGCGGCCCCGCTCGCCTCGTTCGGCGTTTCCGGACTCCGAACTCGCCTGCATGCACGACTCCTTCGCTGAAGAACCTGCCTGCCGCTCTATGCGAGGACTGCCGCCGGCTTCGGGAGCGTGCTGACGACGCCTGCCATGCCTGCGAGCGGAATGAGAAAATGTTAGAAATAGCGAAAAGAAAGAAAAGAAAACAGGTGGCCACGCCTTCTTGAACTATAGGCGCACCAGATCGCCGTGGCGTCATGTTTTCACGGCTTCTGCTACGTAATCGCTTTTCGCTAAAAATTGTTTACACTGTGCTTTGAGTAACACAAAGGCTTAACATAGCACGTTGAAATATAGAGTAGACAAAATACACAAAAAGACTTTGAATTCGTGATGTCACACTGACGTTTACGTACTGTGGTTTCGGCGCGAAATTCAAGAAATGAAACTTCGACCTTCATTTCCTCCCACAATGCTTATCCCATGTAAGCGAAAAATTACAAGAGAACTCTGATAAATAGCAGCAGTTTATCTGTCTGGACATGCTTTTACTTTTCGCTTAAGTGTCGCTTTAACATCGTCCCTCATAACTGTTTATCTTCCCCGGTACAAAGCCGCGGCTTATATAGAGCCAATTATGTACAACTCAGGCCGACCTCTCTGCCTAACACAAATAAATCATTTTTTTTTTTTCACCTGGCGCTCAACCAATTTGCGATAAAGACGGTTAGGTTATGTAATGAAATAGTGTCGATGAACGCCTTGTATGCCATTCAACAACCTTTGCTATAGACTCGCCGAAGCTGGCAAGTGATACACGCCACTGCGTGATGTTCCACGAAGGCGTCCATGTCCTCCAAACCGTGCATCCTTGGCCGCCGACGTTTCCAAATGATGTATAGACTATCTTACGGATGGGTTTCGGCATAGGCGTGCGCAGGGTTCCCTTTCAGGGGGGGCGAAGGTTCGTCGCAGCGCCCCCCCCTCCCTATTACGTCAATATACGGGGCAGATTTTGCGCCCCCCCTCTTAGGTGACTAGGGGGGCACCCCCCACCTAGTCAATGTATGGAGCAGATTTTGCGCCCCCCTTTTAGGTGACTAGGGGGGGGGCGGTCGCCCCCTCTGCCCCCCCCTCGTGCGCACGCCTATGGGTTTCGGTGCTGCCATATTGGGCTTGTTACACTTGCCGTTTTTTATCTTGAACAACTAAACGCATGAAAACTGTTCACGTCACGAAATATTCGGTTAACTCGGTTAAGACAACGTTCGCTTACCAGCCCAAGGTGGCGGCGTCCATATGTGTTACGTAAAATCGTTTATAGCTGTTGCCAGTTCTCTGCATGCAGTTCTTTACAGCTGGCCCAAACAGGTGGAAGCGACGTGCTTCGCTTGGCTTCGCTGGCCACGTTGGCTAATGTGACGACGCGCCATTCACCGCCGGTTGTCAACCACACGCGAGGGCTTCATCGAATTTGTCGCGGCGCTCTTCCTTGGCTGCCGCGTTCGCTGCTGCCAAAGAAGAGCGCTGTTTGATCGCGGTTGCCCCGTCGGCTCGGCGGACAGTGACTGATGGCGGCAGTGCTTCGCTTGGTGTTTTTTGTAGCGCAAGCTACACTGGCCGAGGTCTAGCAGTTTCACGTGGCTTACGGTGAGCAGTGGTGCGCATGCGCGAGGAGCAGAGACGTCTCACGGCGCACAGATGGCGTGCCGGAGCAGGCATGGATAGAGTTACTGTATATGCTACCTTTAAGGTAGCTACATATACAGTAACTCTAGGCATGGAAGCTCCTGTAGTGACGTGTCACTAGTGGGCTGGCGCTTGACTCGCGTGAGCTAGCTCGCTAGTCCGTCCGTCCGTCTGTCCGTCCGTCCGTCCAGCAGTAAGCATGATAATCAAGCTAATCCTAGACAACCAGGAAAGCTAAGAATAATTCAGCTGAACCTTAGCTCACGCTACGTATATCCTGGCATAGCCGAGCTAAGCCACTGATAATTTTTTTGCTTGCGGCTAGTCTTCGTGCCGTCCTTTTGTTTCTCGAAGAAGAGCTGGTCATGCATGCTCCTCTCTCCCGAATCCGAACCGAATGGGAGAGAAGAAAAGAAGCCGATCTTGTCGCACGCCATGAGAAGAAGAGGACTTCTTGCTGTTGAACGCCGGCTTCCATTCTTTGCCGCTCTTCAAAATGGGTAGCAAGCAGACCCCGGTAAACGGGACTGGTGCAGGCGATGAGGCGGCACTGACCGTGGCACCGGTTCCGGCGCCTCCTAATGACAGGCTTGGGTGACTGAAACCCGCTGTAGCAGCGCGTCTTCGAGGGCTTGTCTCGCAGCGTTGTTGTCGCTCGTTATGCGAAGAACCCCGTGGCACACCCCGCCGGGCATGAAACCATCACTTGTTTCTTTAGTGCGGGACTAAGAATACACGGAACGTAAACAGCAGCGCGGATGCGTCGCTACAACCAAGTCCGTTTCTCTGTGCTACAGGCAGGGTTATGCTCAATCACAATCAACCAACGCCTTCGTAGATAGGTTCTCATCTCAAGTGTACTGTACTATCGTGGCGGTCAGAGCTGCACTCTTATATTGCGAGTATGTAATTCTTGACCGTAGGCCTGCACAATTTCCATAATCCATGTGCATTCTGCGGTCTTTCATGATGCAATAAGTGTCAAGGATTATGCTGCGTGTAATACTGGCTTAGCGAGAGGGGTATGGGGGGGGGGGGGGGGGAGTGCAGCCCCCCCCCCCCCCCCCCCCACCAAAATTGCATCTTGTGTGTATATATGTACACGCACGAACATAAATATAGCGGGTTAGGAAGCTGCCCCTGAAATAGCTCCTGGCTACGCATCTATACTGTGTAATGCGCTATAGCTTTGACCGCCGCGATAAAGTACATTTCAGCACCTACGGAGAGCTGTGGCTTTGTAAGCGTTTTGTACGGTACTCGTAAGATGACACAAGATAACGTGGCCATTGTACAAGTTGGTTCTTCCCCACGATGTTGCTGCCGCACACGTATCTGCCCTGGGATATCTATTGTGAATGCTCTCGTACGGCTCCTGTCTCTAAAGATGGATTCGCACGATGAGTCGGAGCGCTGGTTCAGACTTTGGACGAACGCAACGTGGCTCAGCACCGTCGGAACGAGCTGCTTTCTGCGGCACGATTTGTTGCAACTCGTACACATCGTACGCGGACTTATTAAGCGATCCGTCCGGTCGTGTGGTGTAAGGTACCGCACGAACTACGCCAGGATTAGACCACCAGTGTCTACAGGGCTGAAAATAAGTCTTCCGGCGCCTAAGGCCAGATTACAAGCCAGAGCTGATTGAGCAAGGAGCGTCGAAAGCCCAGCTAATCCTCGTCTTGCGGCTTTATGTCTGCACTCGATGCAGCTCTCGCTTAAGCCCGTTCCTGACGTATAGGGGTGGAGATATATAATGCCCCACCAGTTACACGTAGGCAACGCCTTTTATTTATTTTTTTTACCTCAGAAGCAGAAAGAAAACGATCTCACACTGCGCTTTTTGAACAAAGAGATCGAGACACCTTTTCGTCCTGCGTCCCACCCTTTTCAGCGCCACAAAACATCGAAATTAAAGAAATTAACGAACTCCGTCCAGCAGGCCAGCTGGGCGGCGATGGGAAAAGGCCTCGACGTCTCCACATGGGAGACCTAAGGCCAAGTCGGCGAGCGCTGTGCAGGACTACCAATTATATTGTCACCAACCATGACCATCACGCGAGCGTGGCTGTAACACGCACGCACGCACGCACGCACGCACGCACGCACGCACGCGCGCACACACGCACACACACACACAAACACACACACACACACACACACACACACACACACACACACACACACGCTGAGATTATTTGTTCCCACTTTTCCGCCATTATTCGTCCAACCGTCTCTTATTTATTTATATCGCGGATGTGTTTACCTTTCTATTGTTGTCTCTGAAACTCAAGGCTTCATGTAGACTGCTGCCGAAACACACACACACGCGCGTGTGGATATCTCCACGTTCAATTAAAACATGCATTCAATTAAGACAGTGAACTTGTAAGCTGCGGGCGCCCCTTGCGATGGCGGAAGGAGAGACTCGCCTTGGGCCGCTGCTCGTTTTCGCGAACGCGCGCCGCTTCGCGGAGGCTCTTTCGCCGGCGTTGACCTTGGTGAAATTGAAGGTCAGAATTACGCAACAAGACGTTTTCTGGGTCTGTATCCGGAGGAGTGGAGCTATTGCTCCTATAGATGCTGTGTATTCGTTGGTGCACGCTTTTGAAGGCCTCACGCTTTTCATCTGATCTCGTCACGTTTCCGTGCAACTCGAGAGCCGCTGTGGCAAACAGCCTGCGACGGCGACGAGGCGAACCGATCCATGAGCGGAGCAGTCGCAGCTGCTGACGCTTCTGGCACGGCTTGGGCCTCAGCGGCACCTCCTTTGGAATAACGCAATAATAATAATAATATGTGGGGTTTTACGTCCCAAAACCACGACATGATTATGAGGGACGCCGTAGTGGAGGGCTCCGGAAATTTCGACCATCTGGTGTCCTTCAACGTGCACTGACATCGCACAGTGTATACACGGGCATCTACCATTTCTTCTCCATGGAAATGTGACCGCCACGGCCGGGATCGAACCCGCGACCTTCGGGTCAGCAGGTCAGCACTGATCCACCGAGGCGGACTTGGAATAACGCAGGCGGACACCTGAACGCGCGAGCAAGTTTTCGCCGACATCGTGACCTCTGTAAACTGTGGGGGCGGAGGGGATAAGTGCTTGCTTCGTGCATGGTAAGCTGATAGACGAAGCTGCCCTATCTCGCTGCGAGTGACGCCACCGCGCTCGCTTTTTATCGGCATCCATGTAATGGGTCTCGCGTTTTTTTATCGTTTGTATATCTGCGCAGTATACGTATACCCTTGGCAGTGTTTCTGCACATGTAACCGCCGATGCTAAGCTCGACGACGCGGCTTCCATTACCGGCCAGATTTCGATGTGAATCAAATCTAAAGGAATGCCCCTATATTTACGTTTATAGGTGCACGTTGAAGGACCCAAGGTTGTCTAAACCAATCCGGAGCTATTTTCGTAATATAGCGTGCGCACCAAAGAGGCTAGCGCTCACCGCATGCGCAGTGGTAACAAACGCACATCCTATCGTAAACCTGCATGCCTAATGAGTGCTTTCCGCACGACGCAACTGATTGTTGCACTCGTGTACTACTTGTGGCAATGACGTCACAGATTAGACAAGGACAGCTGCGTTGTAAAAAAAAAAAAAGAAAAAAAAACAGCGACCGCGTTGTACAAGGGCACTACCGCATAAGAACTTTTGGTCCATCGACGTTGCTATAATCGCGAATACGTCAATTATTCTTGCGTCGTTGTTGGCGGTTGGCTCTATACAATGCCAACGGCCACAAATATAAAATATTGAATAATTTGTAATGCGCTACCAATGAAAGTAGAGGGTAACGAATTCCCACGCAGGTGCAGCCTCTATAGGCTAGTTACATGGGCCTGCTCGATGAATTAGTTGTTTTTTTTGTTCTTTTCTGTGTCTTTCTGAGGGGCGGTGTTGCCACACGCGCGAGTGTACAGCCGTGCCAGTTCGCTGAGCTCCGTCGGTTTGCGGAACTGTGTTGCCGCCCACGGTCTGCCGAAATCGGGGCACTACGTAGCTCTCCTCTCGTCGCATCAGGGCGCGCCATCCCGAAAGGAGGAGGAGGTCTCGTTGAAGAGCAGCGAGTGCACGAGGCCGAAACGACGTGCCACGCCCCTTCTTCATCTTCCACTGCGGTGCGTGGGAAGAGCGCGCATGCGTGGCTGTCAGCTTCGCGGGATGCACGTGTGTTTCTAGAGGTTACACTCGCATAGGAAAACCTCGTGTCCGCCATAGCTTGCAGTGTACAGAGGGGTTCACTGTTAAAGGGAACACCGGAGCGCGTGTCGTCTGCTCGGCGCCACTACCGGCCGGCTGCGGCAACTAGTTTCGCGCAGGAGCAGTGAGCGCTGTGGGCGGCGCTCGCTTGTCGTCTGCTACAGTTGCCGCCGCGCTTCAGCTCATCACGAAGCGCGGCTGAAGTCGCAAAATCTTGAAAATAGTCGCTTTCTTTCGAGCTGGGTGGAAATTGGAAAATCACTGGAATGATCTATAATCAGATAAATGTCCCCTGACACATCAGCCGGATTGCCGTCTTTCATTCGCCTGCTCGTTAGATAAAGAATTGCCCGCTTCGAGAAAGCTTTCTGGTGGGTGTCGATTGTGGCGATTCCACGATGGCTCGTGTGCCATACGATGAGAGGCAGCGTATTGTTGAACTGTGGCTACGAAATTGCAGTCAACGTGCTATTGCAAAATTAACGCATAGGCCACTTAAAACAGTGAACCGCATTGTTCAAGCGTATACAAGGTCGATCGACGAATAAAGGAAGCTCCTCGGAATCCTCTGCGTCGAGCCACGAGCCATGAGGAAGACCTCGCCATCGTAGTTGCTGTGGCGGACAACCCCAGGTGTTCTTCTCTAAAGATTAAGGTAAACCTTGCACTGAACGCTTCGAAGAGCACTGTGAAGCGCCGCCTGTATCAGGCAGGTCTGAAAAACCGAACAGCGTCATCACAAGGTCCTCCTACGGACCGCCAACTAGAACAAGCGCCTTCAGTTTGCCCAGCGTCATGCACGCTGAGGTAGTATTTTACATAATGTAATTCCCTGTCAGCTTTGCCGCAGCTTTCCATCTGAGCGTGGCCATGCAGCCCGCGGACAAATTTCAAAGCGCGGGGACGGCTGGCTTCGTGACCAGCTGAAGCGCGGCCGCAACTGTAGCAGACGACAAACGAGCGCCGCCCACAGCGCTCACTGCTCCTGCGCGAAATTAGTTGCCGCAGCCGGCCGGCGGTGGCGCCGAGCAGACGACACGCGCTCCGGTGTTCCCTTTAAGAGTGAACCCCTCTGTACATGCCGGTCATATGCCTTGAACTAGCGCCATCGTTTTGCGGCTGTTTGACCCATGGATGCGAATCAGGGGCTATTTTTTTTTCTTTTCTGATATAGCACCATTTCACGTCACAGCCTCTTACAGTTCTGGACATGTCGTCACCGTGACCGATGAACGAGGCGACGTAGTTTAATGTAATTCTCGAGTCATGACGGTCAGCGCAAATAGGACACGAAATACAAGGAAGTATACGACACAAGCGCTTTTGTACTTCATTGTATTCCGTGTCCTATTTGCGCTGACCATCATGAGTATATTCCAAGCAGCCCAATTTGCTGCATTACTGTAATTCTCGAGATGTCACTCTCATTTTTTAATATCATGGCAAGTGTTGCAGCCATATCGTTTATTTCAATTGTGCGTAGGGTTTTTTATACCAAATAAAAATAATTTCTGGTTAATTCGGGCGCTTTCACAAATATCCTTCTGTCCAACTAGTCTGTATCAAATAGAGAGGAAGAGTTGAAAGAATAGTCGAGAGAAAGAGTCGCGGAGCTTAACCGGGCTGAGCCCAGTTGGATATGTTGCTGTGGAGAACGGTGGACTGAAGGACGAGATGTTCACGTTTTGCTTGGGCACATCTACAAACGCGTTCAGGTTTCAGTAGGTCGTACAGGCAGGCTTGAACGTCTCTAGAATCTCGATAACGCTTTTGCAGCATCTCTCGTCGTATACGCCACGGTTCCTTTGAAGATGTGTTCCGTAAGAAGCCTATCGTCCGCGAGTGCCCTGAAACTGTCCGAGTCACAAGGCTGTTGAGCAGCCGAATACGCGGTGCCTCATGGTCTACTTTACGCCACACGCGTTGCGATTGGTGCCGTCCGCCATTCCGGTTATTGCTGGACCTCTGCACGATATAGTGATCAGGTCGCGCACCTGATCGATACTCTCGTAATGACGTCGCTCAGCGATACTATCACGAACACCCACGCAAGCGGCAAGCGCACAGCTTGCGAGCAGACGAGACGTACTGCTGATCGCACAGGCGTGAAATCGACCGGCGGAGATGGATTTCCCGGTGAGTCGCACGCAGGTAGCGGCGACACTCGGTCAGCCAGCACGTTCAGCGCGTTTATTGCGTCTCGCCTTCAATCGGCCATCGCCGGATGAACCCGTTTTCGTCGCAGCAGCAACGACGCATATACAGGTTGTGAGGCGGTCCCGCCGAGAGCAGCAACCGCCCGGCCCTCTTCTGTCTCGCGCGTTTCTTTTACTTTTTGACGCTCTCTGCCTCGGCGCCCCTCCCGTACCGGTCGGCTCGCTCGGTGCTGGGCGCGCGACTCGGGCGCCGACACCTGCTCGACTTTTTCGCTCGCCCGCGGTTCGCGCGCCGTGTCCGGACCCGGCCGAGGACGGCTGCTCGTCACCGAGGTCGTAATGGATCGTTGTCACCGCTTCGCCTTCGCACCGGGCCCCCCAGCGGCGACGCAGGGACTCCGAGAGCAACCATCTGTTCCTCGGGTCGTCGTCGGTTGGCTGGTCGAAAGGGCGCGAAGCCGTCGAACTTTTTTCCTTCCTCGTGTCCTCCCGACTGACTCGGCGGGGCCGCCCGTGTGGGACGACGTGACCCTTTGGGCCCAGCTGCTGTTCGGACAGCGTGGGTTTTGTAGAGCAGATGCGCCTTCGGCCAACGCGCGCGCACGGCCACGGGTGGTGGAGCGACTCCGCTCACGGGCGTCGACCGCCGCCTCCCGCGGGTCACTGCACCCTGCGTGCGCGCTGCAACACATGCGCACGCTTTCGGCGGAGTTCTCGCCTGTCACCCGGCTAAGGGAGCGTGGCCGATTCGCAGATGCGCGAATCGGGGTCGCGCGGGGGCGTATCGGAAGCGGCGCTACCGTCACATGTTTCGTATAATCCGTGGCTTGTTAGCGAGGGCGCTTATAGTTGCCGCGATTATTTACATGCTTGACACTGCCGCTCCCCTCCCCCCCTTTTTTTAGGTGCCAAGCATCCTAGGGGCTAGGCTTGTCGGCGTCTCCTGTCGTCACGGTGTGTCATGTAGTCACGGTCCATCATAAAAACGGGTATGCGCCACAGTGGGTGAATCCAACTACTCGCCACCGGTCCACTAAGAATGAAGAAGTCAACAACTAGCCCAACAAATAGCCGACGAGGTTAGTGGAGCGGAACACCCATCCTTACATTGAAACTGGGCATGTAGGGAAGCAGAAGTACCTTAGGGTAAGCTGCATTCCGACGCAGTTTTCCGACGACGTTAGTGGAGCGGAAACACCCTTCCTTGCATGCCGTAGGGAACTGAAACTGGGCATGTGTCACCTTTTGTAGTTGTTGGTATCGTGAATTAGGCCAGAAGGATGCACAACCGTTTTGCAAGCACAAACACGTTTAATGTTTACATGCGGCAACACACAAAAACATACACAAACCGAAATAATGCTACACACATAAACAAACACGCATAGGATACATGCACTAACAGATTCAATTTCCAAATTTTTCCATTAAAGAAGTCCAATCTATTCAATGGGGAACAGCAATGCTTTTGTATGAAAGATATACAGTCCAAATATATTACTTGAGAGCACAGCTGAAGGATCGCCGAGGATTCCGCCGGGAGCCTTCGGAGCGCAAGCCGCGTCTTGACGACCGGGTCCGGAGCGTAAGCCGAGTCGGTGTCGTGCCCAGGAGGGAAAACCTCGTTGCGTCCTCCCTGCACCACTTCCGAAGCCGTTCTCCTTTCTTCCAAGTTTTCCCGCCGTTTTCCGCCAGCGCAACGGAGACATTCGATACCGGTGGACGGCTCGGCAAACGCGGTCATCGGCGCGTTTGCGCAGCGCGCCGATGACCGCGCCGATGACCGTTCTCTTCGCCGCGCTGCCTCGTAACCCAACGCCGGAATTTCGGCAGCCGTTGCCTTCCCCGCCGCTTTCCAACTCGAGCCGCGGCTTCGTCCCCTCTTGCCACACGTGCAAGGGACTCGCCCCACGCCTATCGTTCCAGGCATCGCTGGCTCCGTGGTTCTTCGGCGTCGGCATCCACAACTCAACCGTGACAGCATGTAGGGAAGCAGAAGTACCTTAGGGTAAGCTGCATTCCGACGCAGTTTTCCGACGACGTTAGTGGAGCGGAAACACCCTTCCTTACATGCCGTTGGGAACTGAAACTGGGCATTTAGGGAAGCAGAAGTACCTTAGGGTAAGCTCCATTCCGACGCAGTTTTCCGACGACGTTAGTGGAGCGGAAACACCCTTCGTTACATGCCGTTGGGAACTGAAACTGGGCATGTAGGGAAGCAGAAGTACCTTAGGGTAAGCTGCATTCCGACGCAGTTTTCCGACGAGGTTAGTGGAGCGGAAACACCCTTCCTTACATGCCGTTGGGAACTGGAACTGGGCATGTAGGGAAGCAGAAGTATCTTAGGGTAAGCTGCATTCCGACGCAGTTTTCCGACGACGTTAGTGGAGCGGAAACACCCTTCCTTACATGCCGTAGGGAACTGAAGCTGGGCATGTAGAGAAGCAGAAGTACCTTAGGGTAAGCTGCATTCCGACGCAGTTTTCCGACGAGGTTAGTGGAGCGGAAACACCCTTCCTTACATGCCGTTGGGAACTGGAACTGGGCATGTAGGGAAGCAGAAGTATCTTAGGGTAAGCTGCATTCCGACGCAGTTTTCCGACGACGTTAGTGGAGCGGAAACACCCTTCCTTACATGCCGTAGGGAACTGAAACTGGACATGTAGGGAAGCAGACCTAAGGGTAAGCTGCATTCCGACGCAGTTTTCCGACGAGGTTAGTGGAGCGGAAACACCCTTCCTTACATGCCGTAGGGAACTGAAACTGGGCATGTAGGGAAGCAGAAGTACCTTAGGGTAAGCTGCATTCCGACGCAGTTTTCCGACGACGTTAGTGGAGCGGAAACACCCTTCCTTACATGCCGTTGGGAACTGAAACTGGGCATGTAGGGAAGCAGAAGTACCTTAGGGTAAGCTGCATTCCGACGCAGTTTTCCGACGAGGTTAGTGGAGCGGAAACACCCTTCCTTACATGCCGTAGGGAACTGAAACTGGGCATGTAGGGAAGCAGAAGTACCTTAGGATAAGCTGAATCCCGACGCAGTTTTCCGACGACGTTAGTGGAGCGGAAACACCCTTCCTTCCCTACACGCCCGGGGGGGTTCAGGCTTGGCACCACTAGTGCCTCGTCAAAGAAATTTCTCTCAACACACTGCATGCTTCGCCGCTCCCCAGTTTTAGGGGCGAAGCTCCTTAGGGCGTAGGCTAGTCCGGCGTCGTCCTGCGTTGTTGTCGTCGTCGTAGTAGCCACCCCTGTGCGATGACGATGACGCTGCCACCACGGCACAGCACTGTGCCGCATAGTGGGTACATGGAATGTACCCACTATGCGTCATAAAGATGACGCTGATGCCGATGATGACGCTGATGACGATGACGATCGCGATGTCATACAACACATGGCATCGCGATATGGTCTCACATGCTTATCGTTTGACCACATGCAACCAACCACCATCCGAGGAACCTGCATCGATCTCGTCTTTGCAAACTTTCCACTACGACCCATCCAGGAACCGCTCTCCCTCCATTTCACCGACCATAAAGCCGTTATAATGAAGGGGGGAACGGAAGCCACGGCTTATGTAAACGGTAACCACGACCAACCAAGAAACGAAAACAAAACGGAAAATCACGGCTCACGAATAAAATATAAATTTCTTGTATATATACACACAGTGTTTGTCACGTCTTTGATGATGTACTGGGCGAATTTCACGGAAGATTCACGGCTTACCGGTGAACCTCCGGAGCTTCGCCCACTCATCATCATTCACTCCGTGGATATGCTCTGATTTTTTTATTTTCTTTTTTACTTAGCTTACCTGAGCGACGGGCACGAGGTCGCGGGTTTTATTGCTGGCCACGACGGGCCTTTCTGCCTTGTGAAAGGCGCAACTGTTTGGAGTTCGGCACACATTTGCGAAAACCTCGCGCGGTCCATTTATCGGGAGCATCTCCGCATTTGACGCCGTGTTTCCGAGGAGTATAGCTTATGTGGGTGGCATATTAAGGGTCCGGCTTGCGTCGTGGTTCTCCGCTGTTCTCAGCCTCATTTTACTCCGTGATTGACCCGTGCCGCAGAGCCTAGTGGTTATACCTCGTTACGCCGCTTAGCTCGAGGCTTCGATCTCTGCCGCGGTTACCGGATTTCGATAGGAACGAAATGCAAAAACGCTCGTTATAGACTATATTCTACGGACGGGTTTTCCTGCCCCCCATACTGGGCTGTTAAGCTTTGTGTTTTGCATCTTTAACAACAAAACGAACAGTGTTACGGTAGACGCATACGCGTGAAAACGGTTGGGTTGGCGCATACGATGCTTCATGGCCTAATTAATTCACGTCACGATATACAAAAACAAGAAAACATCGGCTTAATAAAGCCCAAGATGGCGGTGTCCAGATGTCTTACGGAAAATAGTCTATAGGTCACGGCCGGTCTGGACCGGCCGTGACTTAAGTGCACGAGTACACTTAGTACATTTGGCACACTCTAAAGAACTTGAGGTGATCGAAATTTATTCAGAGTCCTCCACAAGGCGTGCCTCACAATCAGATCGTGATACAATGGCTTCATTGAAGCTGCTGCGAACATAAACGAATGTTATTAAGGCCAAAAAAACACAGCATATCCACGGAGTGAATGATGATGAGTGGGCGAAGCTGCGGAGGCTCATCGGTAAACGGTGAATCTTCCGTGAATTCTGCCCGGTACATCATCACCAACGTGAGATCGGGCGCGTTTATATACTAAAGGGTCGATGAGAGTTATGGTGACTGAAGCAATCATGGTTACACCGTGAAATCTTCAGTGGTTTCGCCCAGCAGTAATCAAAGCGATAGTGTGTGTGAAATTTTATTCAAACTTGAACGACCGGTCGTCGTCCATGGTCCGCCAAGCAGCACGATCCGGCAAGCGCACTCGTACTGCTCGTACGGCGGTCCGCGCAATCGGAGAGCAGCTGCACCGCCAACGCCATCTAGCGTACCTTCACCCAACCGCCATATTGTACGACGAGAACTGGAGATGACGACACCATGCCCACGGAGTGAATGATGATGAGTGGGCGAAGCTTCGGAGGTGCGTCGGTAAACCGGTAATCTTCCGCGAATTCTGCGCAGTACATCATCAACGACGTGAGATCGGGCGCATTTATACTAAAGGGTCGATGAGAGTCATGGCGACTCGCAGCTCACTTTAATTTTACATGTACGTTGTGAATTTTTTTATTGTTTAATCACGCACAGGAGACATCTCACGCAGGCACTACCTTGGAGGTCGAAATCCAGTACCTACTGGCTACTCAGAGTGCATGGACAACCGAGGACCGCCGAGGTAATGCCATAAGGAGCTTCGCCCCTAAAAATTGAGGGGTCATTCGACTCTGTGAAGGTTGATTGCCAGCGAAGCTGTTCAGCACACGGCACAGAGGTGGCTCAAGATTTCTGACCATAGCCGATCACACACGCTGCAATCAAATCTGAAATGTCTGTCCAGAAAGTCCCTCTTGAATTTAGCGCAGGCTCTTTTCCATTCGGAAGCAGCATGCGACATGCGTCGCCCTGTCTGGCTTGGCGTATCTTTAAAGTGTACTAGACGCTCTAACGCTCTTATAGTATCGTGTACGACACTCTAACACCCTAGTATCGTGCGCATTTCTCATTATTTAGTGGACCAGTGGTGAGTGTATGACCAATTTCAGTGGCACATAGTTTTTGCTCGCTAACAAAGGGAATGCCCTAGCCTTATGTAGCTACGCTGTCAAAAGGTTCCTAGAAAAAGTGACGTGTTGTTGTCACCAATGTCCATCATGTGATGGCTGCGGCGGCAGCTTTTTTCTCACGCCGCGCCTGTGAACCGCAGCGCGCTTTGTTTGCTCCCATCGCGAGACGCTGTATGAAACCTCGCTCCTTCACCATGGCACTTCTTATACCTGTTCCATTAAGTGGTGGTCGGTGTTGGCTTGCCTCTCGTGATGTCTGTTACTGAATCGCTAATCGTAAATATCCGCTATTCCATTTCGAAATCTCGTATTGTATGCCATTTTTTTTATTTTTTTTTGTCGTTTGCTCTATATTCATAATAATTAGCCATCTGTGTTGTCGAGCGCAATAATTTCGACACATAAAGGGGCCATATGACACGGGCACCCACCAAATTGCGGTTTTCAGCGAAATATAGTAGTGGGGCCTTCTGAGCCTCAACATGAAAAATGGGCTGTAAAAGAATATTTCGTTGCAAAATGAGCCCGCCGGCTATGAACACGTCCGCCGTTTCGCCATGGCGTGCGTGACGTTCATGTGCTTCATGGTTCAATGTTCAATGCTGAACTGAAAAACGCTGAAATAGCTCCATTGTGCGCGCAGCTGGCCACGAAACGAAATCGTTGGCCGGAATACAGAAGCCCGCAAAGCAAGCGGCTTGTTACGTCACGGCTCGCGAGTTCGTCAGTGTTGTCAGACTCTCGTACCGCTCGCGCGTTTATAAAAATGTTCATTATAAATTAAGTGCTTGAACGAAGCCGCTGATATTTGGCCAGCGTTTTTGTGAACACCCAAGAATTACCCCACATAACACAGATTATGAGCGAAAATTGGGTGTCATAGCCCGTTTAATGTTCCTATTTACTTACCACGGATAAATAAAAAAAAAATGTTCAGAGCTCCAACTTGGTTCATAGCTAGGGCTCCGTGTTTTCGGATAAATCTGAAAAAATCCCATAAACACTCGCCCGTAAAATTTTTGACTATTCAGATTTATCCGATAAACTCCGATGACATTTCTAACGTTCAGAGGGTATTTTCAAAAATGAGAATAACCAATCGAAATGAGCGCACCTCCATCAGCGGCAGCAACCTTGTAAAGCATGCTTGCGTCTATTACAACAGGCTTTATGTTTGTAATATACGAAGAAACATGTTTTGTATTCCAGTATTTGTGCTTTTGTGTATATGTGTGTGTATATGTTCAAACCTTCCAGACATCTAAAATACCGGGGTATTCGCAAGAACAACAACAATAATAATAATAATAATAATAATAATAATAATAATAATAATAATAATAATAATAATAATAATAATATGCCCATTTTTTATCGAGAATATGAGGAAGGCTAGGGAGAAAAATCCGACAAGACGTTTGTGTAGCTCCGGCGCCCCCCCCAAAAGTACGCTTTGCAAATAGTTTACAGGAGTGCACATCAACAGCCTTATTAACTGGGTAAATGAACAGTAAGTGAAAAAAAAGAAAAAAAAAGAGAAATGATGGACGAATAGGATTATCAGCAACTATGGAACACATTTTATTGGAAATAATAATATAATATATGTGGGGTTTTACGTCCCAAAACCACGATAGGATTATGAAAGACGCCGTTGTGGAGGGATCCGGAAATTTTGACCATCTCGTGCTCTTTAACGTGCACTGGCATCGCACAGTACATGGGCCTCTACCATTTCGCCTGCATCGAAATGCGACCGCCGCGGCCGGGATCGAACCTTCGACCTTCGGGTCAGCAGCCGAGCGCCACTGTTCCACCGAGGCGGATATTTTATTGAAAATAAAGTTAACAAATCATTGGAAATAAAGTTAGTAAAAACATTGCAACAACTTCCAATGCAACATTAAACACCGAATTTCGGAGAATTGGGGACTTACGAGCAATAAACTCCGATAAACGCCGAATTTCCCCCAGAAAAATAAACTCCGAAAAACACCCTGCGAATTTCAAGACAAATAAACTCCGAAAACATGCAGAAGAACTGAAAACATGAGTAGGGCTCCGAAAACACGGAGCCCTACTCATAGCTGAACGCCGGTTTCGGGGACGTAGGAGTGGTGGCCTGACCCTGGTATACACGAGCATACGTGATTGTTCTGTGCAGACCGCGGTAGCTCGATCGTATTGTAACGATCATCGCCGCGCCTTCGTTTCTCTCCTGGATATTGCGCGTCTGAAATTTCAACTGCTTTCGCCCGATGTTCAGATATAATTCTGTGCCTCGTCTCGTTCCAAGGACAATTCAATAAGCAATTCAATAATAAAGAGCTGTTTACGAATGCGTGTGATCTTAATACACATGTAGTGTTTGGCGCAGGCTGGTGCTTTCCTTGTGGCCAGTTTGGAGGTGGTTCCGCTTTGAAGCGAATGATAATTTAGTTGTTTAGTCTACTCAAATGAGTTGGATTCTGAAACGCTGCGATAAGTTTCGTGAGTGGTGTTTATTGAATGAAGTATATGCTCACGAATGAAGCCCTGCGGCGCCTAGCTCGTGCGTATATATAAACGACGCGGCGTAAGCGATGGGAAGTGTCACGCTGGTAAATAGCCGAGGGCAGCCGGAGGGGTGCACAATTGGGCGCGGTAGGGGTGCACTCCCTGGGTCACGCCGCACAAAAGCAATCATTTCCGCAAACGGCTTTCCCGCCTCCCTTCGTGCCGCCGTTGCATTCAGCGTCTTCTGGCCTGAGCCAAGGTCATTCGAGCCAATAAAGTGCTCTCCTTTAAGAGGCCGCGGCTGGCCTGATATATATACGATGGCAGAAAAGAAGGGCCCGAAATAACGCCCCTCGTAGTAAATTGTGCGGCCGACGAAGTGGATCTGCAGACGACAGTTGTGGACCGCGTTGCTGGCGACCCACCTCTATGGAAATCGGTGTTTATATATATTCACCGAAACGAGCGGTGTCGGCATTTCTGGTGTTACTTCGCGCCCACCCATGGGGTGGGTGAGGAATGCGTTTGCTTATTCGTGACGTCAAATATTAATGAGAACTAACAGACAATAAGGCCAGGGAAAGTATAGGGGATGTCATTAGTAGTAATTGTAATGTAAATGCGAAGAAAAAAAAGTTTACGAAAAGATAACTTGTCGCTGGCAGGGACCGAACCTGCGACCTTCGAATAACGCGTCCGACGCTCTGCCAACTGAGATACAGCGGCGGTCATCCTCCCCGTCCATTTTATGGGGTATATACGCGATTTTAAACCTGTCAGTGTCACTCAGCGCCGCCGCCAGTAGCCATGCATGACGGTGAGTGTGGAACACTCTTTTCTGCTACGTGACGCCAACAGGCAGAAAACTCCCAGGTTTAAATGCACATGTATATCCCATTAAGTGGACGGGTGGATGGCCGCCGTGGTAGCTCGGTTGGTAGAGCGTCGGACACGTTATTCGAAGGTCGCAGGTTCGGTCCCTGCCAGCGGCAAGTTATCTTTTCGTAAACTTTTTTTTCTTCGCATTTACATTACAATTACTACTAATGACATCTCCTATAGTTTCCTTGGCATCATTGTCTGTTAGTTCTCATTAATATTGTGTCTAACAAGGAAAAACGAGCCCTTAAGTTTCCGCTTCGTAAAATAATGCACTTTTGACTACTAAGGATTAGTTAAGAGTCTTAATGAGAGTTCCCAGATCTAAACATTCCTTGGAAAGTCTGACGTGCTATGTAAGGCGATCTTCATTAGCCGCTTCAAATAGCCGCGGACTGAATCGCGTCAGCGGCTATTTTAAAGGTTGCGCAAGCTTTTGCAGTTTGGAAACTCTACAGTTTCGAGCGCGCGTTTCACGTCGCGCCCGTGCAATGCAATCCGACTGGCGAAGCTCCGCGAGGCGCCTTGGTTCGTCGGTGTCGCCTTGCACATGCGCGCCATCCAACACCGCATCAGGCGTGGGAGCATGCGGGCGTCGATGCTTTGCGGCCCACAGTTGCCAGCTCCGCTTATTCGGCTTCTTTTCTCGCCCAGTCGCTTGTCGCGTTTTTTTGGGCTTATTTGCCATTTCCCAACAAATATACTTGATGATCACGTTCACCAATTGCGCGTTTGTCAATGACTTTGAGTAGCAGAGTGTTCAAGTCAAACATACGTTAGGGGAATCAACAATTAACGTTAATCCTGCACTGGCAAACGTGCATTCAACCGAATGGAGACTATATCCTGGAGACAATGTTAAAAACTAAATATGTACTTCGATTCATAGTTGCGCATATTTTCTCTGTACAAAATTAGTGATTTTTTCAACTCGTTTTCGTATTTGACTCGCATTGTTTCCATGAATGACAAAGTTAAATTTTCGCATCTTTTCGGCTAACTCGCGAAAGTCACGCCACTTTTTTTGCATGAACTTTTTCTGTGATTATTATTTCCTTGTTAGCTCGGTATCATCTGGCAACTCTGCAAGTTCTGCCGCTTGTAGCGTCTTTTCTTTCTTTTTGTGGCAGTGTCCATTCTTCCACGCCTATCATAAAACGAGGCGGCAGAGGTAGGGTGGCGGCCGTTTCTTTTATGGCCGCCGGAAGCTGGGCGCGTATTGTGTCCGGGGTCATTTCCGGCCGCCGGTTTTTCTTCCGTGCCGCCGTCGCGTGCGCAACGTCAACGACGCTGCGATGGCGTCGCTTTCGGGTCACCATCGGCCGCCGACCCTATTTGCTTTTGACCCACGCCACATTGACCAAGTTATCGCACTCAAACTCTGGTTGGCCTCGTTTGTGCTGCGAGCTCGTTAATTTGCCTCGTTAAAGGCCGTCGTGGCCACGGCTTATTGCATATGCTGTTGCTGTGTGACTCATCGGGGAGCATTGGGCGCTTTCTTCTCATTCTGCGTCCGTAAGACACCTGCGTTTCCTTTCCTTCTTTCTTTCAAGTTCAGGGAGAAACTGCGAAAACATATTCGTTTTTGCCTCGGGCGTAAGGTCCTTGGGGCCCACCCTCAACACAGCGGTTTTCTCTGCTACATTTTGCGCCGGTGTATATTTGCGACCTGACTGTTTTTTTTTTTTTCTCTTCTCCACGATTTGAGACCAGAATTGAAAAATGCGCAAAGCTAAGATTAATCCTTCTCATTGTGGACTACGTCCCTTATAGCTTACAGAAATATAATTTGACATTCAGTACAGTGATCTATAGAACGCGGTATAAAACGCTGCAAATATGAACTCTTCGGACTTGCGATGGCCTACCGCGAGTTTCGTCGCTCAGGTCGAGGATGCTAGAATATACTGCGCGCTCGTTTCGTAGCCAGCGCACTCATGTTCTGTAGCAGCATTCGACAGGCAGGCTTGTTTCTTACGAACGCAATAAATTGATACACAAAGGAGGAAATGGAATGGCATTGTGATATATACTAATATAGTGCGAAAATTGCGACCAGTGTCTTTCTTCCAGTTTCCGTATCTTTTTAAATAGCGATTGCAAGCAGCGTACGGAGAACTGTATATACAGTTTTGTGAATGACGATTCTTTGTTAAGTTCGCGTCAAACGATGATGCAGCGACCTGCCCACGGTTCTGTCTCTCGCTTCAGATCGCCCGTTCAACATTCGTGTACGCGGGCGAACAGGGGCGCCTGTGTGTTTGCGCGTCGCTTTCGACAGCGCACGCATGCCGGCGGGGCGTCGAGTAACGGCAGGCGTGGTTGGCCATGTCTGAGTACGGAGCGCGACGCGTCGGCGGATGCCAAATGAAGCGCGAGGCCTCCATTTCGCCGCCGCTGCGGTTGGCGAAGCGTCGGATGGAGCGCCGTGAGGACGTGCCTGACTTGTCTTGTGCGGCTCGAAAGAATATTCGAACCATCGCCTCGCAACTGCACTGTGCCGCCGCACTACGAGAGGACAGAAAGAGTACTACTCGTCGCTTTTGCATTTCAGTGTGTAAACTTTCTTGCAGTTGATGAAATCCGAAGTTTGACGGCAACCCTTCTGTCCGCGGAAATGCATATTGTAAGCGCGAAAGGGCCAGAAAGAACACAGTTTACTGACGTTTCGGCACCCCATACGCGGGGCCTTAATTGTTCACAATCGTCCGCCTTGGTGGAACAGTGGCTGCGGTGCTCGGCTGCTGACCCGAAGGTCGCGGGTTCGATCCCGGCCGCGGCGGTCGCATTTCGATGGAGGCGAAATGGTAGAGGCCCGTGTACTGTGCGATGTCAGTGCACGTTAAAGAACACCAGGTGGTCAAAATTTCCGGAGCCCTCCACTACGGCGTCTCTCATAATCATATCGTGGTTTTGGGACGTTCAACCCCAGATATTATTATTATTATTTTTTTTATTATTATCATTAATTGTTCACAATCGTTGTGAACTAGGCTCTCGTCTATTGGGTGCCGAAACGTCAGTAAATTGTGTTCTTTCTGGCCGGTGTATCCTTTCGCGCTTACGCTATTTGTTGCAGTTGCCAGGCCTGAACATTGTGAAGGTGACCGAGGGCTTCGCCTACAGCGGCGGTCTGGTGCTCAGCACGAGACCGCATGTAGCTCGTCTATACAGTCGTCACGAACGCATTCTTTAGCGGCGGTTACGAATTCAATCGCGCAGCAAGCCTTCAGGGAATGAATGACTGCTGTGCGTATTCATTGTACCGAGCTCACGGGCATCCTAACGTTTTTGGAATTAGAGTAGCAACTAGACGCGCATAATCGTTGGAGTAGTGAATGACGCGGTGCATTTTCTAATTGATAAGATTGCACACGTGCGCATACTAGAAGTTTCGCTGTATACGTGTCTCGTACCAATCTAAAACAGGGTTGCACCCGGTATGGCTTCGGTTTCCCGTGCACCCGTGTCGAGCCGTTGAGCGCCGGATGATCGCTGGTGGCGGCCTCGTGTGGTCGGGTGGTGACAGCGACGGGGGGGCTACGCGAGATGGGTGCAGCCCCCCGGAGACCGGACCAGCAGCACATTGTGCCGTCCTGATGAATGTTGTGCCGGGATTCCAGCCGCTGCTGGAGAGGGCGGGACGCCTGCGCACCATCACTTCGGCAACTCGCAGAGCGGAGCCGACGCGGGCTGCAGCATCAAGTCCCGAAGACTGCGCTCGCGACTGGTTGAGCATGCACGCTGTCTCGAATGAAGATACGGTTCACAAAGTGACCGCGAGAATGCAACGTTCCTGCGGCGTCGTGTGCACGAACACAATGCGGCCTGCTGACGCGGCAAAAATAATTCTATACCGCATTCTTGGAGGGACACAATTGTTCTCATTCCTTGATGTCTCGCGTCATTGGCGTTGCGCCCGCGTTCAATAGTCTTTGTCGCACGTGCTTGAATAATAATAACTGATGGGGTTTAACGTCCCAACACCACGATAAGATTATGAGAGGCGCCGTAGCGGAGGGCTCCGGAAATTTCGACCACCTGTGGTTCTTTAATGGGCACCTATAAATCTAAGCACACGGGCCTCGAGAATTCGCGCCTGTATCGAAAATGCGGCCGCCGCGGCCGAGATTCGATCCCGGGACCTGCGGGTCAGCAGTCGAGCACCATAACTACTAGACCACCGTGGCGGGTCGCGCTTGAATACTGGAATAGACGCTTGGAATATACCTGTGTCGCACGGCATTCAGGTGTCACCAGTTCGCTCAATCAGCTGCTTAGTCCTCATCATTACGGTCCTACTTTTCTGCCTGCTTGCATGCAGACTGTCCCGCCGACGTGAAAATGACTTTATTGACACCAGAAACTTCGCTGCAACTGTGGAGAATCGGTGCTGGCCGAGAGGCGTTGCGGACCTTTGAGTGTGCTATCAAAGTACCTGTGGTATACCGCCGTAGACAGGAAGATAGGCTATATTTAAAATAAATAGAGCAGACCTGGCCCGAGACAGTGTGCTTCGGTTACGTATGCAGCCGAGGATACACACCGTCCTCCCACCGGCTAGCGGACCACATTCGCTAACGGATACGCTTGAGTCACGCTCTGTGCATGTGAGCCACTGGCGATCTCCTGACAGATGACGGCTGGGCCGAAACATATGTGAACCTCGGATGTATAGTCGCTCGGAATTGGCCGAGGTAGATTTTTCGATTAAGTCTCGTGCGCGCATTTTCTTCCTGCTCGTCGTCATTTCGTGCTGCTGAGCGTGCTCTCTAGCTGATTGATCCAGGCCCGGGGAAGTTTCCGGTCGCAGTGAAAAAAAAAAAGCCCTCGATCGTCCCCTTTCACGTCCCGCTGGTCGAGAAGAGGCGGCTGGAAGGAACATCGGCTTGACGACCACGGCACTCGCAATTCACGAGCGTCAACAGAAAAAAAAGTGGCTCGCCGCGCAGCCTGGCTGTCCCGCTCACTGGGACATGGCGTTGTTCGCCCGCTCTCCCGGCCGCGGAGACGGTGGCGCGTCGCATGTTTAGAATGCGGCCCGACGGATTTCCTTGCAGCGATGTCACTGCCACGCTTATAGAGAAGCCTTGTTGCCGCTATATTCAGTCGGGGCCTCGGCTTCACCGAGCTGTTTGCAACTCGGCTCAACAGGAATTCGTCGTCGGCTGGCCCCCGTGTCGCGGGATGTCCGACACGCGGTAATGTACCTCTCAGTGGTGTAGCCCGGGGTGGTGGTTCGGGGGGGTTCAAGTCGCCCCCCTCCGAAATTTTTACATTTCGTATGTGTGTCTATACGCGCGCACATACATACAAACGCACTCGCAACATATATAAAGCGCCTGAAAAAAAATTTAGAGAAATCTGAAAAGGTAAGTAATGTCGTGTCGTTGAGCGGGAAGCGTACTACTTGAACACGTCGTTGGATTCATGCGACCGCGTTATGTCACATTTGAAAAGGAAGATTTGAAGTAGATACAGTATTGGTCATTACTCGTTCAAGAAGGGCGCTATCGTGACGCCAGGCGCGATAGTGCACTGCACCTTCTCACTTTTCTGAATTACGCTGTCACATCTGATGTTCGCGACAGCGAGCAGGGCCTTTTTTTAGTTTCTTCACTTTCACGTTTTAAGTAACCGACGCAGAACCGAAAAGCAAGCTTCGAACGTAGAAGTATGGTGCTGTATAAATTAAACGATGTCGCAGTCTTAAACCCGCGCTGAATTTTGCGGTCGTTCTTGCTGTACCGTAACCTCAGTGATGTCATGACACGGTCATGACACGGAAGACATATCGTTGTGTACAGTGGCGTAAATCACGGGGAGGGGGGGGGGGGGGTGTCCTGACCCTCCCCCCCCCCCTCCCGAACACCTTGCACCCTTGAGGTTTAGCTGTCGATCACCATGTTTGAATTGCTTGACTGTCAAATATAGCGCACTCTCCGCAAAACCAACGCTGTATAATGTATTCGATTGCTGGACTATTATTATGTTAATATAAAAAAATCACTGGGAAACATAAACGTGCTTTACAAGCAAGTTATCGTGGGAAGCTACTTCTAACGGATAGGCACGATGGGAAACTGAGCTGAAGTTGAAGAAAATCTGTGCTGTATACCTTTCCACGCAATAGCAAAATGTGCTAGCATTTTCACTGGATCGTTTAAACCGAGTGATTATTAACGAGAAATATGCTAGAGCCGACATTTCGAGCCACGCTTATTAGAAACTAACTTCACGAACGTGCACTTCCTACTATTGGCTGCTCAGTGCTGTTATAGGTTAAGCTCCTTGACCAGATGCTGAAGCCCATGCTCGCTTTTTATTTTATTTTTTCAAGGCGTGATTTTAATTTTATATAATTGAAATTAAACGCGTATTTGTAAAACCAAGCTGGTCGCCGTGGCGATATGTGTGTAATTATTCAGGATTTACGCCACTGGTTGTGTAACATGTAACGGGATATTTCTCAACACGGACGAGCTGAGAATGTGGTCAACTGTGAACCCCGTGGTCGCGTGTGTGTGGCCCACAGCACACGTACCTAACAGGCGGGCGACAGAAACCATGCATGACATTACCCCGCCGTGGTGGTCTGGTGGTTATGGTGCTCGACTGCTGACACGAAGGTCGCGGGATCGAATCCCGGTCGCATTTCGATGGAGGCGAAATGCTAGTGGCCCGTGAAAGCTTTAGGTGTGCGTTAAATAATTCCAGCTGGTCTAAATTTCCGTCACAGCTGCATCGAATGACGTAGGTCAGCACATATACATGCGTATGCGGTATCCGCTGCGTGAACTAAACGCACCTTGCTTCACAGTGAAAACGTTCACCTCAAACGTAATACCTTTTCGTAAAACATGACTCATCGTACGCCCACGCGTGTGTCAGCAGCGGATGTCTAACACCCATAAGTCTATGAATTCCATGGCGCCACTGAACTTATATGGTAAGTGCTAATATTTCGTCTGCGCCATTTAACGTTACACCGACGTGCGCCATGCATATTCTGTAATTTATCCGTGTCGTTGTCGGATTAGCAGCTGCAAACCACGCAGACATTTTTGACGAGCTCTGTCGTTCCTTGCATCATGCGTTACTGCCAGCTGCGTCGTCTTCGCTAGCATCGGCGTTTTGACATCACGGGTCGCGGCGCTTTACCGTTGCGCATCGTGTGTCTGTGTTTCGAATAACTGCTCACGCGTTCACTGCAGCTGCGGGGAATGCATATACTCGTGCGTGTTTGTGCTCGCCGGCTGTCCGGTTACGTTTTGTTTGTGTTCGTCTGGTGCCGCACTCTCCGGGGCATTTTTTTTTCTCCGGCGCGCCGAGTTTGGTGTTGTGTACCCCTTGCAAACGCAGCTTACAATAACCACGGCCGCTGCAACAACAGTCAGTTTGTTTTAAATAGCGAGTGCTGACTGTGCATGCGGTCGATGAGCAGACTCGTGGCCGCACGAGCAGCGCTTTGCGTCATGCAGCGCTCATTCCTGGGCTTTCTTTTTTAATTTTTCGCCGACTTCGTCTCTTGTAAGGCGAGGCCATGACTCACGTGCTTCCAGGTTGTTCACTCGTTCGGTCTGGAATTCCCGGCGAGCCCCGCGGAGAGCAGCAGAATTGTTTTTAACGCGAATAGTCAGCAGCGACTATACCGCTGTTTTCAGCTGTGCGTTTTGAAAAGACGCATACCCTGGCAGTATTTGGTCGAAAATTTTCTTCTTTGCCACTCGACTGTTACGCTCGTCAAAACGGTTCGAGGCTTCAACGGCAATCGCCATCATAGCTATCCTATAAGCAAGCCCACTGCATTACTCGCCCTATAGAAACAAATAAATAAACGGATGATAGTTAGTCTACGTAGGGTTTGTTTTACCGTAGTACACTCTAAGAAAAAGTCGAGTATTTTGGGAGTATTTCTGCTACACAACAATAATCGTCATCTGGCTTGCTCACGTTTCCTCCCTTGAAAATCCGGCTCTCGGCACATCCCTATCAAGAATGCTATGTCACGCTGGTAACGCGCGCGGCGATCGTGACCGGAAAGTGCCGGGACGGCGGTGATAACGCCAGGAAAGTGCGCGGGGTAGATGACGATTATAGTTGTGTAGCAAAAAGTACACCCTTTTTACTCGATTATTTATTAGAGTGTACGTTAAACTGTATATCAGTCTGTTAAACGACCACATCGGCAACTATGCGCCGTCAGCGGAAATCGAAACAGGAAGAAACAAGAACACTGCTTAGCAAACCTTGCAGGAGTCGTTTCAGACGCAGTTACAACATAGAGAAAGGGTGTTTAGTACACGTCCCAACTCGTTCGCGGTCGAAATTGTGCTGACGATGCAGTTTTTACACGCAGTGAGCCACGTGAATTCTGTCACTGATGCTGCACCGTGCAGGTCTGGCTTCTGTCGCACTGCACTCGACCAAAAACAAGTACCGCGCGCACGCCCAGGAAGCCGCGTGGTGTTTCTCCTGTCGCGCCTCGAAGGACACCCGGTCGCCGTCATAATGCTCGTCGCGCTGGTTGCGTCACCGCCGCCACAGCACTCGCACTAAAGGAACGGCGAGATGCGTGGGCAGCTCAGTCGGCGAGCCGTTTGCGTCTCCCGCCCCTCCGTACACGCAATGTCATTACTCGCTTTTGACACAAACTTTCGTGTGGTTTCCTCGGACACACTACCGAACCCTTCCGTGCCTCTTGCTTGCTTGTTTCTGTTTAACGCGAATTCTAGCCAGAGTCCGTGTGATGGGATTGGCCGTACCACAAGAGCATCTGCAGAAGGTCCAATACATGCCAACTACAGTGAATGATTTACTTAGGCGCTAGGTTCCGTTTTCGATAGACGTAGTCGAAAGGGTACCGATGCATCCATCCAGTCATTCTTCTCATCGGGGTCTGTCATCCTAACCAACATCCGAAATATGCCAAGGGCACTACAACAAGAGGTCAAGGTCACCTGGGTGCCTGCTGCCGCCGCGGAGAATCCGGGAATTGAAGCGGTCCACCTCACTGTCCGAGCAAAAAGCCAACCGGGTGGTGGGCCAGCCTCTTGAACCGCACTCCCAACAGGATTATCTACACGGAAGACTCTATCCGCAACTGGCAGACTCCCAGGAGGGCTCAAACCCACAGCATATAAATCCCCAAGCACCCATAGCTGTCATAATGAAAGACAGTGGCGTAGCCAAGGGGGGGGAGGGGTTGGGGGGTTCCCTCCCCGAAAATTTTCAATTTTGCTTGCGTATATATACACGCACATGTACAAAAAGCACGCACGAAAAAGTATGGTTGAACCCCCCCCCCCCCCCCCCCCGAAACAAATTTCTGGCTACGCCCCTGGTGAAAGATGATAGCGTATCAAAATGCACATTGTGGCCTGGCACAAGCGAGACAGGACAACATTCCGTTGGAGTGCCCGAGTAAGTGGAGAAAAACTCTATTGGACAGGGGAGTTTGGAGTACACGGGCTCCCGGGCCCCCCGCACGACCCCGTTGCACCCAAACGCTCATTTGGTGGTGGTTCGTGACGCTGGCAGCCCGGTCGAGCAATCCGTCCCCTGCTCACGAAGCAATCTCGCTCATCGAAGGGGTGGGAAACGTCATTGAAACTACGCGGGCTAGCTCAGTGGTCGGCTGGTCCCTGGGCCCCGACCCAGTCCGGTCTGGACTCCATTTCGCCTGTCTGCAGCCGTTCAGGTGTTCGCCACTGCCAGGAGATAATTACAGCGTGGTCAGTGCGTATTGTCCTTCACCCGTTACCATTCGTTTAATTACTTTGTAGACAAGCAATTATTACTACTGTCGCAGCAGCTGCTGCTGCTGCCGCCGCTGCTGCCGCCGCCAGCACCCAGTATTCGAATTTCTTGAACGAATTCACAGGTCCCTTGCTAGCTGCATGCGCGTTCACCGTTTTCTTACGCTCACATGGGTGCGTGAAAAGAGGTAGTCAGCCGCAGATGATTTATTTATTTATTTATTTATTTATTTATTTATTTATTTATTTATTTATTTATTTATTTATTTATATTTTTTTGACACCTGCTTTGGAATTCGGGGAGCATTACAGAAATGCGGGAGGTATGTACATTAGCGGATGCTTAATAAACATAAATCGCGGTAAATATCGTGATTACTGACAAAATGATGAGCACCGTTAGTTACATTACGCGTAGCTGTGCATGTGGATAATCCTGAACTGAACTGTAACAGATCGCCTCATATACATTTTGATGCATAAAACGAACATATATTTGTCCCACGAGACGCTCACGATGCGCTGTCATTCTCATTGCATACACCCCACCTCTCAAAAGCCGTCTGTCTGGTTATATATATATAAAGCAGCTGTTGCACGTTCTGTGGCATAAGCCGTGCGCCGTCGAGTGTGTGCTACACCTCAGGGCGTGACGCAATTTACGGCGAGCCCATAAAGCAAGCTGCCTGTTGAACGAAGCGACAGATGTTCGGTCGACGTGCAGCTAGGAGCTCCTTACTGTCTGTCGCTATATCGACGGTTCCCGTGGCAGCGCTCGACACATCGCCACTTGCGTTGCTTGTGAAAGTTAACGCTATAGTGGCGCCCTCCTTACCTTTGAAGCGTGAAGACCTTGTGACGATATCGCCCACCGCTGATCTATATACAGTGTAGAGATCAGTGCATCGCCCGGCTAATTGCTACGCCCGTGCGAGAGCACGCCATCGAATAATTCGTGAAGTACTGTGTGCTTATAGGCTTCACGGAAGTATAACTGCCTCTGAATATTTTGTCTTAACGGCCCCGTCCTGTGAGAAACACTTGTGTACATCCGAGTGACGTTATTGACTACTTAACTACTTATCGTGCGTATTCTGTTTCGGCCTTTTTTGGGGGGAACTGCGCGTTCAAGGCATTGTGCGTGAAAGACGTGTGTGTGTGTGTGTGTGTGTGTGTGTGTGTGTGTGTGTGTGTGTGTGTGTGTGTGTGTGTGTGTGTGTGTGTGTGTGTGTGTGTGTGTGTGTGTGTGTGTGTGTGTGTGTGTGTGTGTGTGTGTGTGTGTGTGTGTGTGTGTGTGTTGTCTTTACAGGTGTACATTCCCTGCTACTTCCGCTACTACAAGCTTTATTCTACAAGTTAAGCTTGTCAATTTCGCATTGAAAAGGAAGCAGCACGATTTTTTCACACGGGGCAGTAGTAAAGGAAAAGACACGGCCAAGCGCTGACTTTCAACAGAAATTTTATTGCACTCGAAAGGTATATATGTTACGGGAAACTTTTATCAACAGAAACATTAAATCGGGACACGGCATCTTGGCATGATTACGCGTTCCTCTGGAAATGGCAATCCTTTCCGCGAGAAACAGACAGATGTCCTGCTGATGACGTTGTGGGCCTTCGATCATGCGCTATCTGGGCGGCTTCTACGATTTCGCGAGCGCCTTGGTATTGACGTCTGCCGATGAGCGTGGTTTCTTCGAACGATACGCGAAACCAACCAGCCAAAAGCATAAGTTGTCACTTTCGTTTTATCAGTGCAGTCTTCAAAGGTGTGACGCGCACCTATCTCGCGTTTGAGCAGCGCTACTGTCTTCAGGCATGTGGCTCGGTATCACGGCTGTATGTATACGCTTGAACATCTCCACAGGGGGGGCGGCCGATATTTCCTGCGCTCTCCTGCACCGGCAACTAATATGGGAGGGTAAAGGAATACTGGCACAAATTTTAAATATTTTCGGGTTGTTGCTCTAAATAAAAACACGGGTGTCGAGAACCCTGATCAGTGTCGTAGTGCCTGGGAATGCACTGCACATAGTCTTAATACCGCTACCTTAAAAGGGCGATTTCGTTATCGAGGGGGCGGCTTCGCAGTGACGTGCCAACACAAGTCTGACGTCACGGAAATACTGCAACTCGCGACATCCTAGCAACAGCCGACGCTTTAATGTCGTCCAGAGACTGACAGCGATTTCTGGGATTTAGGCTGCCTGCAGGACGCATATTTCGCAATCCCAGTGAGCTGTGTTGACTTGTCCCGATAATGTCCATTGCAGTGGGGCTGGCTTGCAGATGGTGGGCGACGAAAACTTTAAAATAAAAGTAAAATATTTTATACGTGTTGTCTGGCTCCGGTGTATGGAGAGCGCTGATAGTGCACGCCATGGAAAGGAAAAATGGCGTGCACTATCAGCGCATATTCCGCAGTTCGTGAGCTCTCTTCGCGGCTGAAGTTTTGTTACGGTATGCTGCCGCCTGCCATTGCACTTTATAGATGCAATTCACCCAGTCTCGTTCCTCTGAAGCACTCTATATACCTCTCTGCCAGCCAGGCCCGTAGCCAGGAATTTTTTTCGGGGGGGGGGGGGGGGGGGGAATGTTGAAAACCCCGAAAAACACCTATTTTCATCATGTATTCTCGGTAAAACACCCCCTCCATACGAATTTCGGGGGGGGGGGGGGGCTAGGGCTACCCCACCCCTGGCTACGGCCAGCGCTTCACATACTTTTTCGCCCAGGGAGCATGCAGCACCACATGATTCATCGTAGAAGAAAGTTAATAATAATATTTGATCGGGTTTAATGCCCCAAAACCACGATATCATTATGAGAGACGCCGTATAGTGGAGGGCTCCGGAAATTTCGACCACCTGGGATTCTTTAACGGGCACACGGGCCTCGAGCATTTTCGCCTCCATCGAAAATGCGGTCGCCGCGGCTGGGATTCGATCCCGCGACCTGCGGGTCAGCGATCGAGCACCATAGCGCTGTAGACCACCGTGACGGGTTGTAGAAGAACGTTAGGTCGTATACACTAGGGAAAAGAACGCAGACAACGCGGCGTTTCTGTTGCGTGTCATAATTGTGTCTGCATGCGCACTATCGCGTATTGCTACGATGAAACGATCCCAACTAAGAAAAGTGAGTGCCACATTATATATAAAGACCCTACATATCTCCCGTTTGCATTGGCAGTTAGAGAGCTTTGCTGCTCAGGACAATGTGTGCAGTGACTCATTGTGCCATATCATAGTCACCTCTCATCATGCCTCCCTCTATCTCTTTCTTTCCCTTTTCCCCTTACCCCCCGTGAGGAGTAGCAGGCCGGAAACCCGCTTTCCAGGCCGACCTCTCCTCCTTCTTCCCATTAAACATCTTCTTCTTCTTCTTCTTCTTCTTGCTGCTCATGTACAGAGAAGCTTATGGAAAGCTTTTCCGAGATGGCCTACTTTTGACTTCAGGAGCTTACGGCACACGAGCTCCACTGCAAATGGTGATTTTTGTTTTAAATGCGAATGCATTTCATAGTCGGGCTATGTCAGGCATCCGGCGTTGTCCGGCGTTGGCCGGCGTTGTCCGCGGAGGAGGAGGATAGGTTGAGGAGGTAAGCGCCGGCAGGTGTTAGATGTGAAGCATCTTATGGCGAAGCTTAATCCGGTGGTGGTGGTGGGCGGCGTGACCACCCATACTGCGCATGCGCAAGCCCTTTAAAAAATATAAATAAAAAACCTCCTCTCTCCCTCTCTCTCCTCTAGGCATCCCTCCCCGCGGCAACCACACCCTCACTGCGCGTGCGCCTCCCCTCCTCTCTCCCCCTCCTACGCTCCCCCCTCTCTCTCCTCTAGGCATCCCTCCCCGCGCTCCCACTGCGCATGCGCGTCCCCCCTCTCTCTCCTCTAATACGCTCCCCCCTCCCTCCTCTAGCCATCCCTGCCCACAGCGTCCACACCCCCCACTGCGCATGCGCGTCCCCCCCCCTCTCTCTCCTCTCCTACGCTACCCCCCCTCTCTCGCCTCGCGACGCCGACGCAGGCAGCGTCTGCTAGCGAGTTTCTTGGTTGAAAAAACCGACTGCTCGCGCTGCACAACCGTTCATTGTCCATCCCGTATATATGGCAATGGATCTTGACCTCCAAGGTGGTGCCGGTGGGAGATTTCTCCTGTGCGTTGTTGAACAATAAAAATTCGCAGCGTGCGCGTTAACTAAAAGCCGACTGCGGGTCTCTGTGTCCAGGCGGAGTCTTCTGTCTCTCATTGCCCATTAGCAGCGATTGGCATGTTCCAGTAGGAAACACCGCTCCATCGCTGCGTGCTTTACGCATCTCCAGTTTTAAATGCGAATGCATTTCAAGTGCGTGAGGGCGCTCGCATCGCGGGCGCTCGGCGGAGCTATATATGAAAAAAATTTTAAAAAATTAATATAAGAAAAAAAGGAAAAAAGAACAAAAAGAATAAAAAAAATAAATAAAAAAAAGAAGAAAAAAATTGAACAAAAGCAAAAAAAAAAAAAAGGCGCTGCGCCGTGCTCCCGACCGGGCTGCAGAAATTAGGCGCCTTTTCCTTCTTCGAACCACAAGCACCATATATAAATGGAGTGAAGCGCGCGCGAAATGCATTCGCATTTCCTCACGATTCCCTTCGGGGAGGTGGGGGGCATTTTTTGTTGACTTATTACCCTTGTAACTTCACGGATAATTGTGTATGTAAAAAAAAAAAATCCACTACAGACGCGCCCCCTTAATGACAGGCTGCCTTCACATGCTATGGACTGTTTTCCGTAAGACATCTGGGCGCCGCCATCTTGGGCTGTTAAGCCGATGTTTTCTCGTTTTTGTATATCGCGACGTGAGTTAATACGGCCATGAAACATCGCATGCTCAAACAACCCAACCGTTTTCATGCGTCTACCGTAACACTGTTCGTTCAGTTGTTAGATACAAAACACAAAGGTTAACAGCCCAATATGACGGCACTCAAACCCACCCGTAGAATAGTCTATATAAACGGAAATTAAACTTTTATTCGGATATCGAGTCCTAGAAACTTTTGTTTCCGTTATTACAACTTTGCTGAGAGTACCGAAAGGCGGGGAAACGTTTGCCAAAGCCTCAGTAACGATCCAGGCTCGTTGGTATGTACACAGCCGGACTACAGGCACCGTAGATAGGCTGTTAGAAATGACGATCACCCGCCACGATGGTCCAGTGGTTATGGTGCTCGACTGCAGACCCGCAGGTCGCGGGATCGAATCCCGGCCGCATTTTCGATGGAGGCGAAAATGATCGAGGACCGTGTGCTTAGATTTAGGTGCACGTTAAAGAACCCCAGGTGGTCGAAATTTCCGGAGCACTCCACGGAGTCTCTCATAATAATATATTGGTTTTGGGACGTTAAACCCCAACAACTATTATTTAGAAGTGAGGATCTGCAGTAGCTGGCCTGTCTCAATTGGCCGACATCTGCGACAGAAAGCCTGTTGTCCGTTTAAGCCGCTTGTCGGCGCTGTTACACGTCTCTGCTCGATTGCCCACGCGTTATTTGCGACCGGGACATCTACGGCCATGTAAAAGTGAGGGAAGCGTATATATTCTCGTGGGCACGGATAAACAAAAAATAAGGAGCACGGAGAAAGAGAGAGAGGAGGCATTACTGAGCAACAAAAACGAGAAAGATTGCGGGTAGGCGGGGCGTTGGCAGATCAGCAGCCTACGCATGCGTGCGCCTCCGCGTTTCGCCGGCTTTGGGCATCGCTCGAGGCGCCGCGCGAAACAACAGTAGCCGAGCCGCGGTTTGCAACCTGCGCTACGCTTCTTCCTCTGTCGGCAACTGTGCACGATATATGACTCACGAGCTTCGCAAAGAAGGGGGCTCATGCATCGCCGCGTGGTGCGCGATATCCACCCCGTCGGACCCTTCCCCGATCGGAGCGCGGGATTCCGTGACCACCACCTGGGGTGTCCGGCGTGCGCTCCCGCCGCCCCGACATCGATCGTGAGTCATCGCGAGGGATCCTCCGGACGTCCCGTCGGAAAACCGCGTCCACAGGCTGTGACGTCAGCTGTGCTGCTGGGGGGGGGGGGGGGAAACGCCTCCTCTGCCTCGATTATCCCGTCTGCAGGCGGGAGCGCATCATCGTGTCCGCGAAGCAAAACACGCGGGTCGATGGAGCTTGTCTGGATCCTCAGATTTCTCGCTTCAGTGGAGCGCACCGGTCGTCTCCACGTAGGCCGCCGCGGAGGCTCGTCGAATACAGCGTTCTCGTGTTCAGCGCGGAGGTGCTGGCTTGAGTCCTCGCAGCTGTGGCTGTGTTTCGACGCAACCGGAATGCGAAAAAACTAAGGTTCCTAAATGACTCGTAGCCTTTCACTATGCTATATCTCGATGACGCAAGTCTGTAGACCTTGCACGATACGGGAAGTTGGCTATTTACTTAACAGCTAAGCTCTTTTATGTGATACACATTGTGAATGCGTTTGTCCGTTACTGAAAACTATAAATCTATTGATTTATAGTACTTAATACTTATAGTACTATAGTACTTAATACTTGCCCTGCGCCTTTCTCACAGTCGTATAGTAAGGTGGCCGCTCCCCTGATCACCTAAGGAGGAGGACGAGGGGGGGGAGGGGGGGGGGGGCGGCTCTTGTCCGTCTCCTGTTCGCCAGCTTCATGTTGCGTAGCTGTAACCAAAACCGACTAGCTCAGCTGTCTACGCTTAGCGACACGCAGTCAGATTAACTGCACTAGTCTGTACAAACTAAGGCTCTCAAAGGGAAGCTGAAGCGCTTAAAAAAATGTCTGGAGCGTGTAAGGACAGTTTGATCTCTGCTGAATTCGAAAAGCTATGCGAGAGTTCTCGAAAGCGAACGCGAATAGCACTTTTCTGGGAAAAAAAAACAGAGGTTGTGGCCGCAGGGCTTCTTGAGATGCTGAGCGAACGCGGTGACGCAGATAACGTGACATACAGCAGTACTGCTGAAGCGTGGCCTCTTTAATTATCAACGGCACGTCACGAGCTAGTCGCATAGGCCACGGCTGAAGATACGAGAGACGCTTGCTCACGTAGCGCTCGGCTGTTTGTCGTCATTCCAGATATCGTTATCCGGCTGCAGAACTGCCAGTGTCGCTATGCTTACTTGTGCGTTCATCGCATAATCAGCGCCCCCCGCAGTTCGGATCGGTGAGCGGCGGGAACCTTCCGTCGGAGTGCAACACGGTTCCGCCAAAGGAACCGAGGATGACGTAGGTTTCCACGCCCACACTTTCGGTGCGCTCGCGTGGGTCGAGCTAGACAAACTTTTATTTCGCGCATTCTAAAGCTCCCGCTGCAACACCCGCGGGAAAAATTACGACATCGTCGACGGTAATGTCGGTCCTTGCTAACCACGAAGTTCTATCGATTTCTAAAACCGCTTCATTAAGCCACTTAACCGGAAGCAAACAAACAAGTGCGCGCATGTTGGTGACGAAAGCTTGTGTTGCCAGTGTCATTGTTGACTGGTTTCCCGCTCTGCGGACTTCTTCGGTGAGCCTCTTCGGACTTAGCGACGGTCACACACGTTCAAATACCGATCGTGCTCAGCTCTCTGAATTCATCATCGGTGGCTGAGTACACCCGTAAGTTGTATAACTATGCAGTGGAACTTACGTCTTTGTTTCTTATTCTGCTCTCAACCCCTGAACGCGAAACGAACTAGAATGGAGTTTTAAGTGCGGAGCACTCTAGGGGCCGGGCTTTCGTATGCTATCGTGTGCTGTTGTATGCTGTCGTCGTCGCCTGGCGTAACGCGCCAAGGAGAAGCCTTCTTCCTCTTGTTCTTCGAGCGCCTTGATGATGATCACATATCATCATCAGCAAAAAAAAAAACTAGTGTACTTGGCGTAACGCAGGCAAAACCGCGAGTAAAAATAGAAAAAAAAAAGGAATACAAGCTCGAAATAGAATGAGAGAGAAAGGTGAAAAAAAATAAGAAGAAAAATAGAAAGAGCAAGAAAGAGAGGAATAGATAAAGAGAGAGGAAGAAATAAATAACAATAAAGGGAGAAAAAGAAGACAGAAAAAAAAAACCGGAAAAGGACAAAAAGAAAGAAAGAGAGGAGGAAAGAAAGAAAGCTGCGCACTTCCTTCAGGCTTGGCACCCCTGCTGCGAAGCTGCCTTAATTTTTTTAAGCGTAATTGATCAGTTTAAACTGATTTCCTTCTTATATTTAGTGTCCCTTTCAAACGCCGCCACTCGAGCTCAAAGCGGCACTAATTGCGAGTGAGTCAGACCGTCTCTTCTCTGTCCGAGCGCGCGCACAGCCAGCGGTGCATCAGCACTAATTCGCAGAAGGAGTGCAACAAAGCCCAACCTAACGGGAATGAATGGCCGGCCATTGACGGGGGCGTCCAACCGCAGCGGCGATTCACACTCTGCAGCCAGCCAGCCAGGCTAACCCGGGGTTCTCTGCCATGAGCGTCAGGGGGTCGGAGGGTGCAAACACGAGCGCCGCCCTTTTTCCGCCACGCTTCTCTGAAGCGTCCCGCGGCAACAGGGCGATTCCCGCTGCCGCCTGCAGAGCAGTGCCCCGCGGGGCTGTCATCCAACGGAATGGATCGGATCCTATCAAGCGGGCACTTACTTTCGTTCGCGTCCGCCTCTCTTTCGAAAACCCCGTGGCTGTGGTGGTTTGTTATGAGGCCAATGTGGTAACGCAGCGCGTAACTCTTGACAGGTTGCTCTCGTGCATCGTTTTCACGTTTCCGCGGGGAAGTGCTGGTGGAGTGCGGTAAGTTAACGGCGGGAGTTCCAAGTGTACGGGAGTTCGGCTTCCCCTTTTTCGTCCTTTGTTTTCTTGGCTCACACTTTGGTCACTATCCGCTCTCTTTTCTTGGTTCAGCGCGGACTTATTTTAATCCGTTTTACTGCGTGAATGATTATACTTTTATAAGGATGCATGTTTCTTTTTTAATGATAAAGCGCCGGAAGGAGCGGGAGTGGATACCCCCCCAACGTTCATGGTTGATAGCTGGGGGGGATGGCTGCCCCCTTTTACCCCGCCGACCTTGGAACGTCCTTGGTTCGAGATTTGCGTAGCCTGCATGTTCCTGTTTTTCTCAACCTTCTCCGGTCGTGCTAGCCTCCGATCAGAGTTGACATTGACTGCTTCGTTACAGAGTGTTGTGCGCCTGAAGCTTTCGTCGCCGTACTAACGATCCGTCTACATCCGTAAAAACTTTTTCTCTCTTCACAGATTCTTTTCATCTCCTGTTTGGCGTGCTTCTGTCGAATATCTCTACAAAGCGTAACCAAATGTATTATGAAATCTCTCTCTCTCACATATATATATGCAGTGCCATCCGCGGCGTCATAAGGGGGATGTGGTGGCGTACTATATTCCACCACCACCGCCTTATGACACCGCGGACGACGCTGCATCGTTAAGTCCATTGCTATAGTATTTTGCCTCAATGTCTGCAAATGGCCTGTCATGTGTTCTGTATACAACGGCTCACCGCTTCTCCTACATTCTCGCCAGTAAAATGTACCGAGCGTATAAGGTCATATCACAGAGGAGGCGCGCAGGTACGCAGCAGCGAACGCTCGCTGTTGTGTACTACGCGTGAGCGGTGTCGGCGAAGACGGCGTGTGTAGACCGTAGTGTGTGTCGGCGAGTGCGTGGGTCAGCTGCAGGCGCCCACGTCATCTTTGCGCCACAAAAGCTGTCCCGCAGCAAGCGTACGCGATGCGGGACGCCGCCGGCAGCCTGTCAGCGCCGGCTGCGCGCCATCCCGATCACAGCGGGGACATCGCCGATGGCTTCGCGTCTCGCCCTGACGGCAGCAGCTGTCCAGGATATTGGTCCGCGCGCGCCTTTTGTCTCCGCCTGACTGCGACGTTGTTCTCTGTTCGTCGACCTTCGCTGCTTGTCTGTGCGACGAGGCTGTGCGGGACTGTCGACGCGGCCGCCGCAGGTGGTCAAGAAACGAGCGGATGGTTTTTTCGTTTCTTCCGCGCCTATCGTGACGTCTCGCTGTTGAACCATTGATTCGGTTCCTTCCGTCCGCCTTCCTGCATGCAGTAGAATAACCGAGCACATTGAAGTACCCTTGACGATGTCGTCGATTAGCGTGAGGGCGACTTGGTGTGTATACTTCATTGCACGAGAAATTTACAGCGCGAAAAAAATATGTGCAGCACAAACTAACGCTGATTTCTAGCTGAGCTTTATTTGAGAATAAACATATATCAGGTTGTCTTTCGCGCATCGCTCTTGTTTCTTTATTTTAGGGGCGAAGCTCCTTAGGGCGTAGGCTAGTCCGGCGTCGTCCGGCGTCGTCCTGCGTCGTCGTCGTAACCACCCCTGTGCGATGACGCTGCCATCACGGCACAGCACATGGAATGTACCCACTATGCGTCGTAACGATGACGCTGATGACGATGACGATCGCGATGCCATACAACACATGGCATCGCGATGTGGTCTCCCATGCATATCGTTTGACCACATGCAACCAACCACCATCCGAGGAACCTGCATCGATCTCGTCTTTGCAAACTTTCGACTACGACCCATCCAGGAACCGCTCTCCCTCCATTTCACCGACCATAAAGCCGTTATAATGAAGGGGGGAACGGAAGCCACGGCTTATGTAAACGGTAACCACGACCAACGAAGGAACGAAAACAAAACGGAAAATCACGGCTCACGAATAAAATATAAATTTCTTGTATATATACACACAGTGTTTGTCACGTCTTTGATGATGTACTGGGCGAATTTCACGGAAGATTCACGGTTTACCGATGAACCTCCGGAGCTTCGCCCACTCATCATCATTCACTCCGTGGACATGCTCTGATTTTTTTTTTTTCTTGCTTGCGCATACTCAAATTTGCGACACTTACGTGTGTGTATTCCCTCATATTCCGCGTCGCCTCTCTCCGTCCGTCCGATTCTTTTTCCGCGCCGTAAATTTCTTGTGCACTGATGATGGAAATAAGCTCGTATCTTTCCAGTAGGGCTCCCTTTAAAGCCCCTATCCACTTGCATGCGCGTGTATATACGTACGGTACGTCTTAACTGCTGAGAAGGAAAAATTGATGTAAACGAAAAAAAATATTTCGGAACGATTCCCATAGTTCGCGAAGCGTATTGTACTTACGAGACGTGGGATCAAAATGTGACGCCGGCGTGCTGCTCGCTAAGATCTGGGTCAATGCACGTTTAGGCAAGGCCGGCGACGCAACGACAGAGCAAAGACGAAATGAAATAAGCGAAATCTAAGAGGGCCAGAAAATCAAAACATCTGCCAGACAAAAAGAAAGAGCGAACAACCGTGCTGCCTGAAAATGGCTGCCCGATCGACCTCGACACAGGCAGCACGTCTTCTTCCTCCTTCTGGTGCCTGCAGAAAAGAATTTCTTGGAGTGCGTCCAGCGCTCAGAGCTCTGGCCACGGCGCCGCGCTTTCTTGGAGCGGCGCGAACGCGACACAAACTGGTGCGATGGTGGAACGAAGGACTGACTGACTGCCCCAGAAGATGTGCCGCCCGAGTCGCGAAAGAATAAAGATAGGGCGGCGAGGCTTCATGTACACGCGCGCGCATAAACGAACAACTCAGCTCTCCATCGGCTGTGTTTAATGCGCGAGCCCTCACTTCCGTCGCGAAGAATGCGCTGCTGTGGGCGACACGATGACGCCGGTATACGTGGCCCAGAAAGCATTCACGCTGGCACTGCGACCCGGACACGCACGTACACCCTGACAAAAAAACTGGGACACGGACTCTGGCTGGCACTACTGAAGTTTGCACGGTGGCATGTCCCGTACCAGGGGACGTCTCTTGTTACGGCAATATATATATATATATATATATATATATATATATATATATATATATATATTGTCACGGGCTCAGAAGATGGTTTAGGATGACGACGACGAAGTGCTGAGCGGAACGCGCTTGAACTGCAGCAGCATTGTACGCTTGTGCTCGCAAATATATCCTGCGCTTACAGTTTCTTCCCCGTAACATCTTTGGTGGAAGGTGCGGGGTACGACTCGCTATACCGCTCCAGGAACTGGATCTTCGCAGTGGACGGCGCGTTGCTGCTACCATGATGACTGACCAAGCTACTCAATGTGAACAAGATCCGCCAGGCCCACAGCCAATTGTTGTGGTGCAGCCCCGTGACCCTGGCCCCTACAACGGCTCAAGCGTACAATGCTGCTGCAGTTCAAGCGCGTTCCGCTCAGCACTTCGTCGTCGTCATCCTAAACCATCTTCTGAGCCCGTGACAATATATATATATAGGTGTGTGTGTGTGTATATATATATATATATATATATATATATATATATATATATAGAGAGAGAGAGAGAGAGAGAGAGAGAGAGGGGGGGTCGCGAAGGAGTTCTGCGGCATTCCCGTAAGGTGGCGGAAGGGTTAAAAAAGGGAAAATTGACAATTTCCCTTTCATATAGGGGGGTTTCAAGAAATGTGTCCGCTAATCTTCAAATTAAGGGAAACGCGATATTTCGTTGCTGCCTTCATAATTACTTTTTCTTTGGCGGCAGGCATCTTATGATGACTAAGGCAGTTAATTACAGGAAGAATTATGGAAATTGAAATAATCCTTTTACTCGTGGAGACAGGCGCGGTCGGATCAAATGGGAGAACCGGAGCTTCCCACTATAATGACCAATTGCCCCTTTGAGATTTCCAAAACATGACGACTGGTAATTGTCGGTAAATATTGCCCGAGAATCTGCAGGGCTTGTCTTGAACGTTACAGAAGGAGGGTTCCCTCTACTCAGCAGACAACCTGTGCTCTGGCTTCTGTTGGATTCTGTGAAATTCCGTTAGATTGATTCGACGTGGCTGTTGTGTCACGAACAATGGGCTCACTTCCGCCTCGTTGAGGTGATACAATGAGAGGATGTCACTTCCCGGCACTGATGACGAAATGTCGAACATCGGGGAAGGAGCTCGCGGTTTCCTCAGGGGCGATATCGACGGGGGGAATCGCAACCTTGCCAGCTCTCCCGGGAAGCTGTGCGCTCAAAGATAGCGCTTGTCTCGCGCGAAAAAAAAACAACAAATTCGCTCTGCGACTGGGCGCCCCATGGCTCTGCTAAAACGTCGTAAACGTGCATATTTATGGTCGGTTATTCGCGCACATCTCTGTAATATATCTATCTCGCGTGCTCCTTCGAGCCTAACGCTCATTTTTATTGCCCGGCGCATACGTTAGGCTTGCCACTCATATTACATGCATCTTAGAAAAACAACGCACCGTTCAATCTCTCAAAATATTAGCTGAGTCGGTGTGCATAACGCCTTAATCGGAGGTATTGAGAACACCTTAATCCGTGCGAATCCGCCCTTGTGTGTGTGTGTTTTCAGGAGGAGAACATTGAGTGCGTTCTGTGTGAATGCCCTGCTACAATAGATACGTAGACGATCTCTCTGAATAGCTTCAGTTCGGCTTTGTCCGAAGACATTTATCTGACCAGACCATTTCAGAAGCGGCTGTATAAGTCACATCACACTTGATAGCGACGAACACTCCGTTGGTGTGTTTAGCGACAACAGACTATAGCATAAGCGGTTGCAGCCTTACTTGGTGTGCGGTGATATAGTGACCGACTGTGATCGTGCGTGCACGCTCTTTTTCTCTTCTCATTGCTGTGTTTTTTTAACACGAAAGTGTTTTATGCCGGGGTCCACCAAGATTTCAGTGACGTATTTCCGTCACGGAAATGTCGTCGCAAAAATACACATAATCAGCAGACAAAGAAAAAAAGTTCCGTCAACGGCGTCGAGCCTACGACCTCTTGGTCCGCAAGAAGAGATGCCGGGCACGCTATCCATTGTGCCACGGTCTTTTTTTTTCTTTATTAATCCATTGCGCCACGGTCACATACATACTCTGCAGGCTTTAAAAACACGCCTTTTATATCTACCACTGTCCTCTCACAGTGCTCATGCTAACGTGAAGTAACGCATCATAACCGTGAAATCCACGATTAGTTCCTTAAAAGCGTCGTTTCTACGCGTCCATCCCATTGGGCGCGTTTCGAAAAGGAAAAGTGCAATTTTGTCGATGCACTAACACACTGCCAGGTGGCGACCATACCCCGAGCGTCGGCGTCGCTCATAACATCCATCCATACCAAAGGTAGCTCTGCGACGCGCGAGTGCTTGGCGTGGCCGTAACTCCGCGTTCCCAACTTGCACTCGCCCCGCGAGAAATCGCAGCCGGGTAGTGGTGTTCAATAACTCTAACATGCCGCGAGTAGGCGACCTTAGCACAAATTCGGCGTTCCATTCAGTGACGCTCTTCTGGCTGTTGCACCGCTTTATCTGATTCCGCTCTCGCCGTACAGCTACCGCAAGCATACATGACCACAAGGGTTTGTTTAATCATTGATCATGGACGCTAGTCGTCGGGATACAGATGTACCAAGCGTCAACGCGGATGCATCCACGTTAAACGGTGCTATAACTGTCAAACAGCAATAGACATTGTCCAAGCTGTTTTATATCAATGTACAGTAAACATTTAACTACTTCTTTAGGGCACGTTTCACTTTCGTGTTATACCGATTCCTATGATGGAGGGATCAACCATGTTTTTTTTTTTTATCTTTCTGCTTCTTTATTCTGTCCCGTTCCCTGCAAAGTAGGGTAGTAATCCGGACGTGCTCTTCTGGTTAACCTCTCTGGCTGTCCGCCGCGGTGGATCAGTGGTTACGGTGCTCGGCTGCTGACCCGAAGGTCGCGGGTTCGATCCCGGTCGCATTTCGATGGAGGCGAAGTGGTGAGGCCCGTGTACTGTGCGATGTCAGCGCACGTTAAAGAACACCAGATGGTCGAAATTTCCGGAGCCCTCCACTACGGCGTCTCTCATAATCATATCGTGGTTTTGGGACGTAAAACCGCAGATATTATTATTAACCTCTCTGGCTTTCTCCTTGTCGCGCTGTCTTTCGCCGACTCTCAATTTAACGACCAGACTAACATTTTAATGGCAATTTAATAGCCCCTGGCCATTGCAGACGGAGGCGAGGAATGGACTAAATTTAAGTAAAGACGACCCTATGCATGGCTTGCACGTGCCGTATATGCCTCTATCGAAGCAACAGTGCACATTGTGGATCGCCTCGTTTTTCTTCGTGCTGTGCAGCGCCAGTCACGCGCATTCGTTGACTCGACGTGTTTTTGGGGTTATGGAGTTTTCGTGACTTTCTGGGCGCAGTGCCTCCTGCTCCCAGCGGAGAGACGCTTATGTGGCATATTACGCTCAGTTAATCGCGTCAGAGCGCGCTCTACACGGGGAAAATGTGTGAATGTGCGACGGGTGTCAACATCGGGCGCAAAGTCTGCCCCATGCATTGACTTAATAGGGAAGGGGGCCGCTGCGACGAGCCCCCCCCCCCCCCCCCCCCTTTCTGAAGGGAAACCCTGCGCGCGCCTATGGGTGTCAATGCTCTATCTGAAGCGACGCACGGGGACATGGTCAGTCGTCTATTTCTCGAGCTTCGTGAGCGCGTATAGGATATCAGCTACAAACCAAGCTCATTTTTTAAGGCGAAAGCCTTTGATGGCTCACACTGGCGTCCGTCCGTCCGTGCCCTGGAACGGTGCCAGCTGTGGCCTCTCCCCCTTACACTCGCTCAGCAATCACGTGATTGCTGAGAGTGTAAAAAATTACAAAAAAAGCAGGAAAAAAAAAAAAGACACGACATAGTCAGTCGATGGCCACAGGCTTTCACCGAACACACTATCAAATTTACCAAGTGTCCTTCAATTTTTTCTTCCGCGTAGGCTTTCCGAGCACACTGCAGGCGTCGGTGCCCAATCGTCCCATCGGATGGCCTGCCTGCTGCGAATGCAATTTGTTCCGTTCCTTCGCCGTATCCCAGCAGTGCAATAATCGAACAATTTCCTCGAGCTCACCTGCGCCGCACACGGCACGGTCGGCACGGTCGGTGCCGAGATCGGCGCGTCTCCTACGTGCACATGCATGGCAGCCACAAAACTGCGCCGCTTCGCGCTTGGCTTCTACGTGCGGTCGCACTGATTGTGCACGGGTTTTGGCAGGCGGAACAGATTTGTGTTCGCCCACTACCGTCTCTTCGGTCATTCTGCTGCGGTTCTCGCGTGGCGATCGCAGAAACGCTGCCGCACGTTCGCTGCCGCGGCCGGGTGGTCAACCGTGATGACATACTGGTATCCTACAATTCCTAATCGCGACGTAGGATGCCAGGCATGTGTATAAGCTCTATAAAGGGTGACAGAAAATAAAAAAAAATGCTGGTCTGCAGCTTCGTGAGGCTAGTCGTAATTGTGTTTTCGTGTTCTCCCGCTGTAGGTTGGCTCTACATAGCCAGCACTGGAAAAAAAAAAAAATCTCCAGTGACTCTAAGCCAAGACGACGTCACCGTAGAATTTCTTACGTCTTTACGATGACCATTTTCCTACACTACATGTTATCGCCACTCTATCGAAATCGCGATCTCTATTTGTAACGGTCGGCGAATCTTTTTATGTTCCTAATTAAAGGGTAAAACCGATGGTCGCCGTTTATTTATTTATTTATTTATTTATTTATTTATTTATTTATTTTTCAGGCCGTTGTGAAATGTTGAAGCGGGAAATTTGTTCCCTCTGGACAGATTTTTAGTCAACACTTGTACAAAGACGATTAGGAAACAGTGTCACTGGGAAACGCGGATAATTGTGGAATGCGGGTTCGCTTAATTTTTTTTAAAGAATAGCATTAAATAAAGGAAGGAGGGTTCTCACTACATGTGCGCATGATGAAGACATCTTGGCAGTGTCCACAAAGCAGCATTTAAGCGCTTTAGGAGCTCGGTAATTGATTCCAAAAGTGGGCGAACATGTACTCACTTCCTCAAAGGTTATTTTGTGATAGACTTAGTGTTTCTTTTTTTTTTTTGTCATAAATTATGCCAGTATAAATGGCCATGTTTCGAGCGGTGTAGAAGTGGTCGACAATCGCGTGCGAGAGCGACTCTATTGAACATCAACCGAAGACGGATGCAACCCTGCGCATTCGATGAATTCACACGAACTGATACTCGTTTATAAATACACTTACGCTGCTCGCCCAACAGTCTCTTTCCCACCGATTTCCAAACTGCGGCCGAGAGCCGTCCTCTCATATGAAATAAAGGTTCAATTCATTCATTCATTAACATGACTGGATGTAGTTGTGAAACAATTAGGCTTTTCTTTTTAAGTGAGGGAGTCGAAGAAGTCCACCCACGTATACTATAAGGACGGCTTGGCTCCGACATTCTACACGCTGCAGCTCATCGCGCAGCTGCTCAGTATCACGCGTCGAAGAGAGCGGCGGCGTGTATCTGCCCCTGACATACTTTCGCGGTGATCTCCCCCCTTGGCTGCGTGGGTCACCCGTCTTATGTAAGTATAAACGTCGCCTCCGACGACGCGTGGCCATCGCTTATCGGCGCCGTTCATATTCTTTTAATCTTTTTTTTTTCCCCGTGGCGTGATCAGCGATTCGCGGCTCGGTCGCGTGCATGCGGCCGATGCCGTTGATGGCGCTGGCAGTCGCGGCTGCCGCCGGGAGCCGCTGTAATCGTGAAGAGGCCGAATGGTCGCGCCTACATAAATCACCGCCACGCGATACGATGCGTTTTCTCTCTCCGCCTCGCAAGAAGGACGTATGCAAATGGACTCGCGATTCCGAGTATGTCGAGTGAATCGAGACGCGCCGTCTCTCTCGCTCATCCGGCGGACACGACTGCGTCATCGGCGCCACTGCTTTGATCCGCGCACGCTGCAAACGCGTATGCGCACGTGCGAGAGCCGCAGAGCGGGCGTCACGCACCGCTGAGCTTCGCGCTTTCCGTTTCGAGAACGGCGCGCGAAATCGGCTGAAAATAATTTTTTAAAAATATGGCAGTTGACAGCTTTGTGGTTGTCTTCTCGTCCACTTCTGCACCTCGCATCCTGTACACAGGGAAAAGAAAAAGGACGCAGAGTGTCCTCGGCTTTTCAAGACAAAAAAAAAAAAAAGTAAAAGATGCGTGGTGTATACAAGTCGAAAGCTCCCGTCTCGTTCGCTGTTCCCGCGTGACGTAAGAGGTGCAGTGTGACCACCTCTTCGTATGCTTCACCACTGCGACGCTTCAGACGCGCGCACGGCCTCGACACAACTGAGCAGACACGACATTTGAGCACGCCATGGCGCAAGCGGCTATTCTTGGAGGTACACGACAGAGCAATAGTGCGAAATCACGAGGAGGCGTGACAATTCGCTAGCGCTAACTTTCAGCACAGCTGTATTTGTTTTTATTTTATTTCGAAACCTTGCCCTTACACACATATATCTTGTGGGAATGGGTGTCAAAGATACGCGAACAAATCTGATTAGTGTAAGAAGTCTGACAAGGTCGGGTGGTCGGCCAAGCATGAGGTGACAAAACCGGCTTTTATATATATATATATATATATATATATATATATATATATATATATATATATATATATATATATATATATATATATATATATATATATATATCAGTGAGAATAATAGTTCGATGGGCCAGTTGTCTTGGTTCAGCAATGGGTTGTAACACAACGGAGGCGTTGTCAACAAGGATAAAATATTTATTTAGTTCCCAACAGTTTCGGGAGGGGACCTCCCTTCGTCAGGGGTTGAGTTAAACTAACGTCTCTAGCGGCGTCCACTCGCCTTCGACAACATCTAAGAGGAAATGGGAAAAAAAAAAAAAAAAAAAAAAAAAAAAAAAAAAAAAAAAAAAACAGAACACCCTCGACACAACACAACACGACAAATTAAGAAAAATTGTCCACAGTCGAGGGTCGTTGAGCGTCCACATCTGCTTATGATCTCGTGTCTACCGGTCCTCGTGGTGCGGAGGGCCACCCAAAGCTGTCGCCGCGGCGGCCGGGACGGGTCTGCGCCGCCACACGTGGAGGCAAGAGCGTCCCCTTAATGGGTCGGCTCTTTACCTTTCATGTCCGCTCGTTCCTTGTCAATAGCCCCCCAAGTGGTAGGGGAGCGTGGGCACCGCACATTCTACAAATTTGAAAAAAAAAAAAAGAAAGAAAAGAGAAAAAAAGGAAAAAAACAGAAAAAAAGGAAAGAAAGGACACTGCAGACGTACGAGCCAATCAAGAAACAAGCATGGTCTCAATTTATGTTTCCCTATTGCCAAAAACATCTTGGTTCACCTCTCGGAGGCAGGAGAGTCTGCCAGGGTCTTCGTTGATGCCGGATATTAATGTTCTAAATTTGAAAATAAAATATGCCTCTCGTTGTTCGCGCTCCCGCGTGTTTCGAAAACCCGACTGTAGAAGGGTTACGCTGATATCTTCAAAGCTGTGGTTTGGCAGGCGTAAGTGTCTGGATAAGTGTCTGGAAATTTGTAGAATGTGCGGTGCCCACGCTCCCCTACCACTTGGGGGGCTATTGACAAGGAACGAGCGGACATGAAAGGTAAAGAGCCGACCCATTAAGGGGACGCTCTTGCCTCCACGTGTGGCGGCGCAGACTCGTCCCGGCCGCCGCGGCGACAGCTTTGGGTGGCCCTCCGCACCACGAGGACCGGTAGACACGAGATCATAAGCAGATGTGGACGCTCAACGACCCTCGACTGTGGACAATTTTTCTTAATTTGTCGTGTTGTGTTGTGTCGAGGGTGTTCTGTTTTTTTTTTTTTTTTTTTTTTTTTTTTTTTTTTTTTCCCATTTCCTCTTAGATGTTGTCGAAGGCGAGTGGACGCCGCTAGAGACGTTAGTTTAACTCAACCCCTGACGAAGGGAGGTCCCCTCCCGAAACTGTTGGGAACTAAATAAATATTTTATCCTTGTTGACAACGCCTCCGTTGTGTTACAACCCATATATATATATATATATATATATATATATATATATATATATATATATATATATATATATATATATATATATATACACATATGATTCAAAAGATAGTTCTGGGGGTCCGGTGCACACATAGTCAAGAAATGAAGGAGCACACTTACGAAAATTGAATATTTTTTACTGGTTAACGTTTCGGCCGTGTCACGGCCTTCGTCAGTATATATATATATATATATATATATATATATATATATATATATATATATATAAAGAGAGTAAAAGCTCGTTAATTCGCATAATACGGATGATCGTGCGATGCGCCGCAAATGTGCGACCAGGCCCGTAGCCAGGGGGGACTGCCCTAGCCCCCCCCCCCTCCCCGGAATTCAGATGGAAGAGGGTGTTTTACCGAGAATATACAATGAAAATATGTGTTTTTCGAGGCCTTCAAACAGGTGGGCCCACCCCGAAAAAAGATTCATGGCTACGTGCCTGTGTGCGACGTAAAAGGGCGCAAACAACGTTCGCAGCCAACCGAAACGAGGCGGCGCTGTCCTCATCGCGGTCTTCATCAGTTAAGTGACCATGGTTGTGTCCACATGCGGATCCGGCACTCTGCAGCTTCTTCTTAACTGGATGCAATATGCGCGCGATGCTACAAAGCTCAAACATGGTGCCGAGGCGATGGACTGGCCTAACATGGTACCCCGTCAAATTGGATAAAAGCCAGCGGGAAACACGAAGCACACAGAAAGAAAACGACGGGACACGCTGGCACATACAAGTGGTAAAAAAATCGCACACATCTCCCCTGAAGGGAACCCTGACTAGTAATGCGAAGCAGCCAATGTCTTTTATTCATCATCGTATATGACTTTAAGCTCCGAAGACCGTTTTCTCTTGAGTATAACGGCCTTTTTTTTATGGTCTGTCAAGTGTAAAGTTAAGGGATCGTGCAGCAAAGGTTGTAGTTTGAAGTTTGAGAAGGCGATGTCTATGCACGTTCCCCTGACGGTAGTATGATGTTTTTAATCGTACGAAATGCACCGGAGAGCGTAACGGCACACCATGTGGGCGCTCCGCGTACTAGCGGCTACGGCGCACAACCATGCGTGCGCACGAGGGGGGCCAGTGGGGGCTGCCCCCCCCCCCCTAGTCACCTAAGTGAGGGGGGGCGCAAAGTCTGCCCCATACATTGACTTAATAGAGAGGGGGGGCGCTGTGATAAACCTTCGCCCCCCCCCCCCCCCTGAAGGCGAACCCTGCGCACGCCTATGCGCACAACGATGGGGGTACAGGCCTCATTCATAAGCTGCTTCGCATCTAAAAAGCATGCTTGAAAGGCTAGCTTTATACCCGCCGGCAACCATCTTGCGCATGCGTGAAGCTGCCATGTGTCGCATAATACAAAATCTGAGCGAGCTATCACGGCGTCTGCAAAGCTCATCTCCATACCAGAGAGGTGCGACGAGTTTCCCCGTCAAACATGGCAAAAGCTGCTGAAGTGTAGGGCGACGCCAGCGGCCCCCCCCCCCCCCCTTTCCTCTGTCCCTCTAAGAGGAAATATATTTGAAACGCAACACACAAGTTCTCCGCCTCCCTGCCCCCCGCCCCCCTGAATGAACACTTTTCGTGAGCGTATATATAATAATAATAATAATAATAATAATAATAATAATAATAATAATAATAATAATAATAATAATAATAATAATAATAATAATAATAATAATACCTGGGGTTCTACGTCCGAGAACGACGATATGATTATGAGGGACGCCGTAGGGGAGGGCTCAGGAAATTTCGACCATCTAGTGTTCTTTAACGTGCACTGACATCGCACAGTATACACGGGCCTCTACCATTTCGCCTCCACCGAAATGCTGCCGCCGCAGCCGGGATCGAACCCGCGAATTTCGGGTCAGCAGCCGAAGCACATTAACCACTGATCCACCGTGGCGGACTGACTTGTCGTGAATGTGTAGTCAGGCTGACGATGGTGATGATGACAGGGAATAGATGGCGCACAAAGTACAGTTCCAGCCGCGACCGCGCACTGCCGAACGGAAGCATACGTGGGCGCCTGTGGGCAAGATGGTAGTCCGCCGCAGGTCTTTTTTGTACGAAAAGATTTGTCTCACTCCGGCGTTGCGTCTGACGTGCGGATACATTACGTATTTCTTATGTTTCAGCGCAAGGAGACACGAACACGAGAGAGAAGGCTCGAGGACACGGCGCTACTACGGCATCGCGCATCTTGCTATTACGGCATCGCGCATCTTGCTCCTCGCCGCCGTGTAATGACCGCCCGTTTCCCCCGCGGTGCTTTCATGCTGCGCGGTGCAAGCATCGTCGGGCGGGAGATGGGGGGGCCAGGGCGTGCCTCCACGGAGCGCGGCGGCAAGAGACAAGAAAAATGAATAACACGAACGTAATTCTGCTGCCGTTAGCGTTGACGAGACGTGCGGACGGCACGCCCATCTCGCACGAACCGAGCAGGAGAAAAAGGAACGGTGGCCCGGCCTTGCAGCAGCGCGACCTGCAGAGGCAGCTTGAGCTGAAGCAGGCGAGACGTATATGTGGGCTACACTTTCCCGATTAAAATGGGCTTGATGCGAGTCTCCCCCTCGCGCGTTTGCCTTCTCTTGGAATCCAGCCAGTCACCCTTAATGACCAGCGGTTTTCGTGCCTACTCGCTACGTGCCCGGCCCATGTCCATTTCCTCTTGATTTCAACTATGATACCCTTAACACCTGTGTGATATGATATCCTTAACACCTCGAGGGGGGAGACGGAAAGTTACAGGGGCGTAGCCAGAAATTTTTTTTTTTTCAAGGGGGGAGGTGGGGGGGGGGGGGGGCACCTCCTTGAAATGGTCATTTTTCGCTCTGTATGCCATGGCGGAAAAAAAATTTCGGAAAAAGGGGGGGCACAGGCCCGGTGTGCCACCCCCTGGCTACGCCACTGGAAAGTTAGGTGGGCAGATGAGATTAGGAAGTTTGCTCATACAACGTGGTAGTAGCAAGCACAGGACCGGGTTGATTGGCGGAACACGGGAGAGGCTTTTGCCCTCCAGTGGGCGTAGTCAGGTTGGTGATGATGACGTTGATGCAAGTCTTACGGAGTGTATCGACGTCTTAGTGTAGCTTGAGAAGTGTGCATGTCGTGGGCTTACCAGGCACGTTGAATAAACTGACGTCTCACGTAACGCCGGCACTTACATCGCAGCACAGGCGTCACATTCGGCGTCCATTGGCCTAATCCTGCGCGGACTAGCAACGCTTGTTGATTCGTGGGCACATAGGTGAGAGTTTGCGTGCGGCATTAAAATCGCCAACTATAACGAGTGGTATGTCATTTTTCTCGTTTAACGCTTAGTGCCTCATAAAATCGCAATGTCATTTTTAGCTGGCCTGGGTTTACATTATGTAGACTGCGGATCACATGTGGCGCATACCCGCATGCCATGGGCCCGGGGTACGCGAGTATGCGCCACATGTGATTCACAGTCTACATAAACCCGGGATAGCGAAAATAGACATTGATCGTGACTGTGGGAAAGGACGTCATGACCTTGCAGTCATGTTTGTCATACACAAGCATTAAAAAAAAAATGCTCCACAATCGCACGCGCCACCGCGTCGTCCATTTCCGGAACACGATATTCACCTCCTGTCTAAAATTAACAATCACTGTTCTTTTTAAGGCGAAAGCCTTAGACGCCACATCAAACGCGAAATCTTACAACACAAGTGATGCAAAAAATCATCACGTCATGACACGACGTCGTCATAATCATGTCGCAGATAGTAAAAATTTATGACGTCATCATTACGCCACTGTGACGTCATATAACGTGACGTCACGACATCGTCTCATAGACAAAAGTGGGCCGGTCACGGAGGCAGAAATATTTCGGAGGTGGGACCAGTACATCGACTGAAAAGAAAAAAGATGGTTTGAGTCTTCTTAGGCGAATGCTTTTTTTTTCCTTCTTTCTTTTTTGTTCGCACGATCGAAGGAGCGCTAACGTACGAGGAACCATCCTTGTCAATTTCACGAGCTTCAACCACTTCGCGTGCAGCCTTTTTCCGGCAAACGTTGCCGAAGGCCACGTTGAAGTAGGTATATATAGAGGAATGGCGAGGTGCAAACTCGTTCAGTGGGTGCAGGCGAATCGAATCGCGCGGCGGGGCGCTTAGTAATTAGTGCCGCACTCGAGGCGGCGCTCTCACGAGCGTCTTTGCGTCCTGCGGCCTTGACCACGGCGCGCTCGCTCGCGCCACACTGTCAAGCCAGGAGGAGGTTGACGCGGCTCCTCTGCATGGCCGCAGTTGCTCGGCGACACGAAAATAGGCCTCCTCGCGGTTCTGCTCTTCGCGGGGCGCCACTGTGAGCCTTAATTCGCGCGGGCTCCGGGAAGGCCCCTGACACGTCACGGCGCTAACCACTCCCGCCTTGGGAGGCAGGATGTGGTAACGCGGTCACAGCTATACATAACGGAGGATTCCGCGTAGCTTAGGTTAAAAGCGTCTCAGCACGCTCTGTGGGCGAACAATTGCCGCGCAGCGTTTTCTGCGGCATGTGTGTGTGTGTACAGTCGCGAGAACAGAGATCGCGGCATACCAGCGAAAGAAAAAAATATTGTTCTTTTTTCTAGCATCCGCCGGCTCAACCTGTACTTGTCTCGGTGGATTGAGCGAGCTCGGGTACGCTGTTGCACTTGACTGAGCTGCTACAAAAAAAAAAAAAAAAAAAAGAGTGGCAGTGATGGTCCTCAAACTTTCGTTCGCGACTCTTCGCGTGACTTTCGTGTTTGTTCTCGCAAGACCGAGACAAGTTAAATATGGCGTTTTGCCGAGAACTCGGTGGTCGTGTCGTGTGTTCACTTAATCTCAGTGAAACTTTCGCGTTGTTTGCGTCAGTGTATCCAAAGAAGATTTGACACCTATCATTACTTTTTTTCGTGGATCTGATTTTCTTTTATGTATGTATGTGTACGCGTCTGCCTGTATATAATGCAAAAATTTTGAGGAGAAAGCTTTGAACCCTCATCCCCGCCTCCCCTCTGGTTACGACAATATGCATCTATGTATTTCACAAAGCACATCGTACATTTATGTGAATTGCAGAAAAAAAAAACAAAAACAAAAATTGGTAGCTGATCCACGAAGTGAATGCTGATGGAGCGAAGCTCCATTGATGAAATGATGAACGATATAAAGAATGTTTGTGAAATCCATCTCTCCGTCCGTGGACGCACGCACGCACGCACGCACGCACGCACGCACGCACGCACGCACGGACAGATGCACGGATGGACAGACGGACAGACAGATGCACGGACAGGGTACGGTCTATTTTAAACCTGTACGCGCGCTATGAACGCTCTATGTACGGTATATGTAACACCTGTGTTTCGGTCCGACGGGGAGCTTCGACGGCGGCGACGGCGGGGTGCGGGCCTACAAGGAGCTTCGCTCCTAAAAAAAAGTCCTTCAGAGAGAGAGAGAGAATCATTTACTAGAAGGCAGAGAGGTCGGCCTGAGCTAGTTCGCTCTAACCATGCTACTCTGCACAGGGGAAGAGGGACGAGGGAAAAAAAGAAGTGATGAAGGGTGACGATGGGGAGAGAAACAGGTTATGTGTATATACAATGACCACACAGCATTCTGGCTTCGCTAGAGTCTAGCCTCCAGCCCTGTACTTTTAACGAAAGCTATCACAGCCCTTGAGTCCTTCAGTGTTGATACATACGGACGTGTTATAGTTACGATGATCGGACGAATGTTACTCCGCCGCTTACTGTTTAATCCCCCCCCCCCCCCCTTAAAACAGCATGGTTGCTTATGAAGTAAGCATAAGCGACGGGTTACGTACGCCGCGAGAAGGAGCTAAAGTTTCGGTTAGTAAGTCGTTACGTTGCATCATTCCGACAGAAACGTATTCCCTTCAGGCGCGAATTATGATCCACTGCCTGAAAATGCGTGAAATTCGCATGGCATGATTCCAAGGCACTCAGTACTGTATGCGTTCCAAGAAAGAAAATGGAGGAGTATGGTGTGTCTTTTTTTTTTCGAGTTTCAGTAATTAATGTTGCGTGCCAAAACCACGATACATGGTTATGACGAGGTATACATAGTGGAGGGCGCCAGGTGATTTAGACCACCTGGAGTTTTTCATGACCTGCGCTTACGGTACACCGGCTTGTTGCATGGCGCGGAAACACACAGGGACAAAGAAGAATTGCTGGACGAACACAAGCGCTATGCTACAGTTTACGATGAACCAACAAGCCCATATTGGTACCCTTGTCGACTTTACGGTACACTATAGCCTCGACTGTTTCGCCTCCACCGAAGTGCAACCGCCGCGACCGGGATCCAACCCGCGTCTTTCGGGTCAGCAGCCGAGCACCGTAACCACTGCGCCACTGTGGCATCTGTCCTGCGTTGTTCTATCGTACGGTGGCTGAATATGAACAGGTATATCCGACTGTTTGCTTAATTGAGACCTGAGAAAAAACTTGGCACGTACGGAAGTTCGTTTAAATGAGACGTAAATATGGTTGCTTGTATGTATAGGTACCTTGTATGTGGTAGCTGGTATGATATATATATATATATATATATATATATATATATATATATATATATATATATATATATATATATATCATACCAGCTACCATATGATTATGAGGGACTCCGTAGCGGAGGGCTCCGGAAATTTCGACCACCTGGGGTTCTTGAACGTGCACCTATAAATCTAAGCACACGGGCCTCGAGCGTTTGCGCCTGTATCGAAGACGCGGCCGCCGCGGTGGGGATTCGATCCCGCGACCTTCGGGTCAGAAGGTTGACCGCCACAACCCCTATAAAAAATTTTGTCAACCGTTTCGTTTGTATAAGACTACGTTGGCCCTGCGGCTGTCCGTTTGTGATGAAAATGCAGGTTCGGCGTCGGCATGCGTTGGTGATGTGCCTGTGATAAGTCGGGACGGGTGTAGCTGTTCGTGCACCCGCATGCAACGCGTCGCTGGTGCACGCTTGTAACGTGCCAGGAAAATGCCTATTTCGGGAGAAAGGCCTGGTCCTATCAGCTGCTGCCTATTTTGTTCGATGAGGCGATGCTCGAGCGATCCCTCCTTGTGCTTCGTGGGCTCGCGTTGTTCCACTCAGTGGCGCCAGTCATGCGTCGCATTGCGTCATCTCAAGAGCACCTCTTGCGTCCAATACAGGCCCGTAGCCAGGGGGGGGGGGGGGTGGCCAACCCCCCCCCCCCCCCCCGATATTCGGATGGAGGATGGAGGGGGGTTGTTTTACCGAGGACAAATAATAAAAATATTTTTCAAGGCCTTCAGTGTTTTCAAGGCCTTCAACAAGTACCCCCCCCCCCCCCCTCCCTTGTATTACCACGGGGAATGCATTCTTTCGTAGACATGTGTTAAGGGTGCCCATGTTGCCTGCCACCTGATGTGACCGGATGTTAACCCATTCCGTGCCGTGCGGAAGCCAAGTTCGTCCGCGCGTTTCTGGTAAAAAAAGAACAATCACCATTGACAAAGCTTTTCATTCTTCGACTTTTTTTTATCTCGTCGTCGGCTGCGCATTTAGTTTTCCCGCGTAGTTTTTTTAAGGCACAGTTTCGCGAGGAATGGGTTCGTACGGTGTATGGAACGGCTGAAGTATTGCCTATACACTGGTCTTCTTGAAAAGATTCGCAATGATGCGTTGGACCACTTTTGTTACGATCTGAGGGTAATAGCCGTGAGACAGAGGAGAGCGCTGGAGTCGTTTCCTCGACTGTCCCGTGCACGCACCCATGACCAGAGGACAATGAAGACCCGTAGAATCCCGCCTCCGATTGTCTTCGCTTCTTTCGGCCTGTGCGGAAACGAGGGAAAAAGGCACCTTCTTATGGCTGCGAAATTGAGTCCCTGTCCGCCGAGAGGGAGAGAGCCGTGGGCCCGGCGGCGGCTGTTTTCAGGGGGAGCAGCTGCCACCACCGTGCTTGCTTTTCCACTCGAAATAGCCTCCACTTTCGGCTCTGCGCAGAGAAGCCCTATTTGAGAAGCGCCGCCGAGAGAGGCGCCGAGGTGGAAGAGCTCGCAAAAAGGGTCGGGAACATCCAGCGATGTCCGCCGCGCATCGTCGTCGATGAAAGAAAGAAAAAGAAAAAAAAAGGGGGGAAAAAAAACCGCCAGTCTGGCGGAAAGTGATGTTCGTCCTTTGCAGGGCACTCACGCGCTTGCACTCGTGGCTGCTTGTCGAGCCCGTCAGGTACCACGCGAGAGCTACGAGTCTGCTCGGCGTGGCCCATGTTTACCTGCGAGTCTTTTCCAACGGAAGGACGGAAATTGGCGACTCGCCTTTGTTCTCTCCCCTCGCTCGTCGTCGACGTACGCGAATGATCGATTGATTGCGACCTCGTTAGCGAGTCTCACGCCAAGCGCGGCACTGCCTGCACTCGTGGCGCAACGTGTGATGCGTCTACACGTAACGCTGCTTCATCCGTGTGCCTGTTTTTCTCCTTGCGAGAGGCCGCCGACGGTCGCCCATTATTTATTTATTTATTTATTTACAGATACTGCTGTCTCGTACTTGGGACATTGCAGGAGTGGTTACAAGAAACGCGCAAAGAAACAACGACAAAGAATGAAATCATCAAAACCAGTGGCGTAAATCTAGAAACATCCCATGGGGACACACACGTCCTGTCATGGCGGCCATTTTGTTTTTGTAAATATAGGTTTTACTTTTAATTATGCAATGGATTAAAGTCATGTCTTGAAATAAAGTAAATAAAGCGAGCATGATCCTCGGCGCCGGGCCAGGGAGCTTAAATCTAACAGCAATGAGCAGTCAGTAGTAGAAACGTACGTTGGTGAAGTACAGTTTTGAATGAGTTGGATTCATAAATAGGCTTTGGCATATTTATACTAAATATGTCATTCGGGTTAAACAATCAAGTGCAAATGCTTGCACATTAAGGTACAGCTTTTGTTTAACTTCAACTCCATTTACCATCGTGTATACCTTTTAGGAATAGCCTAGTGCTGTAATGAATTTTGCTGTATTTAACTGTCAAGCAATTCAAATGTGATGCTCAAAGGCTACATCTCAAAGGGGGGACACTTGCAAGGGGTGTCCCCCCCCCAGCCCGACCACGGGGGGCATCAGGACTCCCCCTCCCCCCCCTCCCCCCCATGATTTACGCCACTGATCAAAACGCATAATTGGACACTTGTTTTCACAAACTGTGAAGAACTGTCAAGTTTATTCCAAGTGTCAACTGTGCACGGGAAAAAAGAATATTTATAACAATCAATAAAAGATTTAAATGGTGCAGTGTTCAAAGGATTCTATCGGTGGATCACGTAGGTAGTATGATTGGTGAAAGAAATGGGTGTTGCTGTGCGGACAAATTTGTGCCAAATGTTATGCAACATGATAACACGATGAGCCGTTCGCACATACGTCGGTGTTCTATCAGCGCTGCTCTGAAGGGGAGAAGTTTCGGTCGTAGCGATGTTGGGAGTTGCGGGTAACGATTGCGCATAGTTGACGTTTCGTGCGCGAAGTGTAGAGTGAGAGATTTATCGGGGTAGAAATACTGAGAGGATTCGTGAATCAACGTTCTGACCTGCTACTCAGTGTTGGGGAAGCACTGTGAATACAGAGGAAGAGCGTGGTAATTAAAGGGGAAAAAAGAAACTTGAATGACCAAAGACTCTTTATGTATGAAGGAAATATTGAAGGGCTCGTTTTCTTTGTTAGACACAACATTAATGAGAACTAACAGACAATGATACCAAGGAAAGTATAGGGGATATTATTAGTAGTAATTGTAACGTAAATTTGAAGACAGAAAAGTTGACGAAAAGATAACTTGTCGCCGGCAGGGACCGAATCTGCGACCTTCGAATAACGCGTCCGGTGCTCTACCACTGAGCTACGGCGGCGGTCATCCCTCCGTCCACTTTATGGGGTATATATGTGCACTTAAAGGGGTGGTGTCATCAAATTTTGAGGCTATAACAAGCCTGTTGTGGGTTTCCTCTGTATGCAAGGACACTCCACACGAAGGGTCGGACGCAGCAAACGTTTAGAATATATTTTAATTCACTTCCAAAGTGTACCTAAATGCTCATTCTCCCGATCGATGCCCATCGCTAGCGCATCAAAACTGACGTAGCTCTATGGGAAGCACAACGAAAGTTGTAGTGACGTCACACCATATCTGTAGTGACGTGAGTGTCCTCGGGACCTCTGTTAACTCCAGAACGTACGTACCAGCAAAACATTGGTTGCTACATCACTTGCCGAGTTTCGATCGCCTCCTGGCGAAGTGCTGCGCATCTTCGCGCGAGCCTTCTATGGTCACGTGACCAAGCCTACTACACTGCTACGTCACTGCCCAACTTGGTGCCCAGAAACCGAAACCGAAGGTTGTCCGCATAAATAAGGCGATATTAAATTACTTAGCGAGAATTCGTGAATCTTGGTGCGTGTATCATGCTTCCTAGAGCTATAAGAAACGCTTGCAGCGAAGAACGCGCAAGCCACAAATTTGGTGGCACCACCCCTTTAAACGTGGGAGTGTCAGTCAGCGCCGCCAGTCGCCATGACGGCGAATGTGGAGCACTCTTTTTCTGCCTGTTGGCGTCACGTAGCACGTGACCTTCTTACGAGCTGGCAGCTGACCAATAATCCCTCGCATACTACCCGAAGGCATCAAGTCTGCCAGAACTGGATATCCCGTTGGACTGTTGTAGTGTTCATACTGCTCATATATTCGCACTGTTCATATATGAACAGTGCGACAATATGAACTGTATGAACAGTGTCCAACGGGCTGAAGAGCGCCTGTCAACCCCATTCTTCTCACAAGTTCAACGTAAAACGTAGACATCCCAACAAGCGCAGAGCAACGGGAAGGGACACAGGACAGCATTATTTCGCAAACATTGTTGCCCCGCAAACGCTGTCATTTGTTATCGCGTGCTTGCATTATGCCGCCGTCCGGTATGTGCTACATCTTTATAGCGTTGAAACGTATGTTAACTGTGTTGCCGTGTAGAGTTCCGGTAGGACTTGTGAATCATGGCTGTCGGACAGTGGTGTCCTTATTTGACTCGGATACTATTTGCTATACACGAGAGGAGAGGCGGTGAGACGCTTGTCCGTCTCGAGTTGCGAGAAGGGTTTTTTTTAAATTATTGTTATTATTTAGAATACTGTAAGCCCGTATGAGCTGTTACAGGGTGGGATTTGCACATATACAGTACAGTGAAATCTGTCATTGTGGAATACAATACCCCACAGGAGGAGAAATAAACACAGGAGCAATAGTAATTATAACTCACGAAAATTGCAACTCCAGATTTCGTTCAAAAGAAGCTAAGCTATCGACGCCACTGAAAACTTCCGTACTAAGGCTATTCCATACAGCTATTGTACGAACAAGAAATGAATATTTTTACACATCAACTCGCGAGTTATAGGGCAAAAATACATGACAGTGATTGGTGCGATGAGAATTCCTTCCAGGTGAGCAGGTATACAATCAAGAGTCCAAAATTAATTTACCGGCTGACAGCTGATAAAGGAATTCTAAGCGGGCAATTTTTCTCTTGACATTGCGTGTTTGTAGTTCTGCCCTTGTTAGTAGGGCTGTTGCGGATTGCGTTCGCCGATAAGACGAGTAAATTAATCTTGCCACCAATTTTTGAACACGTTCCAGTTTATTGATTTGGTATTGTTGGTGAGGGTTTGGTCGTATGCAGCGCTCACCTGCAGTCACTGTGTCGCACCGGCGTTTCGGGCATTTGGCATCCCGTTTTTTAGTGCGTGCACCGTGGCGCAGCTGAGCTCGAGCAGGCTGCGGCCTTGGTTTTCCGGCGGCCATATTTCGACTGCTGTGAAATGCGAAAAAAAGCCGCTCAACAAAGCCATGTGGTCAAAATCAATCTGTAGACCTAACCCGTTGGAGGGAAAACGCGACATGGACGTCGCCAGTCTTCTCTGCAGTCAGGCCATGACCGTGCGTATGGTTTTTGGACCTTAAAACCGTTCAGTTTACTTAAATTTCCGCCCGTATGCCCAGGGCGACCCACACATAAGCATATCGGCACTATCCGTGCATTCCTTGAATTTGCGAGGGACACCACAGCCTTGGATTCGTGGCGACTTAGCTTCCTCGTCGCCAATGTCTCGAAGGGAAGGGGAATACGAAAAAAGAAAAGCAAAGTCAATTTGTTTTTTTCTCTGCTGAGCATAATACTTTATGCTAGATCCCTTCCCGACCCGAATTTTTCTAGGCTAGAACAAAAATTTTAAATGTTCTTTTCTAGCTAAGAGGCCATTGAGAAGCATGCAATAAAATAATGGAGACTGTAAGTACAATGGTTTTCATGGGAGAACCATGTCCAGTACGCTGGACACTGGGATTCATTTGTTGCACATATGGGTACACACATTATGCTATCTTCCTTGAAAAAGTGTTGCTTTTGGCCCTGTCAGAAGGTTAATCGTCTTATCAAACACAAAAACGCTTCGTTTTTGATCCAAGAAAAAAGTTTCTCATGGTTCATATTGAAACAGCGCAAAAGACGTAGGACACAGAAAGACTTGACAACACGAGGGCTGACTTACAACTGATTGCTTTATTCAAGCGAAACCGAAAAATGAAGGAAGAACAAAACATGCGCACGCAACCTATGCACATGATGAAAGAATACAGTTGTAACATCATTACGTCTTCTCCAGATACGTCAACTCGCAATCAAGTAACGCAATCGACGGTGCGCTAAAGCACACGCGTCACCATTTTTTGCAGACAGCGAAGGCTTCAGCAATCTCTCTTATGCGAGAGTCCGTGTGTCTGTAAACGGTGGTCGTGCGGCAGAATTCTGGGGTGCAGCCACGTACAGGCGGCACAATGGGCAGACAAATGGGAGAACGGCGCACCCTTTAAAGAGCTATGGTGCTCACGCAGGCGAATGTTGAGGCAGCGCCCCGTTTGCCCACCTCAGCGCATGACAGCGGAATGTAATAAACGACATTGTTTTTGCAAGGGACAAACGGCATGCGGTGCTTGACTGTGCACGCTCTGCTAGACTCACGCTCGAGGACAACTTATCAGTTCTGGCACACAGGCTGTTGAGCTTATTTTTGGCGGAATAGTGAACATCAACGTTGAACTTGTCGTCAGTCTTTTTTATACGGTGAGAAATACCATGAATATACGGAATCACCGCTAGCCTCTTACCCTTTCCTGATTTTGCATTACGTGGTTCTGCTTGAACGCTGCCTCTCATGGTTAGCTGTCGCACATAACGTTCAGCACCACGAAGGGGAAAAAAAACCCAAGAAAAAAAAAATAAAAAAAAACCTAGGAGGGAGCGAGCGCATGCAGAAGTCAACCTCATCAGACGCCGCTCCCTCCTCGTGCTCCATGCTCTTGTTAGATACGCAGCATGCCCCAGTTTCATTTTTCATGGCTGGGCTTCAAGATTGTCATGTGACGCTGCCTCTTGTTTCCTTTTTTTTCTTCCTCCATGTGTAGCACGATGTGCGCCAATTGCATCCAGTGTGCCGGACATAAATACATTCTCGCATTACCAGCAAACTTGTGATTACAAAAGCTATACCTTTTTGCAACAATGTTTCAAGAAGACATATGACAACTCACAGGATTTAAATTATTTTAATTGGGCGAAGATAACTCCTAAAATAATTTTGTATACTTGACCGCATCGTGCACGCGTGTTTCCGCGTGGATGACGCCATTACTCTGAGGCGCCATCATGAGAAAATTGGGCTGAAGGAGGAACTACATTTAAAGACATATTGCTCGACTCTTACAGAAACTGCCAAAGTGGTTTCGGCTCCGATTGCAGCTCTGCTCGCTTTTCTGCACCGCTTTTTTCGTCATGACCAGTACACTGGTCGCGGGGTCGGAAAGGGAGATGCTTCAGCTGGCAGACATCCCTACCTTTCCGTAAATAAAATCTCTTTCTCTCTTTTTTGTTTATTTATATTTTTTTGCAGCCCTCATGCTATGCACGTGCACACCGCCTTGTACTATTCCTTTCATTCTTATGACAAGGAGTACGAAGCAATTTTGGAAACACCTTAACCTGTGTTTTATCTGCCGAGTGCAGTCCTTTACGTGTGCATTGTCATGCGGTATTGCCTGTGGTTCGATTTGAAAATAGCAATAGATGGTTGTCGTCGCCGCATAAGGGAAATCACTGAGCCATATGGGAGGCATGAAATATCGCCTTTTTAATCTGAAGATATAGTGGAAGTCTCATAAATAAATATACCTCGGGAGTTGCTCGTACGTGGCAGTAGTCACGTATATACTCCAGTTTTAACTGCGTTCCTTAACGCACCCGGGAGTTTCCTCCATCCTGGCGGGATGAAGCCACCGCCCAAATCGAACCCCACGCGTGCATGTTCGCATGATGTGCCCGCTCTCTTGCCGCGCTTGTGAGCGAGAGGCACCCTCAGCGCTCGCTTTGCACAATGCCCTATATGCTTGCATCCGAGAACGACGGCTCTTATCTCGAACGCCTTATCGCGTACCTCGCCGAGTGGCCGCAGTAAACGACCGAAGACGGCGCTCGACTCCCGTTGCAAAGTGTTTTGCCAACGGCTTCGTTCCTTTCTACAGCATATATGCTGTATCTATATATGACAATATCTTAGACGTGCATGCGTATACGCATGCACGTCTAAGATATTGTCATATCTGCATTTCCATCGTGGTGTTCTAGTTATCATCTCACCTGATGTGTGTGTTTCTTTTTCTTTTCTTTTTTTCTTTTTGGAGGCGACTTCCGGCTGATGCAGAAGCTGCTGTCCACCACGCCAAGTAGCATGTGTCCGTCTGTGGGCGCAGCGGGTGTACTTGCAAAAAGAATGTTATCTCATGAAAGGAGATACGCGGGCGGTATTGCCGTTTACGACGCATTATACAGAAAGTATGCTCCCTTAGCACACGTTTCAGCAATGACGTTGCGCGTTCGCCGAAGACCGTTTGGGGACTGCACTGTCAAGCGTGTGCGTGACTACAGTGACCTCTCTCTCTCTTATCACCCGTTTGTCTCCTACTCCCAGTCCAGAGTAGCCAACCTGTGACGTGCGTCTGGTTAGCCTTCCTGCCTTGTGGACGCAGGTCCGAATCCCGGCTACGGCGGCCGCATTTCGATAAGGGGTAACAATGCCAAAACACCGCGTACTCCGGTTTTAGGTGCACGCTAAAGAATCCCCGATAGTCAAAATTATCCGGAGACAACCACTGCGACGTGCCTCATATTCATGTCTTGGTTTTGGCGCGTGAAACCCCTTAAATTATGTTACCGTTACCATAGGCGTGCGCACGGGCGGGTGGGGGGGGGCACAAAGTCAGCCTCATACATTGACATAATAGGTAGGGGGCGCTGCGACATTCTAGGGACTTTACCCCCCCCCCCCCCCCCCCCTGAAGGAGAACCCTGTGCACGCCTATGACCGTTACCGCTCATGCTGTTCCACTTAACTCAGGGGCCAAGACGAGCGAAGCTCGCACGATTCCTTTTTTTTTTTTTTCTTTTTGTCGTCGAGCTGGTAAGTCGTTTGTCTGGGTCGCTACTTCGAAGGCGCTTTTCTCGCTTTTTTTTTTTTTTTTTTGTTCTTTATCGTTACTAATGATACCCCCCCCTCCCCCCCAACTCGGAGGAACACTAACACCTCCCTTCTTTCTTTCGCGTGTGACCGCGAAACGACTAGTACCACATGCACAGCGGACTCGCGAATTTCGCGCTTCCCGCCCGGTGAGCGGAGGACGTTTCATGGCGACGGTCGTTTGTCGGGCACGATGTAGTGTGGCATTTCGGAAAACGTCTTTCCGGCCAAGCGTGCATACTGCGGCGGCGCATGGTGTTCTGCAGGCTTGTTGGTTCGCTGCATGTGCACACTTTACGTTTTAGGTCGTGCGCACGTGCCGCGTTTTCGAAAGAGAGCAACCCGAGTTCAGTGGTCGCTTCAAAAGCCAGCGCGTGATTATTCCACAATCACCAGGTCTTCGCAACAGGTGTTTCCAGGTTGCGCCTTTTGTTTTGATAATTTGACCTTTAAAACTTGTTCAGCTTTTTAAATACAAAGATGAACGCGCGATGCATAATCGAATTGATCCTTTAAACGGTGTCTATCATTACGCATGTTCTATACTCACGCACACACACACACACACGCGCGCGCGCACACATATATATATATATATATATATATATATATATATATATATATATATATATATATATATATATATATATATATATATATATCCAAGCCCCCCCCCCCCCCCTCTCTGAAAGTTTTAATTTTTGGTGGTTGGGGGGCTGGGTAATAATTAGTGGAAAATAAGTGCTTTCCTCTAATAGTCAAGGCCTTCAACATTTATAACGCAATATTTTGCTGCAGAACGGTCTGCAACGTTACAAGTCTTCCGCACAGAATCACGTTTAAGCGTATATGAATGCAGTACAACTGCACACAACTCGTCACCATGCATAATGCTGGCTGAAGCGCCGTATTCTGGCGCTATAGGTACCGTGTCGGCACTTATAGCGCCAGAATTTCCGCCGGTAAAATTTGTGTAGGAAAATACTCCGAGAACTGCCCGCTGCAGCTTTTCCAGAGGTGCGTGTTGACCGGTGATACGGTGTCGGGACATGGACTTGAGCGCAAACGCTATCTTGCACTTCGTCCTGCGAGGGGTTATCTCGGTTGCCTCCTCCTCGGGAAACCGCTGCACGACAGGGAGTGGCCTGCGATAACGCTTCGTCGAGGGACACACAGGGCATCCGTCGAGATCGGTCGGCCCTCTGTATTTAATAGTAATTGCTCCGGAATTACGTGCCAAAACCTCGATATGATTTTGAGGCACGCCGTATAGTGAAGGTCTCCGAATGCATTCAGACCACGCGGGGTTCTTCAGCGTGCACCTCAATCGTGGATATTGTTCGCGTTTCGCCCCCCAACGTGGCCGGGAATCGATTCCGCGCGCCTTAAAAGCTGCCACGGCAGAGGTCTCTCTCGCACGCACAAACACATTCACGCACACACTTTACTTATAAGTTAGGAAGGCGGTATTTTGGCCACATTGATTATCCTTGCAGAATTTAGCGCGGAATAGGACGAAACAGACAGCGCTGTCAGTACCCATGTATATTTAAACAGCTATAGTATGTCAAGTGCTACTTAGACATCTACTAATGTGCAATGTATTAATGGTAGGGAGAACAGCATGAGTTCTCATTAGTTCTGAGCACTTGCGGAACCATGTTGGAGTTTGCCATGCGGGCAGCGCATATGAAGTGAAGGATTCGTAGTTTTTGTTCGCTAATGTGTACGCATCTGCTACAAACAACCTGTTTCATTTGGAAGTGCACAAATATGCTAAAGGAAAGTATATTTGTATACATTTGTAATTGCACGTATGGTACCTCCAGCTGGTGAAGCGTTCGGATTATTATTATTTGTCAGAATGAAACGCGTTTGTTCGCTTTTCGATACAATATTGTCACGTGGCCGTGACGTTTTCGGAGTAAACTTCTTTTATTTGGGCGAACGTGGGCCCGTAAAATGAAAATACAAAACTACACGCGATGCACGCTGTACACTGATAGCGACGTGAACAGTCGGCAGCCGTCGTGTGATCTGATCCGCGGTATTTATACATGCGGCATCGAACGTTCGAGCCTTACCTCTGGCGGCCGCGTCAGTTCCAGAACAAGCTGCACTATTCACGCCGTGCGCGTAATCTTTTTGAACAATCGCGAAGCTCCTGAAACATTGCTGCGCGGTCTGCGCCGAGCATTGCTAACAGTCTTTGGGAGTGTAAGCCGAACACATCGAAAATAAGCACTAAGCGCGCGGCACTTACAGCTTCTGACCTCAAGTGAGAAGCTGTAAGTGTCGACGAAATGGGGATCATCACGTAGACGCCCTTGAGGACTCCATTCATTGTTCCAAGGAGGAAGTAGCAATGGAGCACTTCGATGATGGATGCGTGACCGCCCACAGAGGTAGGAGTTCTTTTATTTTATCTGTATATATCGAGCTTTACAGACCCCTTTGGCGCTACCTCTCTCGCTCACTGTACCGACACTTCAAAGGGCAGGGTCGAGAGGCGGTCGTTGCAATCCCTGACCGAAATCGCAGGAAAACTGAGCACAGTGGAAACGCGGAGATACGCAGCCACTCAAAAGGCAGGAGAGAGGAGAACCCGTTGTCTAATGACGACAGCTATGGTCACGAAGAAAGGTTCCGCTCACGGCGTTTCAGAGCTTGCAGGCATGTCGGTACTCGGATGGCTCGAGTTCAACCCGCTCTTCAACGTCAGCATTTGTTCTTACAAATCTCAATAAACGAAAGTAACTGAGGTTGTCCCGTGAAACATCGTTTACAGCGGCTGAAATATTGAGAATTTATTAAGTCGCATTGTTACATTAAATTGCATGTGATAACCGATACTGTCTTGTGATAACCGAAACTGTATACCTTTCACAGAGATGGGCAGACGAAGGAAACACGAAAAAAAAAAAAATCACAGCATATCCACGGAGTGAATGATGATGAGTGGTCGAAGCTCCGGAGGTTCATCGGTAAACCGTGAATCTTCCGTGAAATTCGCCCAGTACATCATCAAAGACGTGACAAACACTGTGTGTATATATACAAGAAATTTATATTTTATTCGTGAGCCGTGATTTTCTGTTTTGTTTTCGTTTCTTGGTTGGTCGTGGTTACCGTTTGCATAAGCCGTGGCTTCCGTTCCCCCTTCATTATAACGGCTTTATGGTCGGTGAAATGGAGGGAGAGCGGTTCCTGGATGGGTCGTAGTCGAAAGTTTGCAAAGACGAGATCGATGCAGGTTCCTCGGATGGTGGTTGGTTGCATGTGGTCAAACGATATGCATGTGAGACCATATCGCGATGCCATGTGTTGTATGTCATCGCGATCGTCATCGTCATCAGCGTCATCATCGTCATCAGCGTCATCGTTATGACGCATAGTGGGTACATTCCATGTGCTGTGCCGTGATGGCAGCGTCGTCGTCATCGCACAGGGGTGGCTACGACGACAACGACGCAGGACGACGCCGGACTAGCCTATGCCCTAAAAAAAGTCACCGCCATATCCACAAAGTGAATGATGTTAGAGAAGCTTGCTCGGAGATGATCGGGTAACTCGCGAATCCTCCGTACACATCTCATGCCATCATATATAGACGTGACAACGTTGTTATATATACATCACGTACACAATGTTTATTTTATTTACAAATGTATATATATATATATATATATATATATATATATATATATATATATATATATATATATATATATATATATATATATATATATACATTTTGATGGACCATATAGGAGAGGGAACTGGTTGCGTCTGCAGGAAACGCCCGTCTTGCGGTCGAGGGTGAGCGTGACCGTGCGAGCTTCGATTGGTATCCAGGACGGTTCTACATCGTAGCCGTTTCGCACGGCCTCGCTCACAGCATGACGAGAGTGGAGGCGAGTGAGTTTTCCGGTCGTGGGCACATCGAAGTGTAGCCATAGTCGTTTCGGGAAAGCGTTTTCTTCACGCACCACCACTCCTCGTTCGCACTGCCCCGTTGACAAGCCCGTCGACGCCACGTGCACGTCGATCGGCACGTTAACCACCTGCCCCTTTATGCCGTACTGGCCGCTGTCGTGAGTCAAACGCCTGACGTTCATAAATGGCAGACGTGGAGCTATCAGGCGCTCTCCAACGAGGTTGAGAGCAGGCAGGTGAGGGGGCTTGGGTACCCGTGCGTAACAGTCATCATAGGAACTTTTCCCACCACCAGAGCATCTTTACACGCGGAGCAAACTCTGTACTCACTGCAGTCTGGTGGTGACTCACTGTAGCGTCATCGTTGTCGTCATGACGTATAGTGGGTACTTTGCATGTTGCCGGAGAAGTACTTGTACACGCCGCCGCCGCCGCCGGACAAGGCGCGAGCATAAGTAGCTTGCCGAGCAAGCTCCTAAAAAACGGTGAGCCGCAAAAAAAGCACAGTAATGTCTTCATGGGTGTCGGAACGTCTTGATTTCTCAGTATATGCGCTCGGAGATAATAGTTTCGTGAATGCGCAGCGGTTGCGAGACTTCCGATAAAAAAGCTGCGTTCGTCTCCGCAGTAGCGAACCGGGGCAGAGAAATGGATGTAAGGTATGCCAGCTGATAGTGATTACGATTTATGTTGCGCTAGGTGTACCGCTTGCATAAGCAAAACAAGTTTGTTTGCGCGCGGGCAGAAAAATGTGATTCTGAATTTCAAAAATAACGCTCTGTAATTCAGTATCACGTGCACGTGGAGGAAGCCGCCCCGTTTCGATAGTACGAAATGTCCTCCGATAAAATGTTCTCGTTAAAATCGTGCTGTGAAGTCATCGAACCTCGTTCTTCTTGCCACAAACTTCAATTGAACATTTGATTATATATAGTTGCTTAATCGCACTGTCCGCTATTCACGTTTCTTCTCTCGAGCAGTGATATGCGCCAGTTGCACTGCCTTATTACGGGTTTGTCAGATGGCGAAGGTTTTCTCTATATGCGTAACATTTACGGGCGATTTCTGGAGCCAGAGAGAGACAATTTGTAGCAAACGGTAGGATAAGGAATAAGAGAAGAAAGCCATGTCTTTTCACGTCACCACCTTGGGGCGCGCATATAGGTGGAGCACTAGAATGGCTACTGCGACGAGTTCAAACCATGGCATGGCCAGAACCGCTGGGCCGTAGAAGTGTGGTTGGCCTTTCAGTTGCTATGAAAGCTGGAGCGCCAGAGACCTTAAAGCACACGTCCCGAACTTCCAGCACCACACATTTAATTAAAAGGTGAACAAAGGGTGTTTTCTGTACACCCATTCTCAGCTCAAGAAAAGCAGGGTTCCAGAAAGGGCGTTTATATAAAACCCTTACACGAGGGTTTTACTTTTTTTTGCCCATAACTTGTCGTGTTATACAGGTTGCAAGTAAAGATTGCGCTGAAACACCTTTCTTGTATTATTATTTTTTTTTTCTCGCCGGTATACTCGCATGGTTTCATTTAGCCGTCATCGGCTGACCATGGGAGTATTCCTGGACGACCAGGGCGAGCGAAGCGGGGCGGCCTGGGAGAGACGTCGGCCGCAGTGACCTGGTCATCCAGAAGGGGCTATTCGCAAGCGCACGTCTGCCCCGATTTAGCTAGCGCGCGGAATTCCGGACCTGAGCTGGTGCATGCCCCGGGGTCCAAAATAAACGCCGCCGCCTACGCGGCTATTCTGTTTATTGCTGCCGCCACGCCGGCGAACCGATCGCTCGGACCTTCGCTTCCCTCCCCCACATTTCGTCGAGTCGCTCGTGATACTTGGCGGATATAGGCCGCTCATGTCCACGACGCACCGCGCCAGCGTGCTCTTTTCTTTTGCCCAAGCTTGGAAAACAGCTGCGTGTAGTGCTTTCTATAGTGTAGCCAGAAATCCTTTCGAGGAGAGGGGGGGGGGGGGGGTAATTGAAAAATTCTGGGTGGGGTTGAAGCCCCCCCCTCCAGCTACGCCAACGGCTTTCTTTACATGTGCAGAATCAATGTATTATTCGATCCTGCGATCGTGGGGTACTATTTCCTGTAGCTACGCTATAAAATTTAGCGTCGTTCTACGCTTCACTCGCATTGCGTAACGCAAAACCAGCTGGGCCCTTGTGTCCTCTCCCGTGCGCGCTTGCATGCAGGGTACTTAATCAGGAGGCCGGAGAAATTGCGTACCGTTGTCAACGTTGCGTATCTAATTTAAGCAAGTTCACTGACTAGGGTTACTGCCACTAATCCTAATTTACCGCGGTGTGATTACTATAGCGTGAGAATGATCACGAGCTATTATACTAGGTTGTATACGCTCCCACATGCCAGCATCTGTGCGTCTTTTGAACGAGAGAAATAATTGAGCGTATATGCATGACCTCCTTTGCGATAAATAAATAATTTAATTTATGGAGCTTCACGTGCCGAAACCGCGATATGATTACGAGGCATACCGTACAGTGGAGGACTCCGCGGGTTAATTGCGACCAACTGGGGTTCTTTAACGTGCACCTAAATTTATGTACAGTCGCGCTCGATATGACTTGCAACACGGGATCGCATGTCCTACACGAGCTCCGAAATTTCCCATGGGTTCCACTGGTCTTGTATTTGCACCGCTATAGGCGCTGCTCTCGAACTTGAAGATGATACAAGATGAGAGAATACCATTTAGGTGCGAAAATGAAGTCAGGTTGAAGCCATGCGCAATGTTCGCGCTCGCGAGGGGCCACACGCTGCCCCGTTGCAAGTCGCGACTGTACACGGGCTTTTTGATTTCGCTCCCATCGAAATGCTGCCGCCACATATGCGCCTCGGCCGTGGCCGGGATTCGAACACGCGCCCTCGAGCTATAACGGCGCGACACCATTGCTGCTTAGTTAATATCTGGGGTTTTACGTGCCACAACCACGATATGATTACAAGGCGCACCGTAGTGCAGGACACCGGAAGTTTCCACCATCTATAGTGTTCTTTAACGTGCACTGACATCGCACAGTGCACGGGCCTCTCGCATCCATCGAAGTTCGACCGCCGCGCCCGGTATCGAACCCGCGACCTTCAGGTGATGTTGCTAAGGTACCACGGCTGGTTGCGATAATTAAGCAGGCTTTTATTCAACTATACGCACGTACAGCAGATATATTCAGTCTGCAATTTTCTTTGAGAAGGCTGCTCTGACTCGTCTGAGGCAGTCGACTGAAGCACGCTCGGTGATTTCCGTGGTTGAATAACTACTCTGGCATCCCAAGCGGTTCTTAATAGCTTGCGCGTAAAAAGCCACTGTCAGTAAGGCATAAGAGAGAACGAGGTCCACCCAACTCGTACGCATGTTAACGGTGTGAATCGATTGCTTGACGCAATGAAGGCGAAAGCCTTGCACGTCTCGTGCGTGAAGGCAAGCCGGCGGGAGGGGAGAGAAGCACAAAAAAGCCCATGCATACAAAATCGAGTTGAAGCGTCACTGTGCGTGTGTATCGTTGTAATCAAAGCAAATTAAGTGAAATAGTGGGCTAATTAGTGAAGCTAGTGAGTTATATAGGTGAAAATTGTGATGATAATGAAGGCAAGCTAAGCTAATAATTATTGAACGTTAGTGAACATTCATTGCTGAAAATTAGTAAACGTTGGACGTCGATGTTAAGCGGACTGTAAAGTAGCCAGACCGGATGTCATTTTGATTTTATTTTATTTTTATTTATAAAATACTGCGGACAAGAAGTCCAAGCAGGGACAAGAAGTGCAGGCATTCACCTTCGAGCCTTAGGCTCATGGGACCCTGTGAGTTTTTGTACTTTGCTGGATTACGTGTCTGTTCATGACCAGGCGCTGAGTGAGATCGTTCCTCGTAGTTGACCGAATGCGTGGGCGACAACCTTCAGGCAAGATCGCGAACACCATAGTCGGACATTGCGGCCGGCTTTTAAAATGCCGCGCCTTGAACACGCGAGGGCGGAAACTGCGGCAGCCGGTCGGCGTGTTGTTCTGACGCACGGTAGGCGAGTCACAGCGGAAAGCTGAGCCGGCATTTACGGTCAGAGAACAGCGGCACAGCTCAGCACTTCCTGTTTTCAAATCGGAACGATTGTTCCTTATAAGCCATCCTTCCTCAAGTTTTGTGCAGGCCTATGCCGTACCACGGAATACTATTCCCTGTTAGTCCTCCCTGATTGGCCATTTCAAAATACGTCAGCGCCACCAAAGGGTCAGCGCCCGCGGCACGAAGCGTGACGACCCCGTATTCCGTGGATAGGCCTTCAGCGTCATCAACAACCGAATAGCTACATTCGTGCACCAGTGTAGCTATATATTCGGTTGTTGATGTTTAGCGCTTTTGATCTTACGGTCGCCCGCGGAAAAGGATGAAGGTTGAATTCCGCGCCTTGTCTTCGACAACCTCGACATGCTGAGTCATGCTGAGCCTGTGGCTTCCGTTCAACGTTCGAGGAAGTTGGAATCGTGTCATTTCGCCGTGTGTATCTTCGTGGGCTGTCCCTTTTGTATAGCTTCCTGTACACATGCCATCAACTATGACGCATCTTATTGCTCGATCGCCGTATTTTGTGATGTCGATAGAGAGAAAGAAAGAGAGGGTATGAAAGAAAGTCTGAGTGGTGACGAAAGGAAGTCATACTAAATTAAACTTACTAATGCTTGTGATACTGCGCGCTCAGGGGCAAACGTTACGTTGAAGTCTTTGAAAAGTAAATCACTTTCACTCTATTTTTTTAAGTTGTATTTTGCACTCATAAATTTTCCCGATGCCAAAACTTTATTAAACGTAATGCACATTTCTCGCTCAATATCAAAAGTTACATTTTCCGAGTTAAAATAAGGGGACAACCTCTAGTAATGTATAGTAGGACATAAAAGCATGCCAGTCAGGGGCGTAGGCAGAAATTTTTTTCAGGGAGGGGGGAAGGGGGGGGGCACTACTTCGAACTGAAGTGGTGCCGGGCAGGCGCAGAGAGAGAGAGAGAGAAGGAGGAGGAGGAGGAGGAGGAGGAGGAGGAGAGTAGTCACGGGCCCTGGTGTGCCACCCCTTGGCTACGCCACTGATACCAGTTAATTGAACGCTTGGTATCGGCTGCGAAACGTCAACTAATACGAAAACATTGAGTTATTCCTTTCTCTCTCTCTCTCTCCTTGCGTTTGTGCTTTGCTGTCATATTCATTGTTACCATACCTTAGTTTCCGATAAAAAAAAAAACATCTGCCAATTGTTGCAACCGGCTGCTGTGAAAAAAAAAGTTAGGACAGCTTCGCACTACTATTGCCAAGCCTGAAGGAACAGCGGAACTGGGTGGCTTTCCTTGATTCTGTGCTTTTAAGGCGAAAGCCTTCAATGTCTCATGCTTCCGTCCGTCCGTCTGTCCGTCCGTCCGTCCATCCGTCCGTGTCCCCGTCTGCCCCTGGCATCTCAACGTCTCGCCCACCAGCCGCCGCTCTATCGTCGTCGCCAGCCAGCCCACGTCAACTCGACCAGTCAAGCATCCGTGTGTTGGTCAGACTGAACTCGGGTTCTTCTCCGCTAGGCCGCTCAGCCGCGTTAGAGCTAGACTATATCTAGTTTAGATCATTGAACTTACGTTTCGGTTGTAATTAGGAGTGGTTTACCGTGTGCATTGAACTTCTTACTAAGTGTAATTTTGTGTACATATATAGTTTTCACTTTAATTCTTGATTAAATGTTTCGTGTGTACGTTGGTTTGTTAAACCAACTGCTTTGTCAATAAGACTCTCAGTGGCTCAGCCATAGAGGGCCGTTACGAACCAAAAGAAGAATTTGCATCACAACACCCAAGGTGCGCGTCTGCTTCTTCAAGGCTTCTCGTAGAAGTTTCATTTCATTCATTTCATTTATTAGTACTGTCAGCCCTGTTGTAGGGCTATTACAGGAGTGGAAGGTACATCGTATTCATGCACTCAATGTAGGTACAGAAAAAAAAAACTTTTGAGAAAACATGGCACAATAGGTTACATCACACTTTTGATGGTCTGTAACATATTAATATAGCACTAATGCGCTAACAATAGAATATAACAAATATAACAGTCACTTGGGTATAGTTGAAAAAGGTAGAACAATAATTTGAGAAACACACACATTCAAAAAAGCACACACAAGAAAAATCAGATAGCTAAGTGTGGACATGATTTTAGGTAGTCATTAATTCTGTCCAAAAAAGTGTTAAAGGGACCCTGAAACGGTTATTTGAAGCTTTGTCAGCGTTTAGGCTAGAGCATCATCGAACCATTGGCACCACAAATTTCGCTGCACGCCGTGTACCAAGGCGGCTACGGCCAATTATATCATAACCCTCCTTCTTACCCCTGCCTTGCCTCCTCAACTCATGATACACGCTGGCATCGCTGGCGATCGCAGAGCTCATGTGAGCACACTCGATGATTTGAGCTTCGCCCGGTGATGACCTCTGAGACTGCACGCCGACAGGTTGCGTGCATCTCGGAGACCATAGCCCCAGTGCGCCCGGCAGCACGCACGCCGTCTGGCAACAGAGACATCGCGGAGGGGTTGATATCTGCTCCGACAGGTGCCGCCACCCTACCAGCCAATTTTTCGTGCGCGCACACCGCAGCCAATCAGATCGTGCGCAGACTGCGTGTCATACTGGGGAGGGGCGGTTGAAAACGCGTTGGGCTGAGCCGCAGTGATCTGCAGCGATTCGCAGCTTTATAGCGTTGTAATCAATTACACAGTGTACGCAGAGAGCTTAAATTAGTCTGTAAATGAGCCTTAGGACTTGGTCTACTGGCTCAATGTGTTTGTACAAAATCGTCAAAACCGTTTCAGGGTCCCTTTAAGGTAGGCGAGGTTACAATGTCATCGGGTAACAAGTTCCATTCGGATATGGCTTTAGGGAAAAAGCTAAACTTAAAGCATTTATTTTGGGCAAACGGCGGGGGAATCAACATACTGTGACGATGTCGAGAAGTTTCGTTGTGTTTAATTTCAAAGTATTGGTCGTAATTTATTTTTATTTTGTGGTGTATAACTTGATAGAGGAATTTCGCTCATAAGAGCATCGGACCTCGAGCGAGGAAAGGTCTGCACGTTTACACAACTCAGATGGTGAGTGGCATCGGCGGTACTTGTTAAAAATAAACCTCGAAGCAAGCCTTTGCACTCTGTCCAGTTTGGTTTTGTTTGATTGCGTATAAGGGTCCCATACTATTTTCGCGTACTCAAAAATAGGTCGTATCAATGTTTTGTATGCTAAACATTTAATATCAGTAGTAGCATATTTTAGATTTCGCCTGAGCGCCTAGAGAGCCTTATTGGCTTTAGAAGATACATTGTCGATGTGAGCATCCCAGCGTAGATCATGCGTAATTGTCAAACCAAGATCCCAGACAACACACTACATCCCAGGGACTTCCCAAAAAAGTCCTAACATCCCACATCGCAACAGGGTGGTTTTTAAGATGTCCTTTGGACATGCGCATAGGGATCATTCCTAAAACATCCCTTGTAGGCTCTGATTGGGATTTCAGATCTGCGGCGAAATAAACGTATCGCATTGAAAATTGGCCATCCTAAACTATCGGAAATTGCAATTAGCTCGCGTGCACAATTGCGCATCTACGTGCACATCAAAAACAATATATCCATATTTTTGTGAAATTGTTTTTGTTTTCAATTTTTTCTATATATTTTGTATATGTGTCGCACTGTTATGAGGACGATGTAATTGCTGAGCGCGGTCAGGCGGCACGCCGTGCCAACGCCTCTTCGGGAGAAAGACGCCCAATATGCGCGTTAGCCGAAAACCTGCTGCCACCCTTCTCTTTCCCTCTTTTTGTGAAAGAGAAGAGAGCACCCAACCACACGAGCGGTAGTGTGGTATTTATAAAACGTATATGCTCATCGTAGACAAACATACGTGCTTACCACCAACATATATAAAATTTAGAATTAAATGAGCTGATGTTATTTGAATGTTTTTTTTTTCAGGCTTAATGCGAAACTCTTTTTAATTGTGCTTACTGACAGCCAACTCCTGCGAGCACTGCGTAGCCATTGCCATCGCCATCATCGCGCCCGGCGTGCTCGAACGTGAAAGCCTCGCTGGCCTCGTGTTTTGTACGTGACCTTTCGTTAAATCACAAGCGCGCATTCCGTGGTTGCTTTGTTGAAACATCGATCTTGCCGATTGCAACGTCTGTCCACCTCTTGGGTAAGTGCTTTACATGCCTGGATCACTTCAATATGAGCGCGTTCTTAGCACTTCTCTCTCTCCACCACGCAGTTCTGGCGAACGCTGGACCCTCGAAGCAAGCATGACATGTGAGTAAGTTTTATTTGTGATGCGATTTGCTTTAGCTTCAGTAGAAACTGTTGATGTGCTGTTGTTGTCGGCCACGTTTGCCAACTGATCTGCAGTAAGTCTGCGTGCCATGGCTTTCATTTCCTGCATTACTTTGGCATCATTTTCTCAACCTCTTGAAATAATTTTTTCATGCACAGCTTGTCTGACCACTACTACGAAGAATCAGGAAGAGGCAACATTGAAGAATGTGGAGAAGGCAGCGATGACGTGGTTCCGCCATGCGGCTGAGAGAGCAGCAGCGGGCCACCGAAGACCCCCTACTAGCAACGATGAAGAAGTTGGTATTTGATGGCGTGTGCGAGGCAATAAATCACTTTTGCTGGTCACTTCATCTTCCATGCATGTTCCTTTGTTTCCGAAGAATGGGCTAAAGTCGTTCTTCGGAAGCCCATGTGAAAAAAAAAGTGGGTTGGTTGGATGAGGAATATGCCTTCCTGGAGAGGCATCTGGCTCTCTCAGGTAGGGGTGGTCGTGCGCGATGAAGCAAGATAACATGTTAGGGGAGCAGATGTCTCACCCTTTCGAAATATCCCTGACGTAAAAAGTGGCCACATGTCCCAATAACATCCCAAATGCATGCAGTTTTGGTACATCCCAAAAAGGTCTTTTTGTGTATCACTTGGGATGTTATTCCACCTTATGTGGGACGTCTTTTGGAAGTCCCGAACTCCCAAAAGGGATGTCATATGGATGTCCTTAGGATGGCTTTGCGTTGTCTGGGATATTTAAATTCTTTGACGTTCATTAGGATATGGTTACCAATAGAGTACTGAAAGTTGAAGATATTTTTTTTTTTACGTGAGACGCACATGTACACTGTTTTATTTATATTTAATTCCATTTGTCGGCTATCACACCAGCGTTTAATTTTTTTTATTTTATTATATATATATATATATATATATATATATATATATATATATATATATATATATATATATATATATATATATATATTTTTGTAGATTGGCATTCAGTTCAACTTGGTCTCGAGGGGTTCGTATTTCTTTATACAATATGCAGTCATCTGCATATAGCCTGACTGGTACTGTGAGATCGCGGGGTAGGTCGTTTATGAAAATGAAAAACAAAACAGGCCCCAAGACGCTCCCCTGAGGGACTCCTGTGAGGACAGGGCGCATGTTTGATTCTGAACCCACCAAACGATTCTGAACCGCCCATGAAGGTATGAATGAGACCACTGAGTTATGGAAGCGTTGTCGAAAATGACAGCAATTTTTTGCAGTAGTTTAGGATGTGACACCTTATCAAAAGCTTTAGAAAAATCTAAGCTTATAATATCTGTTTGGCCACGAGAATTTATGCTTTGGGCGAAGTTGTGCACTAGTTCGATTAACTGACTAACGGTTGACAGACCTTTGTGAAACCCGCGTTGGTGTGGGTTTAAAGGGACCCTGAAACGGTTTTGACGATTTTGTACAAACACATTGAGCCAGTAGACCAAGTCCTAAGGCTCATTTACAGACTAATTTAAGCTCTCTGCGTACACTGTGTAATTGATTACAACGCTATAAAGCTGCGAATCGCTGCAGATCACTGCGGCTCAGCCCAACGCGTTTTCAACCGCCCCTCCCCAGTATGACACGCAGTCTGCGCACGATCTGATTGGCTGCGGTGTGCGCGCACGAAAAATTGGCTGGTAGGGTGGCGGCACCTGTCGGAGCAGATATCAACCCCTCCGCGATGTCTCTGTTGCCAGACGGCGTGCGTGCTGCCGGGCGCACTGGGGCAATGGTCTCCGAGATGCACGCAACCTTTCGGCGTGCAGTCTCAGAGGTCATCACCGGGCGAAGCTCAAATCATCGAGTGGTGGTGGTGGTTGTGGTTCGAAGAAGGAAAAGGCGCCTAATTTCTGCAGCCCAGTCGGGAGCACGGCGCAGCGCCTATATCATCGAGTGTGCTCACATGAGCTCTGCGATCGCCAGCGATGCCAGCGTGTATCATGAGTTGAGGAGGCAAGGCAGGGGTAAGAACATGGGTAAGAAGGAGGGTATGATATAATTGGCCGTAGCCGCCTTGGTACACGGCGTGCAGCGAAATTTGTGGTGCCAATGGTTCGATGATGCTCTAGCCTAAACGCTGACAAAGCTTCAAATAACCGTTTCAGGGTCCCTTTAAAAGATTGTGGTGGGCGAGGTAAGTCATCAGATGATTAGCAACAATGTGTTCGAGTACTTTCGAGCATGTAGGAATCAGAGATATCGGCCCGTAGTTTTTAACGTCGGATTTACAGTCAGACTTATGTATGGGTACGATCTGCGCATGCTTCCACAGTGAAATGACACCCCCATTGCGCATGCGCGTCCCCCCCCCCCCCCCCCCTCTCTTCTCTCTTACGCTCCCCCCTCTCTCGCCTCGCAACGCCGACGCAGGCAGCGTCTGCTAGCGGTTTCTTGACTGAAAAAACCGACTGCTCGCGCTGCACAACCGTTCAACGCCGACGCAGGCAGCGTCTGCTAGCGAGTTTCTTGGTTGGAAAAACGGACTGCTCGCGCTGCACAACCGTTCACTGGCCAGCCCGTATATATAGGCACTGGATCTTCACCTGCAAGGTTGTGCCGGTGGGAGATTTCTCCTGTGCGTTGTCGAACGATAAAAATTCGCAGCGTGCGCGTTAACTAAAAGCGGACTGCGGGTCTCTGTGTCCAATCGGATTCTTCGGTCTCTAATTGCCCGTTAGCAGCGATTGGCATGTTCCAGTAGGAAACGCCGGTCCATCACTGCGTGATTGCGCCTCCCCAGATTTCTCTCCTGCACAACGCCGCGATGAGCGCCAGCGTCAACGCCGCCGTCAGTGTAAGCGTTAGCGCCCGCTGCTTCGCATCGACACATGGTTCCCTTTAGCGGGAGATGGTGTAATTTTTTCTCTGCCTTCCCTTTCGTTCTCTCTGTCTCCGTATTCGTTCTCTCGCCCGTCCGAGTTATTGCGTCCCACGCCGGAGAAATCTGCGCGCGCCGCGGGAGAGCGCACATGTTCGGGCAGCGAATCGGAAGATGAAGAAGAGGACGAAGAGAGCGCCGGCCGAGTTGTTGCGCGTTGCACGCGCTAGAAGGCGATCCATGATGATGATAGTTTTTGTGAACGCGTTACGGCATAACAGCTCCTCAGTAAAATGGCAGCGGCGTAGCATTCCACAGTTCGCAACTGCCGGAATGTTTTACGCGTTACCTTTGCTCTGTGCGGTGGGCTTCTTCTAGCGCACTGCGTGTATGTGGGGAAGCCATCTTCGGCGTAGCGATTTCGAGGCATTGATGTTCGCCCGGCGGAAGGCAAAAGCTGCAGCGGTGATCAAGCGTTAGAGTGTCCGCCTCCAATTTCGGGGGGTAGTGGGTTCGATACCAAGTGCCGCCAGGCACCCACCGGTATCCCTGGTGGGGAGAGAGGTGCCCCGACCTGGCACTCGGTGGTTTGGGTACTCATATATATATTCCCGCTCTCCTGCATCTTTCGTTCGCTTCTTCCGACGAGCTTGCGGTGCTCCCTTATCAGTTGCATAAATAAGGGCCTTTCTAAGCCACCATTCAAATGTAGTAAAATATTTACTACCCGGAACTACATTTCAAGAAAATGTCTTCAATTTCCACCTACACTTGTACTTGTGTACGATGATGTGCGATGAACGATGTCCAATTTCTGATCGAAGTAAATGTCAAGAAAAGCAAGAGAACTGTATAGACAAGGCACAAACAAATACAACATCATGAAATGACAATGAGCAAAAGAATAAAAACACAAGATAAATGAAAGTAAACAATAAAAAGGCAAGAAATAGATACAAATATTAAAAATGCAACATGGCACCAAATATATTGTGAAGACTAAAGAAACGTCACATTGCCTTCAAGTTAAATCCAATGATTCATTTGTAGGCCGAATTTTCGATTGTTTCAGGCCTTGAAGTTCATTAAGTGGTGTGTTTTTTTTTCCCTGCCAATGTAATAAAATATGTTTTATCAGCATGTAGAGGTGATTCTTACTTTCAGCATACTTGCGCAGCATGTCTTCTTTTTGTGCTAACGTGTTTGGTGTTATCTCCCTCTTTCTTGTTTTCTTTTATTCAGGATGCTCGTTGGAGCACCTCGAGCTCAGACAAGCCAACCAGGCACAAACCGATCCGGTGCTGTCTACCGTTGCCCTATGAGTACACGTTACGACGACTGCACACAACTTCCTGTAGAAAATGATGTCGCTGGTAAGTGGAAATGTACTGCCTACAATTAGCGGCACACGAGAGAGTGTGATGCATGCTTTCAGACAGAATTATTTAACATCATTAAACCATACTTAGGATGCTTTTAATGCTTGAATTCCCAGTTTGTGCAATGCTGGATTTCTGGAATTTATCTGTGTCATAAGGTTAAGGTTGCATGCAATAATTTTTGTATGATGCTGTTCATGAATGAATATGCAACCAGCTCTTAACAATGAAGAGAAAGAAAAGCAATATTTTGTGTGGATGTTTAGGCAGCGTGTCATTCAGTAAACCATCTATCCACTTTACCTTTTTTTTTTACAGCACCTGATAAAGAAGTGCTAAAAGATGACCAGTGGTTGGGTGTCACTGTCCACAGCCAGCGTCCTGGAGGTTCCGTTTTGGTGAGCTGTCTGACTCCCTGTGGACAAAAGGCTTCTCAGCTGATTTTTAAATCTTTCAAATTTATTTTCCTCTTACTTCGACCTTCCTACTGTTGATGCCAGAATGGCTAGACACATGCATTACCAAATCAAAATGTCAACCAGCTCTTTGAGACAGCCATGCTCAAGCGCACAAGGTTCATAGTTCCTGAAGGATGTGGTGCTGTAGCAGAGCATTCGGCAAGTGCAATCCACTTTTTATCCTTCTAATCTGCAGTGACTGTGGAAGCAGCATTTAGGTGGTATTGGAGATGATTTCGGCATACTTTGAAAGAGACCATGGGAGTCGCGTTCAAGTCGAGTTTTCGAGAAAGGACAATGGGAGTCGTGTTCAAGACAGGCAGTTGCACAACTGGATCAGCAGACATCTACATATCTATTTATTTCAATCATGGAGCATCGCTGAGATCAATCTGTACACAGGGCCATCCCTGTGTACAGATTTCTTTGGCAGAGTAAACTAAGCTTTGAAAATGTGTGTCAATACCCCTTCTAGCAGAGTGTGTTATGCAGTCATCCACATAAAGTGCGTCAACTATGTCATTTATGTATAGATCTGGCATTGAATAAAAGGGCACCTTTTTTTTCTTATTTGCCTTGTCAGTTTAACTGATGCCCTTCATTGCTTTGCTTAACTGGAAAACCTGCATTGATTGGCCCATTTACTCACTACTTTTCATGCAGAAAAGGGAGTGGTTTTGTCTTCTGTAAACTTCAGCCATGCCTCCGGTTCATAACTGGTCCTAACATTTAAGTTGACATATTTAACTAGGGGTGTGCGAATATTCGAGTTTCGAATTCGAATTGAATAATACGTAATCGAATAATTCGATTCGACTTTCGAATAATTCGACAGGGCGAATATCTGAAACGTGATAAAAGCCAATGGTGTAACTCAGGTAGGGTGGGTGGCTAAAACAAACGCTAACATTGTTGCAGGAGGCCTTTCGTTAAATCTCGCGCCGATATCCTGGTTCAAAGCGAGTGCATGTTTATTTTAAAGGTGATTATTTCATTTCCGCACGTAAAAACACATGAGAAAACTGTCAAGCCCTTCACAACTTCACTTCCGAAACGAAGGCACGGACTTCTTGCGTAGTTCTGTCACGTACGGCGCCAGCACCGTAAAACGTCCCACTTTGGCTCGCGATATCCTCCGTGATAGCCTTCAGATGTGAAAATTTGTTCACGCTGTGCAGTCGCCACTGTCTCACCGCCCCACTTCTTAAAAAACTCCCATCGTTCCCGCGTGCATTTGGAACGCTGCTGTGAACGGGTGCCTGAAGATATTTTGAGCCCGGACTACCCATGGCGATGAAGCACAACATTACCGTTGTCTGATGAGAGGTATTGTGCGACTACAGGGCAAAAAAAATACTAGTTATTGTACTCCCTCTGTTAGGAGTGGCACTGCCGACTGGAATGGCGGCTCTTTTATCACCATGTTTGTGCGCCCACAAAAGCTGAAAAAAAAGAAGAAAAAACCTGCATGTGGGTAATATAGCTGTCAGCACGCTGTAGCGTCTCTATTTTTCTTTTGTCTTGCCGTAACTGGCGGTACACGTTGCGTGTAAATATACTGTTCGATATTCAATTTGAATTTGATATTTTTGGCTATTATTCGGCACTATTCGATTCGAATTCGATTCGAGGTGAAATTTCACTATTCGCACACCACTATATTTAACGTTGCTGCATTCTGATTTCATCATTTTCATGTTCGTTCTTGTCATTGTATTGTTGTGCAGGCATGTGCCCACAGGTATGTCAACAAGGGTGAGACCTACCGTTGGGGCCGAGGTATCTGCTACACGCTTAGTCAGTTCCTAGACCTTCACCGGGCTTGGGAGCCTTGTGAAAACCGGCCTGTTGACAAGGCACACGAACAGTTTGGCTTCTGTCAGGCTGGAACCAGTGGTGTGATCTCAGAGGTGAGAGCGCCCTTTTTCTGTGACACAGTTTGCAACTACTATATACATCAGTCTTCACCGCGTGTTTCTGGAGTTTGTCAGGGCCCTAGATTGGGAAGAGTGAGGGGTAAGAGTTAATGGAGAGTACCTTAGTAACCTGTGATTCGCTGATGACATTGCATTGATGAGTAACATGGGGGGACGAATTACAACTCATGATTATTGAATTGGACACTGAAAGCAAAAGAGTAGGTCTGAAAATTAATGTGCATAAAACTAAAGTAATGTGGAACAGTCTCGGGAGAGAACAGTACTTTGCGATAGGTGGCGAGACACTGGAAGTTGTAAAGCAATGTCTACTTAGGACAGGTAGCAACCGTGGAGCCGACCCATGACAGCGAAATAACTAGAAGATTGAGGATGGGTTGGAGCACATTCGGCAAGCATTCTGAAATCATGGATGGTAGTTTACCACTATCCCTCAGGAGGAAGGTATATAACAGCTGCATCTTACCGGTACTAACCTACGGAGCAGAAACCTGGAGGCTTACAAAGAGGGTTCAACTTTAATTGAGGACAATGCAGCGAGAAATGGAAAGGAAAATGATAGGTGTTATCTTAAGAGACAGGAAGAGAGCAGAGTTGGTCAGGGAACAAACGGGGGTTAAGGATATCACAGTTGAAATTGTGAAGAAATGGACATGGGCCGGGCATGTAGTGTGTAGGCTGGATAACCGCTGGTCATTAAGGGTAGCTGACTGGATTCCAAGAGAAGGCAAACGTGGGAGGGGGAGACAGAAGGTATAGGTGGGCAGATGAGATTAGGAAGTTTGCGGGTACAACGTGGCAGCAGCAAGCACAGGACCGGGTTGATTGGCAGAACATGGGAGAGGCCTTTGCCCTGCAGTGAGTGTAGTCAGGCTGATGATGATGAAGATGAAACATCAGTCTTCAGTTTCTCTTCAAATGCAGCATAAGAAGTTTCTGTTCCAATTCTTAGTGCAAAAGCTTTCTCTTGGTGTTAGTTTTTCTTTTAATAATGCATTAAAGACCTAATAGCTCCGAAGGAGAGAGCTCGTGAAAAATCCATGACCAAACCTTTTTGCTTTTGGTACAGCAACCAGTATGGCAGTTTTGAATATCGAATGAAGAATTTCAAGGTAATAATACGTAGCTCAAGGGATTATGACTGAGTCACCTGTAGACTACATTTAACAACCTAGAAAGAATTGCACAGAGGTCTTGTAATGACTGTGCAATGCATTAGTAATTGACACCTCAATAATGAGACCCCTTTTCCCCCCCATTTTTTAAATAAATCTCTATATGGACTGCCTGTTAAACAGAATCTGCGAAGCTGCTCTTGTGTTGTTGCAGGACTCGACCATTGTTTTGGGTGCTCCTGGTCCCTACACATGGAAGGGAACCGTTTTCACCATTACAGTGCAGCGGACACTGCGTGACTGGGCTTGGTCTGTGAGTCCCTTCTTGGATGAAGAGGCACCGGTTGAGAAGTACAGCTACCTTGGTTAGTGCTTTCTGTTATCAGCTTTCTTTCAGGAAAGTTTGTGCCAATAGACGTCACTCTGAAGAATGCCACGGAGATCGACATAGTTTGTAGTTTGTAAGAAACTGTTTCCACATCTGGGCATGATCGTCTCTTTCGTTGCCAGTAAAAACTTCAAGCGTTCATGTTTGCTTTACTGTGCACAAAAATAAGCAGTACTGTGGAACCATGGCCTATCCTTTTTTGCAGAATAAATCCAGATACAGCACTACCGAACCCTTATACTACAAAACAATTGCTCGCAGAGATTTCGCAAGTGCTTGCCACCTACTTGCTTGTCGTTCAGCACTGGTCTCTGCCACACATAAGCTGGCATGTATTTCAACTTGAGGAAAATGTATGGTGGAAGTACCTCGTATATACCTGCTTGAATATTTCAGCACTGTACCTGACCATTTCTAAGCAATGGGCCGTGTTATGAGAGTGATGGAGTTGTTACTGTACAGGCAGGTAAAACCTGACAACAACCTAGAAGGCACCGTGGTCTCTCTGCATTCTCCAGCGGCCTCTTTAACACTGGTGTGATTCATGCATAAATACCTAGAGTGTAGCTACAATGCATTTAATGCCATGCTACGACATGATCTCGTATGTTTTAAATGTATTGCCATAGTTTCGAAGCTTATTAATGAAAGCTGATAAGAACAATGCGTTCGTTAATACAAGCTTTTCCTTGTAATGGCAATAATAATAATAATATATGGTGTTTAACGTTCCAAAACCACGATATGATTATGAGAGACGCCGTAGTGGAGGGCTCCGGAAATTTCGACCATCTGGTGTTCTTTAATGTGCACTGACATCGCACAGTACACGGGCCTCTACCATCTTGTAATGGCAAGGACCTCACAAAACGTTCAATGCATTTATTTTCTCTCCCATGTGAAAACCTTTGCAGATATTATTTATATACTTACATACTTACATTCTTACACTCATACTTGCATTCTTGTTTAGAAATGTTTGCCTACTTGCACAGCTTTCTGACTTGCTTTTCTTCCTCTACTGTGTAGTGTTTGGATAATGCCTGTGTTTTGTACGATGTGTTATTCTGATAATGCAGCTTTTCTCTCGCATTTATATTTTGTTTTTATGACATCCTGCTGTTGTTTGCAATGTACAGTGGTGTGACAGTGCATGTTTACATTCAAGCAGTACTTTTTGTTGGTCTAGTGTTTTATGCATGTTGATGGAAGGAATGAGGGGCCAACAGGACAAATGCAACAAGTGACACGGACAGGTGCTTGTCCCAAAAAGTGCCTGTCCATATCACTTCTTGTGTTTGTCTCGTCACCTTATTCCTTCCGTTAAGATGCATAAATTTGTCAGGCATTTTTTTTTTCTTTTTTTCCCTTATTACATACCACTCACTTTCCCACTGCTCGCCAACTCAAATTTGCACTAATAAGCATAACAAATACAATTCATCTGAGTGGCCATTCAATTTCATGAGTGATGTCTCCTGATACTTGTATTACTTTGCTGATAGATTTAATAATGACTGACATGTCTTGCCCTGAAACAAGCTGACATTTCATTTGCTTTCCTACTATCAAATCACCAGAGATCCAGGTTTTCAATGGTCATGTTTCTCAATGCTGGTCATATTCGTGGTTTGTGTCTTTGAGATATGTAAATTAGTTCACCTCCCTTGCTCAACAAAATGATTGGATAACACAACAGACTGAACCAAAGGAGAAAAAAAATAAATAATTCAGGTGTGAAATCAGCTTTATGATAAGTGCGCTAGCTGAAGTGTAGACAATTGAAAGTGCTTCTAAACAAGTAGGCCATTTTTTGCAGGCATGTCGGTAACATCAGGCAAGTTTTTCAACAACAATATGCAATATGTGGCTGGGGCACCTCGGTCAAATGGAACTGGAAAAGTGGTGTTCTTTGGCAAGGAGAAGGGGCTGTCAAACCTGCGCACTTTGCTTATTCTGAATGGAGAGCAGTTTGCTTCATCTTATGGCTACTCACTCACATCACTGGATCTCAACAAAGATGGGTGCGTAAACAGCAAGTACTTTACAGAAACATTTGAGCGTAAGCTGTTATGAGCTCACTACAGCAGCCAATATTGGTGGCGATTTTTTATGCCACAGCTTGTGTCCATCGCAGCTATTGCTCATAATTACACACAAAAAAAAAAACAACAACAACAACTGGGTACGAGCCAGAATTGAACCCAGGCATTCAGCGTGTTACTGGCATAGTGAGGAAAGGCATACCATTGACATTGACTACACCATTGGGGTCTGAACCTCCCCCTCGAAAATCGCATGTGTATATATACACGCCTATGCGTAAACGCACACACAAAAATAGGTAATTATTGCTGAAAACCCCTCTGGGAAAAATTTCTGGTTACACAACGGTAGTGTGGTAGTTAAGTATTCTACCACAGAGCCTCACATGGGCTTGAAACTGTTAAAAAAAAACACTACTGAGGCATCATGTTGGATGATGAATCAAATTAGCAGCTTTGCAAATATTGCATGGCATGGTGGAACCATAGAATTGCACCATGCACATTGCATAATGAGTGGGTGGTTTAAGGGGCCATAACACCCCATTTTTGATCACAAATTGTGTTGTGTGGTTTAATCCTTGTGTGCTCACAAACAAGCTGATGAAATTTTAGTGCACTTGGTCATACACTTTATGTATAATGTAATATTTTTATAAACATGCAAATGGCCTGGTAGTCAGGCTACATTGACGTGCTCGCAAGCCATTACTTAACAAACTGCTTGCTGTACGTGTGTTCGCATTCTGGCAAACAATTTCGTTGCATGGTCAGCTGAGCATGCAAACAAGATATTTCAGCTTTATATTCAAGCTTGCCATTGAAATTAAACTATTTGCAGTGGCTGAAACAATGCCAATATGGCACAGCAGTAACACCCTGACCACATGTGGCAAGGTGCAATCAGGGCCCCTTTAAGGCCTAAAATATTGAAAGAACTACCGGAAATCAGTATGTTAATCAAGTAAAAGCACAAAGTTTACAAACTTGAAGCTGTGCATGAAAAACACCTGACATATCTGTAAACTGCATTGGTTAGAGTATTTAAAATGAACAATTGTCTGTATGAATTGACTATGTGAATTTGTTACAAAATTTCCAAGAGTTTTATGGAAGTCTACCTGAAAAAATATTTGCCACATATACTTTGAAGCAGAATAGTATACATCAGTTTTGGTCGGCTTTGGATGTAATATTGGTTCCAGTTAATTGAATAATATTATTTTCATTGCTCATAGACTTGTAAACTTGATAGTTTATATCAGCAATTGCATAAAACAATTGTAAACTGTTCAAAAGCCTAAATAAAAAATCCAGCAGACCCCATGTATTGTGAGAATGGATTTCATGCGAAGCAGTCAGCGAGTAGCAGCCTATGCCAGATTTTTTGCTTTGAATCAAGCGTTACGAGGTGGATCGACATCCTTTGGTAAATTTAGTATTAGGCATATTGTTGGCTTGGCAAGCAGGTTGACTACACCATTGTGAAGAGCAGATGTCTGATGTAACATCGGCACTCATGTTAAAGTGATGCCAGTTTTACTGCAACGAAGTGCATGCTACGGTTCGATGATGCGCATATCGTAAGTAGCGCTCATTTGTGTATAGCTGCGCTTGACGATAACATGCAGAGTGAATGTTTATTACGTTGTTATAAAAGTGCATCGCCAAAACGATAGCCAATTGGTGTTGTCTTGGCATGACTCTTGCATTGGGTCTTTTTCCGAAGCAGTTTCAAACACAAGCGTAGCTCTGTGGAAGAACACTTGACTGCCACGTGAATGCCTGGGTTAAATTCTGACTCGAGACAATATTTATATGCTTTGATTCTATTATTATTTTCTTCTCATTGCCAATGCCATTGCAACCGGCACTGTATGTTCAACATGAGCTCCCTAACGCTTTCACGTTAAGACTTCTCAAGTCTATCCTCACTGTCCATGGGCTGTTATTGACTCTGAATCACCTTTGTGATGTACCCGTATACCGCAGAGCGCATAAAGAGGGTATGTGCTACCCGTGACTCATGGAAAGGGTCTCGTGATGTATGTGACAGGCAAGTCGCATTATTCGTGTCGTGACCTGCACATCGTGTTCATCATAAACTTACCTCCTTCTATGCCAATTTTCGTTTACACCAAGCAAAGGAGACAACCACGAGGGCACCCAGGTATAGGCGGCTAGATAGATGGATGCTTTTAGAGTATAATGTTCGGCGAGTTAGTGCATAGCTTAACAAAATAACAAAAAGAAAGGAAAGAGTTTCTATCCTGTATTCTCGCATTTTTCTTCCTTGTCCTCGGTTGCGCCACAAATATTTCGTTAAGGCGGATGGACGGACAGACGAAAAGAAAGAAACAAAGAGTCAAAGTGCCGTTGGTTCACTGAGACATTTGAAAAATTGGCTTCTTACAATCGCTAACCTTGGCGTTTATTTCTAAATGCAACAAACTTCATCAAATTCATTTCATTGTTGTTTCAAATTTTAACCCCCCATGCTAAAGCTTCCTCTTATTCACCCAAGAAATTGGTCGGCAATTTCAGTTCTTCTTCAGCATCTGATTGTTCATGAAAGAACAATGCCTCCTTGAAAAGGAGTTGTGTCATAGGTCTCAGTGTAGATATGTTTAAATTTGTTGTTGACAAAGATGCATGGCTTCAACATTTCTTTTGCGATAATACCTGTGATATATTGAATGCGTCAGTAATTATTTGCTAGAAGGTGAGTGAAAGAAAAAAAAGAAACGTTCTTTTTCCTCTATGTTTCCACTCATTCACGCTGTGTTTAAGCAGTATTTGCAGATATACTCATTAAATAAAGTTGAAAAACTTCGCAGGATTGTGTTAGCTATGTATGCCCACATTTTTTTTAATGTGCATTTTCTGAAAGGTATATTCTGTTGCAGACTAATTGATCTTGTAGTGGGTGCTCCATTCTATCATGGCAAAGGTGAAGGAGGTGCCATATACATCTACCTCAACTCAAAGAAGGTAGCTAAGTATACCAACTTATTATGTTTTGCGAGAAACAATAAATGAATTAGCGATTTTATTTTTTAAATGCCACCAAATGTCCTCAGAGTGGTATTTTCCACCATCGTTTCTCCTTTTTCGCATCACATTAGGGCATCTCCAAAGACACTAAGTACATCAAGCTTATTGGGAAAGATGAATCCAGGTTTGGATTTGCTCTGTCATCAGCTGGAGATGTCAATCGTGATGGATATCCAGGTAAGTGATTTCCCTAATTGTGCGTGCAGTTATGAGGCATCTACTCTACTTTATATTGCAGGATGATATTTGATTATGTGCGATGTGCAAAGAGCTGTGATTTGCGATGAGAATGTACGTGCATATTTTTTATTGTTTATGTCTCGTAGTGTTCTTGGAGATTAACAAATTAAGTTATTAGATTTTACCTTTGTACCAGCGTCTGTCAAGTTGCAATGTCACATTCCTCTTGGTGCGCACTGGCTGCATGCAATGGAGCCACGTATCTAATTGGATTTCGTTATTCAACTTCACTTTCAGATCTTGCTGTTGGTGCACCATACGAAACTGGGGGGTGGTGCCATCTACATATATTTGGGATCAGCAGATGGCATTGTCAAGGAACCATCTCAGGTAAGCACGTGTATACTCCACACTTGACCCTGTGTATAACATATATGTGGCCAAGAGAAAATACTGGTAAAGCGAAACTGGCATGATTGTGTTTTATATATTGACACAGTCATAGCCGTTCTCTGACAGCTTGCAAACACATGACTAACAGAGACTCATTTTTCTCTAATTTATGTGCCACAGAAACTAGATAAGCGCATAGCCTATTTTAAGAAAGCAATCCTCAAATTCATGTTACACCTTTTGGCTGGGTAATGTTAAGTGATTGGTGAATGTATTAGAATTACAGGAAGTTGAGCTGGTTTATAGAAATTCATCATAGAAAAAAAAAAGAGGTGTGCAAACATGGGCACAAGGGAAGGGAAAAAGACAACACAAATACTGAACTTGTGTGCTTAGCACTTAGAATGCATTGCGGATAAAATTACAGAACCATGAGATGATGTTTAAGGTTCTTAGTTACCGCCTGCTGATTAGCTGGTTATTAGCACTGTTACCAAACAACCTTCCACCAGTACTTTTCTAATGAGCCTTTTTTATTGCGTGCAAGCTTGGCCATGTTGTCAAGAATACCACATAATGCTCTTGCCTCCCTTTAGTGGTTATGGTTCATTTGTTTAGTAAGCCAACAACTTCACTACCTTCAGTCAAGTTTCAGGCACATTTTTATTGCAGTACTGTCACTCTGCGTCTTTTTGGCATCACTTTGTGAATTGCACCTGTTAAACTTTTATTTGTACAGGTTATACGTCCACGAGACCTGCCAAACGAGATAAAGGATAGGGTTAGCACACTGGGCTACTCCCTGTATGGAGGCATGGATTTGGATTCCAATGGCTATCCTGACCTTCTTTCGGGCAATTATGAAGCAGATAGTATAGTCCTCTTCAGGTGAGTTTATATTCAGGTGCTATGTCCGTCATCATTATTGGAAAGAATGTGTATTGTGCTGTGGTATGAACATACAGCAGACTTCTCTTAAGATAAATATGTTGCAGAATTATCTGACATTCTGACAAGCATAGAAATTGTTTGGTTAGTCAAAGATATGACTGTTCAGTTTTCTTACACTAATACTTGACTAATACTTGATGTTACCGAGCTACAGCAGTAGTCATCCTCCCGTCCACTTTATGGGGTATATATGTGCATTTAAACTTGGGAGTGTAAGTCAGCGCCGCTGGTACCCATGACGGCGAGTGTGCAACACTCTTTTTTCGCCTGTTGGCCTTACGTGTGTCTAACGTCTAACAAAGAAATACTGTGTCTAACAAAGAAAAACGGGCCCTTTCAATTTCCACTTGTACAAACCAGTGTTAGGCTGCACTAGTGGCTGAATGTTCAGTGCTGTTCCGTACTGCTTCTCTTACAGTAAGAGATGAGAGCTTGTAGAGGAGAACAAGGAACCCCAAAACACAATCATATTGATCTGCTCTCAGCAGTGATGCTTCAGCCTAATGAAGCAGTGTTACACTGCATAGGTGAAGGGGCCTGCATATCACTTGCGGTTAGACGTGCTAACCGAGCTTAAGTGTTTAGCTTAAGATTTTTGAGGCTACAGTTCTCTGAGCCTTTATTATAAATAACTGTTTCTTTATTTCTGCACGTAGGGCTCGTCCAATCATCGACATCAGTACCAGAGTAAAAGGGACACTGCAGAACATAGACCCTGCTTTGCAGGGCTGCCCAGATGACCCTGACAGTCGTTACGTGTGGTTAGTATGCATGGCTCTTGTACATGCTGAATGCTTCTTATGTTAACATGTCAATTTCGTTGATAAAACCTCTGTGAATAAAATAATTCAACTAGGCATGCATTATATTAATTTTTTTTGTAGAACAGAAAATCGCTTTCACATGGAGAATATTCACCTTCATAAGGTTTGTATTAGGGGGGCACAAATATTCAAAAATTGAGGTATGAATTGAATATTCTTTGCTATTTGATTTGTATTCAACTTGAAAATTCCCAATTCATATTTTTTTATGTTAATTTATTATTATTATTATTTTTTTTTTTGTGTGTGTGTGAGAAGATAGCAGTACTCATTTGGGGCTAAAAGGAGAGAGAATGGTGGAAGTGGCAACTGTTCTAAATTGTTCTGATACGGCAAAGCTGTGTCTGACATGTAGAAGCTCCAGTTTCTCAGTGAACGGACAGGCAAATAACTTAGAAGTTACCGCTTAATAATTTTTAGTCATTCATTGTGAATTCCTTTTAGCCAGCCTAATATTTGTCCAAACTTTTTCAGACAATTTTTTTTTAATTTGGCCAATGCACAATGTTACTATCCCTCCAAAATAGTTTTCAGTGCTGTAGCATCATGCCTGTATTTTAATGTGAAGCAGTCTCTGTGATTTCTGCTTAGTTTTCTGTAAAAAGTGCCTGGCCCTTTTCGTACATCAATCCTGAAGGCAGCTCTCTAAAAATGTAGGTATCCCAAAAGTAGCGAAACTTAAAAGTGTTGGCCATTCTTGCGGGTATGGTGCCCACAAAGATGGCCTGGGTATGTGCCTCACTTCACTGAGACTCTTTGACCTCTGGGTATCATAAGCATAACAAATACCATATGCTGCAATTTGCATCAGTTTAAGACTCACCTTAATAGCATTACCTGTTCACTGCAGAGCAGTCATAAAAATTATAAGAACAGTTTTGTACCATATAGTGAATTGTTTCCATTACGTGAATATCAGCTGAAGTTGAGGCTGCTTAAATTTGTTTTAATCCTTTGAGGCGCTATGTACACAATTCTGTACACCACTTGATTTTGTTATTTGTATCAACTAGGTCCTGAGAAAGAGCAAGATATATCAAGCTTTGGATGAATTGAACCTCCTGCATAATAAATTTGTCTTCATTTAAGGGGAGATGCGAGTCGAAAAACGCAGTTTTTTTCCAAAATTACATAATTTTCGTTTTTATTTGCTTTAACAAGTTTAGTTTCTCTAGTTTCATGACAAAAAAACTGAATATTGTAATTAAACTCGAAGTAGGTTAAAATGGCTTTTAAAGAGCGCTAGGTGGCTACTAAAAAACTAAAAAGTGCTCATTTTCTAGAGTCTCCTGGAAATCGTCACCTGGCTGCTTGCCATTGCATTTCGCATGAGGGGTTCACTAAAGCCACATGCTCAAAATAACCATGATTTCCAAGCTCTCATGATGAAATAAATCATCTTAAATAACATATCTTTTCGGTATGGATGACCTTTCACTTATACCTTTAAAATGCGTTTTTCTCAAGATCTATTTTTGGACAACTTCTCGAGTTTGTACACGTTGTTTTTGGTGCTTCTGATAGCCCGATCGGGCAGAAATTTTGCCAACATATTCCTTAACATGTGAAGAGTGCAAGTATTTCCTTTAAAACTTGATGTCCCCTGTATAATTATCATTAACCTAGAGTAAGCAATTAGTACGGGCTGAGGATCCTAAGAATTCTCGCATTACAATATTTCTTGACCATCAAAATGATTTATACGCACTTTCTTGATAGTTATTTGCATTCTAGAGTTAATGTGGAGCAATATGAGCCATTAATGGCTCAGAACCGTAAAAGTTTAGTGGCGTAAAAAGTTTGTACAAAACAAACTATACTTTACACATTGTCCTGGCACAAAACGAAAACTGTGCAACTCACTTTAAAACTAATTACATATTTGAAATCAGCATAAAAGCCTATATATACAGCGAAAATTTGATTGCCCTAGGCTACAGATTAACGCAACTTTTTTGCCGACTCGCATCTCTCCTTAACTTCATTTTGAAGTGTAGTGTTGCAAATGATCTTTGCTGAAGGTACTACCACGTTCGACGAGTCGTTTGACGTGCCGCTTCCTGCGATCCATATGAAAATTATAATTTTTCTTTGCTCAAAATGGACATAACCAAAAATTAATTTGCACTGTATTTTTACCCTAAGATTACATTCTATTCATGCTGAAACGGAGCATGAATGGCTTCATAATAAATATATATTTTATTACAACTTAATTGTGATTATTTACAATAACACACATAAATTAACATATTATGACATTATTTTTGTTGCAACAGAATACTGAGTGCCTTGAAATAATGTTGTGTTGATTTTACACATTTACAGACAGTTTTTAATTGGTGGCACCTGAAAGGGTTAAGCATGCCTAACACCACACGTGCATCTAATGACAAGCTATTTTTTGTTTTCATTATTTTCATTCTCATGGTGCTGTAGGTAAATGAAAGGTGTTTCTCATTTGCAAGTTGCTGTGTTGACCAGATGTCAATTTGTGAATGGCGCTTGTGTGTATATACTTTCAAACAAGTGATGCAAATGATTTCAATAAGGAACTTTCTTTACCAAGCACACCTCACACAAACTCCACATGAAAAGATTAAACTCAATATTCAGAGGTTCTTTTTTTAAAATCTTTTAGTGTTTCCTTACTCAAATATGTACATATAGTTTTTATATTAGAAGTGACATCCTAGGGATCTGCTGCCAACTCGTATTTTAGTATTGCTGAATTGGTTTTGTGTAGTTTCCTGTTTCTGCTTCTCCTTCTGCTGTTTTTCTTTTCCCCTTCTTCATTGATGGGAGTTTTGAATTCTAGTATCTAGTAGTGCTGAGAAAGCTTGTATTTTATAGCTAGCAAGCTGATGTGGACAATATTAGAAAACATTTTTAGAGGTTATAATGTACCATAATCGGCCTTCACTGATCCCCGCACAATTCCTCTCTCACTTCGAGGGAGAGAATGAGCCTGTATAACTTTTAACGCGATAGTGTTAAAGAGCTCGTTTCGCAGAAATTCCTGTGTCGACATCGGTGTCAACGTCAGTGTTGTTGGTTGTGAGCAAAAAATCTTCATCTTGTCCGTGACCAAAAAATCGAGAAAGATGCAAATAAAATAAATAATAACAATGTTCAGTTCGAGTGACAATCAAACCCAGGCCGTCTGCGCGGCAAGCAGGTGTTCTATCATAGAGCCACGCCATTGCTGGAAACTGCTTTGGAAAAAACACTGTAGGAATGTCCTGTAGTGGGAGGAGTCTCCTTAACGCATGCAATATTGCGTGGCAGAAGCATAGAATTGTGCCAGACGTCAAAACATGCAAATTGTGCAATGAATGGGTGTTTTAAAGGCCCACCCATTGCAAAGCGCTCAGACATATTTAATCATCATCAGCTGCAAAAGCATCAAAAAAGTTAGCAGCTGCGTAGGTTCGCATGTTGCATTACGGACGGAGCCCTTTGCTGATTTGCAAAAGGAAGAATTGTAGCGTAGTGGGCACTTAACTGTACTTGCCGTAGGCATTCTGGGATAGTTTGAAATGGTCGATGTTACATGCACAGTTGTTCGTTTACTTACGGCGTGGTTGAGGCATGCAATGAGAACCGAAGCCAGGCTAGCAATTGAGAAGGCGATGTGCCCGATTACGTTATCGTGCTCTACTCTTGAAAGCGAACTCAAGTGTCTGCCAAGCTTTTGTCTCCCTTGAGCATTTTACAGCACAAAGACTGATGAAAAAAAGCTGGTCTCTAGGGAATTCTGTGCTGAAATGTCTCTCTGTAATACTGCATGAGCTTGCCTAATGTGTGGTGGGTAATATTTGCTTTTCCCCACCTTTACTCTAGCTTCTCCTTCGAAGCCTGCTTCCAGTTTCTGCACAGCACTATGCCCAAGCTGCGAAATGGCACTGAGGCAGCACTGCTGCTCAACTACCGCATTGAAGCTGAGACGTTCACGGGCAAGAAGTATTATCGTGTCCGCTTTAATGCATCTGCCAACTCGGAGCATCCCAACATTGTGGAGCGGGAACTGGAAGTTCCATGGTATGCTGCAGGCAGGGAACAGTGTTCAAAGGAACTGGTCTACCTCAAGGTTGGTCATTCTTAAGCATGCAGAAATGCAGAATGTTGTTTACAGAAATTCATAGCATGTGCAATGCTTTGTTCGTGACATTGCACATGGCAGAGCAAGTAAATAATAGCAGACACAAAGCTTTCAGTGATCCTGTTTTGAGTGCATTAAGTTGCTTGACATATGCAGCATTGCTTTTGTTGCTTCACAAGCTGCAGAAATGAAAAAGAGGGAAGAACTGCATTAGAATATAGCCATTGAAGTATTGTGACCTGAGCACTATACAATACTAAATTTTGAATGTGTACATTGAAGTGTTTTGGCTTATAAGTATCACGTGGTCACCATTAGCAAAAGCCATTTATCTTGTTGTGTTGATAAAGTATGAGTATTCTTACAATAATGCTATTTTCTTTGTTGCTTCTTTTTGTCATGTCTTATGTTATATTGATACGGTCTTTACATAAATACGGAAGCTGTTCCCAAATAGAATACTGTTTCTTAACTTCTTGGTTTTTTTTTTCCCTTTGGGCTGTCATGTGCTGCCATCATCCTTATGAACAAGTACTCCTACATTTTTTAACAGCTAATGATGAGGTATATCGGAGGAAAATTGTTGAAAATTGGCATGCTGCCTTTGATTATAGATTTATACATTCTCTAGACATTTTTATATGCTGCGGCTGAATATATGGCTTTTCATCTCCATCTTCTTCTTGGTCAAGTAATAGTACCTAGCAGTGTGACTGTTTCCTTTTACATGTACTACCTGGCATTCAGAAGTGTTGTAGCTCGGGCGAGTTGGTCATCCATGAACTTAGCTTGTATTAGCATGGTACATATACGAAAGAAACACGACATGTCGTGTTTCTTTCGTATATGTACCGTGCTAGTACAAGCTAACTACCTGGCATGTAGCAACATTGAGTAACATGGATCACAGGTTTTTTCAATGTGTAATGCTATATAATGTGTTATGTACTACATGAATTCATTTTCCAGGACAAATCTGACATTCAGAGTGCGATAAAGATGAAACTCAGCTATTCGCTGGTTCAGAGGGTACCTCGACTCCCAATTCCTGGTGCCTCTCTGCCTGACATTGATCGCTTTCCAATCCTGAACCAGAAGGAAGCCTCTAGGGTCTTTGAGGTGAGAATGTCATGCACGTACAAGAGCCTTATTTGCTTAACTGCTTCTTGAATCACAATAATGTTCATGAAATTAATGAGTAAAAATTATGTGTAATTCGTATGTAGTAATAATCTTATGTAACTTTTAGTTCTCTCATTCAGTAATCAGAGCTCAAGAAAGGTTTAGTAAGCTTGGATTTCTTTTTCCCATGTTGTCCCAAAATTATGTTAAACTGCGCAGTGAACCTGCATTAAAGATGTAAAGCTTAAATCCAAATAATTTTAAAAGTTGCATGAACTGGTTCAAAGGCACTTACTTACAACCAAGATTTACATAAGAACGCTGTTTTCTCTCTAGCTGTAGGAAGCTGACTTACCTTTAAATTTAATTTATTTGGCTTGATGATGCGCACACACACACACCGCACGCGCACACGCGCGCGCACACACACACACACACACACACGCACACACGCACGCACACACACAGACACAGACAGACAGACAGACAGACAGAATGCCTAGACAGACTTTTTCACCTTCGAAGTCCCCTTCATTCTCACTTCAAAGTTTCTAATGCTGCATGGGATTGTTCTGCGAGTTTCTGGCATAGCATATTTGTAGTACTCTTTGTTCTAATTAAGGAGAGTTCCGGCGGGGTGCTTAAGTTTTAATGCGATATTATGGGCATACTTTATCTACAGTTCCACGTGCTGCAGTGGTCTGTGGGAATTTTGATGAGAATGCTTGACCCATATCCCGGTATATCCCAATTCTGTTGCTCGAACACAGCAACAGCTAATGTTGAAGAAGTTGCCAAAATTAACTACGGAGTCCGTTATTACCACGAATTTCAAGGAGCACATATTAATTTCAGGCTCATAAAACCCATTATTGAACTCTGCATAATATTAACTGCCCGTGAGCCATCATTCTAACCATTCTCTCCATAAACCACGACAACGGAGGCATTTGCTGTACTGAGCACAGTGTCATCAGAAAAGTCCTTTCGGATAGTAAACTGAATGAGCAGAAATTTCGCTCAGCCTGTGCTGCCAGTACTGTAACTAAACAGTCAGGGAAAGCCAGATTCGTTTTCTAGTATGAAGAGAATTTCGAGGAAATGTTAGGTGGCTCGAGGTCACGGGACTAGGGCAGCTTTGGTCTGTCTGCAAAAAAACTAGAACGGTGACTTAATTTTGTCTTTTTGGGTATTCTAAGTGAAGTGAACATGCATTCTTGTGGGCATAAATTGATTTCGTTAAACATGTGGTACAACTTCTTCAGCTTGGAGACTTAAGAATTTGTGTTCGAAAATGTGTCACTGATGACTGCTTCAAAAGGTTGTTGTGCTGCTCCAGAGTGAGCTTATCGCTTCTTCAGAAGCTGTGCTGAAATGGCTTTGGTCAATTATATTATTGCACCTATGAAAGCCCACGACTTGAAGCGATGAAAGAACTGACAAGTTATGCTATCTGATGCGGTACAACTGTATGAAGTTTAAAGTGTATGCGAGTGCAAAACTGCCGTTCACTGCTGTATGTGTGTGGTTTGTGGCTTCTGATGGCTGTGCATTACCATAAGTATCATGTCGTTATAAAAAAGAAGTAGTGCATTATACATTGTAATTTCATTTGGGCAGTAATGATAATGTCTTGTTAAATGTGGTCTGTGCGATATCAAAGTGGCTTTTTTTTGTTTGTCTTTCGTATCCTAGGCACGCTTCCTCAAGAACTGCGGGAGCAATGACATTTGCGAAAGTGATCTCCATGTCCAAGCTAAATTGCTCCTGCCCAAGTAAGTGCATGAGCAAATCCGAGTTATATTGTACACTGGTCACAGCATACTTTGACTACTGATTTTTGATGGTCACTGTAGGCACTGAAGCCTGACAGCACTGTTGTGTCAATGTAACATGTTGAAAATTCAGTAACACGATTGATTTTTACCGATTGTGCTGGGAACACACACAGCTTTATTCCTACCACATTGCAGCTATCATGGAAGCTCCCCAAATCTCTGGGTTGCCTCCCTACATTAAAAAAAAGTGCTATACATGGATGCCACGGTTATCCAGGCCAATTACACGTATTTGCCGAGGCCCATCTACGTATCTCATAGCAATGAGAAAAAAGCATGACTGATCACTAAAGAAATTGAGTTTTGGTCTGTCTATTTAGCTCACTTAATTTCATTTTTTGGAGCTACTGATATTTTGACTTCACACAGGTTCAGGCCAATAGCCAGGAAAGTTTCAGTCTCGTTAAATGCGCGCATTGAATCTCTTTTCAGGGAGGAAGGTGTTCCTGTGCTGTTCCTTGGTGAAGAACATGTCAACATGTCAGTGAGAGTGCTCAACCGGCGGGAACCAGCCTACGATGCTGCTCTGTACATCTTCCACTCACCTGCATTAAGCTATGTTGGCCGCAAGCTTCTGTCCACAGTGAGTCAAGAAAGATACGGCTTGTGCAGTCTACCTTTGGACATACATACTACTTCAAGTACCTTTCTCTAGTGTAGATACATACTGGTGTTTTTGCACGTTCCCTTCACATTATAATAGCCAATTGACCGTAATATGTAGGTACTTGGCATCCAGCTTATTGTGATATGACTGCTGCATCATTACATAATGGTGACCTCGCATAGAACATGCCTTCGAAATATAGTGTAGTTCTCATGAAGCTTTCATTATGAAAGAATTTGAAACAAGCTGCTTAATGAAAAGGTTATGTTTAGAGCAGAATAACATGTTTGCATGTCCTATATTTGTTAGTGTGATTAGAACTTTTTAGGAATTTCACACCCGCCCCGCTTCCTTCCTGTGAGCAATTATTATGTACCGGCGTATTCCCTGCACACATACTACGTACCTTGTCTCCAGCACAACCTTATGGTATCACTTGAACTGCAGTTTTTTCTCGTGTCATTCTCGTTCCATCGTGACTGTTAATTATACATGCTGAAATCTCTTACAAGCAGATTTTCTTGTTCCATTTTATGTATTTTGATGATATCAACAAAATGTTAGCAAGAATATTAGGGTAGCACTTACTGCAGGATGATCTTAAAAGTAACCTGCAATGCTACTAAGTACATTTTAGGGATGTAGAAGTAATTGACACAAGTTGAATCGATTCTTCCTTGCTTTGATACTCTGCAGCTATTTTATCAGTTATGCACGTTTGAAAGCCTGGATGGGGTAACTGCATGGCAATTCCTGTAGCTGTCTTGCCACCAAGATTCAGTACGCTTTGCTGATGTAGCAGTCGGAACAATATTGCGGGGTAGTTCCAGTTGGTGCCTCCTGGGAATAAACACTGCAGTGCATAATAAAGCAAAAAGGGGGGAAACAAAACACAAAGCTGTCTTTATCGCCTCTTGGTTATCTGTTCCTTTTTCAACCTTTTTCAACTAGAACAGTACTTAATCTCAAGTATGAGTAGACACACATTAAAGATGTTCCTTGCTTAGGTTATATGTAAATACCTGAAACTCTTTGGATCTCTTAGAGCTTGAGTGTAGTTGTTGCATAATGATCTTAAGTAATCTGTTCTGCCACAGACTTGATGCACTTGTAGTATTCATTTAGCATTCATTGGTGCAAATTGAGTGTATCCCTTTCTTTAGATTCTCTGCAACTGTAGACTCTCATGCATCTTTCAGGGCCTGGATGTAGTTGATTGTGTTCCTCAACCTACGCATGTTAAATGTGAGCTTGGAAATCCTCTAAACCAGGGCGAGGTGAGTGGTCATCTTCAGTGTAAGCATAACTGCAAAGGATATCCCTGTTTCTATGTTTAATTTGAACATATAAGTTGTGCAGTTGGTATTAATAAACACAGATTTCCTTTTCTTTTCTTCGTTAGTGTTCTAGTTACTTATGTATCTGGAGAAACATAGGACATCAAAACATCATTGAAAGATGGGCACCAGTTATTCACCACAACTGAACAGTCATTTGTGCTTTGTATACTAGTCCTCATGACGCTGGCTGGCATTTATTGCATGAAGTCATTTGGTGTTTTTTTACAGATTGAGATACTTCTTCGGTTTAATACTCGTAGTGAGGCTGATGCTGAAACTAGCCTGAAATTTGCCATCAAGGCTAATACGTAAGTATTGTTATCCTAATTCTCGTTAAGAGCCCTTGGGAGTGCTATCATTTGAAATGCTTCCTTTTGCTGTCCTTCTAGTACAAGCCAAGAAGTGAGCCCTCAAGAAGACCTGGCCATTAACGTCAATGTTGTTCGTGTTGCAGAACTTGAACTCAGAGGGTAATTACTTTTTTTTTAATTCTTGGATACTTGACCTGTAGCTCCCACAGAAATTTGTTGCATGTAGGTTAATCTTTCTTTTAATATTTTTGGCTGATTAAATCTGTGTGAGTGATTTTGTAGTGAAACAACACCAAGACTTGTACACCTATGCTCACCAAGGAAGTTCTAAAATGGAGCACCTTTTGTTTTGCAGAGCCACACAGCCAGAACAGGTTTGGTATGGAGGTGCTGTTGTTGGAGCACATGCCATGAAACATTTTGATGAAATCGGCAGCAAGGTTACCCACACTTACCAGGTAGGGCTTTCTCCTTCACCATTTCCTGCTGTTAATGCGTTAAATCTTGAGCAGTACCACGTAATGATATGTGCTTGAGCTTGCAAAGTTATGTTGTAGCCTAGAAAGAACATGGCTTTCTTTTCTTCTGACTGATGTCGTTACCTTTTAGTATTTGTTCCATTTCCTACTTGGCTAAAAGGAAGCGATAATCCTTAATGGCGGTTTTCTTTCCATTGAGATTTCCATTGAACTAGAGGTACAGGGCTGGTCAAAAGTTCCCAGGCCACTATCCCATGTATACCTATGGAAGCGCGGCCTGGGAACTTTTACCCCCCTGTACATATTGCCCTCGACCCACTACATGCAGGTGGCATTATCCCCCCCTTCCAAAAAAAAAAAACAAAAACGAAAAAACAAAAGGGAGAAAGACAAAAATGCCCCCCACCTCCCCGAAGGGAATCGTGAGGAAATGCGAATGCATTTCTTGCGCCGACACCGACTTCAGCCAGCGAACGGTCGAGAGTGAGGCACGAGCGGACGGGAGAGTGGGGGCGCAGGGAGGAGAGAGAGCGAACAGCGAGAGAAGGAGCGGCGAAGCACTGCACCTACCCTCTCCTCAACCTATCCTCCTCCTCCGCGGACGCCGCCGGATGCGCCTGACATAGCCCGACTAAGAAATGCATTCGCATTTAAAAAATAGCACCGCCTCGATGCTACAACATAGGCGCTTGGAAAGTAAAGAAAAGAAAATGGAAAACCCAGATAAGGGGTAAGTATAACAAAGAGTGTGACAATAAAAAATTTGTCGATGAACGAATAAGCGAGTTCACAAAAATACATGAAACGCATAAACAAAGGCCGGTGAACGATGAAAGAAAGTTACGAACGCACAATGTACGGTTTCAATCGCACAACATGAACTACGTCCGGACTCAGTCGTGTCCTGGTCCGTGCCTGCGATGTTGTGTCCGGGACCACTTCCTAGTTCACGTCACTGATGCAGCGTAGCACCTTATACGGACCAAAATACTGGCTCAGTAACTTTTCACTGAGGCCACGGTGCCAAACGGGCGTCCACACCCAAACTTGTTCTCTGGGGTTGTAGAACACTTCCCTGTGGTGGATGTTGTACCGTCGTGCGTCTGCCTGCTGCTGCTGGCCGATGTGCAGTCGCGCAAGCTGCCGAGCTTCCTCGGCACGCTCTGCAAATTCCTCAGCATCAGTTGTCAGCTCGTCGGCGTCTTGACACGGAAGCATAGAATCCAGCATGCTCTGCACTTTGCGGCTGTAGAGAAGCTCAAATGGCGTGAATCGTGTGGTCTCTTGTACGGCGGTGTTATACGCGAAGGTCACTTAGGCAAGACCCGGTTCCCATGTTTTGTGCTGCACGTCGATGTACATTGCGATCATGTCTGCGAGCGTCTTATTCAGTCGTTCAGTAAGTCCGTTGGTTTGCGGATGGTACGTAGTCGTCTTTCGGTGTCTGGTGTTGCTTAGCTCAAAAACTTGGTTCATAAGCTGTGCCATGGATGCTGTCCCTCTGTCCGTTATAACACTGGAAGGAGCACCGTGACACAACACGATGTGGCGCATGAAGAATTGCGCTACCTCGGAAGCTGTGGCTCGTGGTATCGTCTGCGTCTCAGCGTAGCGGGTTAAGTAATCTGTCGCGACGATCACCCAGATGGGGAAATGGCCTGAGAATGTCCATGCTGACTTGGTCGAAGGGCATGCAAGGTGGTTCAATTGGCTGAAGTAAGCCAGTCGGCTTAACAGATGGTTGTTTTCGGCGCTGTCATTCGCGACAGCCTTTAACGTACTGTTTGACGCTCGCCGAAAGTCCGGGCGTGGGAATCGTATCGTCGACTTCCGGAGGCAAATCCCTGATTCGGCGGCTGGCCCAATGCACGGTGTGTTTGACTGGCACTGGACTTGTGGGGCGGCTCCCTGGAGGGGTCTGGAACATGCGCGAGGGCTACCCAGCGCCTCCACCAGTTTGTCACGCGACTATATATTACAGGTTGGGATGTTGTGTTCAAGCCATGAAAATGGAGATTTATGTAGTTGAGTTGCTCATTTTTCTTTCTTTTTGTTCTGAAAAAGCATGACTGAGGTTACAATAAATATGAAAACTTTGCTATTCAATGTAATGCCATGGTTATTCTGTCCAAACAAGAAATGAGGTTAACAGGAAGATGCAGTCTTGAATTGACCGGCAATTGTTGTCAACCTCTGTTGACTGCTTTTGGCGTGTGTCGCAGTGCTCTCTTTAGTGGCCACATGCATAGTTTCATTTTGTGTGCAGTATTGTTACATAAATAAAACGCAACATATTAATATATACTTAAAGCAGACCTGCAGTAATATTTCTGCAGTGTCTTCGTAAATAAATGCATGCAATTACTTCCTGCTTATGAAATTGCACGGCAAGACAGAGTGCCACATTATTAATTGCTGAATAGGAGTTGGGTTGCTGAGCTCACAATGAAAATTGCAACTTATGAGCAAAAAGTTTTACATTTGCCGACTTACTTGAGTTCAGGTATAAATCTGCTGAACTAACTTTCCATTGTTTGTGGCCACTAATTTTTTCCAGGTGTTCAACCACGGTCCTTGGGCTGTGCCCTCTCTTGATGTTGTTGTTTCCTGGCCATATGAAGCTGAAAATCAGCAGCAGCATGGAAAATACCTCCTATATATGACTCATGTTCCTCAGGTTTGTAATCAGGCTGCAGATATCTGCTACAACATACCTTATATCACCAACAAACTCTCACTAAACTTTCTGTGTACACTATCAAGAAACAGATGTAAGAGCATGTATCAGGGCCATAATTGGGCAGGGTTTTGATCCTCCCCTCCCCCCCCAAATTACACACCTTCACAGTGACCACCAGTTGCCCAAGTTAAAGTTAGCTCTTCTACCCTCCTCCCCCCCCCCCAAAAAAAAAAAATTCCTGTGTACGGCCCTGGCATGTATTATAATTAGGGCTCTGTGTTTTCGGATAAATCCAAAAAAATCCTATACACGCTCGCCGGTAAAATTTTTGACAATTCAGATTTATCCGATAAACTCCGATTTTAAAAGGGTATTTTCAACGTTCATAGGGCATTTTCAATGCTGACAATCATCAGTCAGAAGGACTGCACCTCCATCAGCGGCAGCAGCCTCGTAAAGTATGCTTGCATCTATTACAACAAGCTTTAAGGTTGTAATACGAACAAACGTAGGTGTTTTGTAGTCAAGTATTGGTGCTTGTATGTATACGTATGTGTTTGCGCATTCAAACCTTCAAGACATCTACAATACACTTAGGCCCTTGTTCACAAATGCTCCTCGACTCGAAACTCGACCTCAAGGGATCCTTGAGGACTGTTTTGCGTTGCTATTTCTGCAACGCGAGAAGTCTCAAAGATCCCTTGAGGTCGAGTTTTGAGTCGAGGAGCATTTATGAATACGGGCCTTAGTGTGTTCACATGTTTTTGTGTTCAGATATCATTTCATCTAAGATTTCGGAGTATTGAGAATAATAATAATAATAATAGGTCCTTTATTTTTCATCAAGAAGGTGAGGGAGGTTGGGAGAAAAAGCTGAGAAGCAGCTAGCTTGACCAGCTCCAGCTCCCCCCCAAAAGTACTCTTTGGCGAGTTTACAGCAGTGCACACAAACAGCCTAAATTTACCAACAGGGTATACGTAAACAGGAATTGAGAAAAAATGAAAAGATGGAAAAACAGCATTATCAGCAACAATGCAACGCATTTTCTTTGGGGAAAAAAAATTAATAAGATGACATTGCAACAACTTGTAATGCAAAATTAAACACCGAATTTCGGAGAATTGGAGATTTACGAGAAATAAACTCCGATAAATGCCGAATTTCCTTTAAAAAAAATAAATTCCGAAAAACGCCCTCTGAATTTCAAGAAAAATAAACGCTGAAAACAATGGAGCCCTAATTATAATACACTAAACATTGATGTCATTTTATCGGGTACAGACTTGCAAGAAATCAACATCTCTTACGTATCATTTTGTAGTACTTGGAGAATAATGGAGACAGTAGAATGTTTTGGTTATTTGCTTTTTTTCAGGTGGCTGGGGATGGAGAATGCTTCATGGAAGAGGGTCAGGTTAACCCACTTGGATTAAAGGTGAATTACTCGTCCTGTTCTTGGTCAGAATGGCATAGCGTGCACTTCATTCATTTGTTTAGATAGTGCTCGATACTGTGTTTCATGAAATGGCATAAATTTGCTGAAGGGAACATTTCCGCTCAATATTTTTTGTTCATTTGCTTAATGAAGGAAGCTCCTAATTTAGGAGTATCACCCATGTGAAAATGTCTCTCAAGAGATAGTTTTAATATGAACGATTAAATGGTTGCCTTCGGTAACGGTTCACGAGCTAGAAAACTGCTGGTCCATGTTTGTGCTGTAACTCACCTCGGCTCCTTTTTTCTGTAGGACCGACCCAGTGCCATCACTGCTGCTAGTCGCACGAAGAAACGGGAAAAAAGGGAGATAGTTATCTCTCCTGAGGAGGTGCGCCTTGAGGGCAAGACTGTCAGGCTTGTCACAATGGTGAGTCTTCAAAAGACCTCCTTTACAGACTCAGAATTTTAGCTTGATCTAGCTGGTGGTTAGTCACAGTTGAAGACTTTCGATGTCGAAACTAGGCAAATACTAAGGATATAAACAAGAGGACAGGGGCCCATATTGTTTCTCATGTATGCATGGCCTGCTCTTCAAAGGCGTGCCTAGATTCTCCATAGAGCATTCAAGAGGATTGGCACAGTGCAGGCACACACAGCACACAGCCACGCAAATCAAAGTGAAGCTTCTTCTTTCAGCATATTGTCTATATTTTCAGCATATTGTCTATATTTCTTCCCTGAAAAGATGCACTCCAGTTTGTAGACATATGCGATTGTTAAATTCATGTAAATGAAGGCTGCATGAAAATGATAGTTGGAAAGCTTTCTATTTTGCTCCTTTTTATCATATGCAAACCGGTGAAGTTGCGGTATCGTCTGAATAGCTTTTGCAGCGTGATTCTTTCATGAATATGATGGAAACTATGTGATTGGATTGTTTTATGCTAAAAAAGGCAAACATGTGAAAATGACTTGAAAACATTGTAGTTATGTTGTAAGCCATTGTATCACAAAATGGATTAAAACATGTCCTTCCAAAACAGAACTGTCATAGGGGCAGCGCCAAGTGCTTCAAGTTCAGGTGCAACATTCGTAATCTCAAGAAACAGTCATCTGCTACAGTCACCATTGCAGCTAGGCTGTGGAATGCTACTCTTGTTGAGGTGAGTGAACTGGTATGTTTTCAGCATGAGGTCGTGAATGGTTGTGTGGCCAGAATTTTGTTACAAAGGAGGGGAGCAATTACAGAAGAGTTGGATTACATGGAGCAGACTTCTACGCAGCTTCGAGCTGTTTCATTGGTGAAGGAATGAAGTTTATCTGAGCCCTTCACTAGGGTGTTTGTCATATCTCATATATGTTTCTTTGAAACATAAACCCTGTCAGTTAATGAGGCATGCAGATCGAAGCAATAAAACAGTGCAATAAAACAGTTAGTATAACTGACATACGCTTACTAGAAGAAAAATTTGTCTCGTTGAATTTTTATATAGTAATTCAGCTGTGTGTTTGTGTGCAAGCAGGCACATCCACATTTCCGTAAAGTAAAAAACTGTATGCAGAAACAGCATATTCTTAATTTAAATTCTTCCAATCATGACTTGCAGGACTACGCTACGGTTGACCAGGTCAGCATATTATCCTCGGCCAAAATTGTTCTTGATTCATCCCTGGAGATTCGGCAGAAGGAAGACGACGATTATGCGGAGGTATGAATCAAGCGTGCTCAATGCGTTTACGCTGAAATTTTTTTCTATTAGTGCATTAACACATTTACATATTTTAGTTCTGACAGCTGTCTGATCAGGGAAGCAGTATAAAGTTTGTGCATCCTTAGTAGAAGCATTCAATTTGTCAATCAGGAATTTAATTTCACTGCATTTTTTCTCGTACTCAGAATTCTGAAAATGGCACAACTGCAGAAGGGAAAGTTCTTTTTGAGTAATTCAGAGTTTTTGTCTAGTTTGTGGAATATTAGCCATGTAAAACTCTGTATAGTGACATCACCTGTGAAAACCTTTATTATTTTATGTCTAGCACATTTAAAACCCTCCTGGCAAACGTTTTTAAGAATACGCCTAATGGAAAACACCCTGAAAAACAATGCAACAAGTAAGCCCGCTACGTGACAACACACAAACTGTGATTAAGCAGTCTACTTTCCAACTTGTTGAAGGAAAACACTTTACGCATAGTATCTTGATACTCTCACTGTAAGTCCAATCAGAAGCGTTACAAGATGTATGCAACATAATAAAAATATTTTTTTAGATATTGCTTTTGATCCACAATTTAGATGTCCACAATTGCACATCCAGTATCTGAAGAGGATATTATGAGAATTAAGGCCTACAGAAATACGCTTTCTAGTGCAGTTCTTATTGCACCTGTTTGTGGGCTTAATGTCACATTGTATGTTTATGTTGCAACCGAGCAAACAATTGGCACTAGATGGATGAAAAATAGTGAGCATAGTGCACAGCTCGTGGAACACAGTGCGGGAGCTCACGTCTGCTATGGCTACCGCCACGGACACAATTGGCACAGGGGAGGATGAAAGAGAGTGAGGGCTGAGGACAAGTGCAGTCCTCGTGCACTCTAGAGCAAGAGCTCACGTTGCTATGGCTTCTTAAAAGGTGAAGTGTTTCCAACCCTTTCCACTCCTGCAAGTGTGGCTATGCATTTGCACCCGTTCTATCATTCCATAGCACAGTTGACACAGCTTTGCACGTTGGCGCAGTTTAAACGCATCGATGGAAGTGCTTTGTTTGCTGCTGATGATAAACAACAGAGGCTCAGCACCGACGACATCCCGAGTCCTGCGGAACTGTAATTTTGCATTAGGGAGTATTGTAGCTGTCGCTAAGCTTTCCGAACTGGCACGTCTGCATGATGTGTCTTCTCAATTACTTCTTTGCAACTAAGGTTTCGATAATACTTTGACCTGGGCGAGTTAGTTCATAGTCAGAGAAATGCAGCTTGACTTGGACGAAGACAGAAGACACAGATAGACACAGATGAGCGCCGTCAACCACTTTCAAGTTGTTGCAATTATGGTAATTTGATTCTAAATAACTATCAAGCTTGCAAGAGTGGATTATAATATGTGCATGCTGTTTGGATCTAGTTCAGGCACATACAAAAGAATTAGTGATTGGACGCACATCAGTTTAGGGATGTGCGTCCCTTAGTAGCAGGCAATCTTTTACAGTAGGCTTGCTTGCAAACAGGCTCAGACATTTTGTTTTCGCATGTGAAATATGCAAATATTTAGTTGAGAGTTTAGTTTGAAGTTATATGCACCTGTGCCGGAGCATTGGCAGTATATTAAGCCATACAGAAACATAACCTGCCTTAACCTACCTGCCTTTTGACTGGTAGTCAACCATTTCCTTGATCACAAGCAGTGACCCTGTCAATAATTTTGCACTGGTCACATGATGGCCTAACATGGAGAGCAAACTTAAGTTTGGAGGAAGGCAACATACATGCAATGAACCAGTGAGAAGCAAGCATATGGTTGAACTGTTCTGGTGCTGCTTCGTGTTTTTCTGATGCTCGAATGTGTCAGCAGCTAGAATATTTGATTACATGAGCATTTCATGTCTCCCTAGATGTGTAGTCAATTAAACATAAAAATGAGCTTCACATGATGCCATTGTGGCAAGTGAAACAGTCAACATCACATTGTTTTCAACTGCCTGCTGCCCCAACAAATTAAGGATTGCAATAGCTCCAAAACTTACAATGGCAGAACCCCAAATGCAAAGATTTGTTTCCAAATGCAGGCAGAAACAAGGGCTTACCCTGATGCAAGCTTGTACCAGAAGACGGAAGGTGTGGCTCTTTGGATCATCATCCTTGCCATTGTTGCAGGGATCTTGCTACTACTATTAGTCATCTTCATCCTCTACAAGGTGGGTGCTCTAACACGTTCAACAGAACTATAGCGCAAGACTGAAACTTGGGCTAGTTGGTTGTACTTCATGATGGAACGACAGTTCAACCACACACGAACACAGGAAAGAAGGTACATGAAACACAGCACTGACTCACAACTGAATTTTTTATTTTGGAAACGACACTTACAAGAACAACCACCATAAGCTTCTCGCATGCGAAAACTGAAGGAACACACACATCACTGCGTATCAACAGAAAACCAAGCGAACACAAAAAACATTCTACATCAAAGTCACATGTATTGTAGGGTCTCGTGAATGAGAGCACCGCTCTCGGAGCACACGGAGACAGTAGACGCGGTCGAACCAAACCAACATCGTGTACATTTATTCAACTACTTTTACATCAACGAGCTCGCTAGCCGAATCAAGTACATCACTTGTGATCAACACGCTAAAACATCCTTATACAATATTCTACTACACTCAACCAACATAACAACAAACACAAGGTAACGCGAAGGCGGCGTCGCCGGTGGTCGACTCACCACGAGGGGTCCACGGGAAACGACCCGCGGTTGCCGCATCCCGTGGATCCCCCCACAGGAGACGTCCATCCTGATTGCCATCCCAACGCCAAAGAGACTCTGTAACCTTTTCCCGTGCGCCCACCTAGCTTCGCGACCTAGCTTCGCGGCCGAGCGGCGCCGCTGGCGCTACCACGCCAGAGCCATACCCTTTGGGAGAGTTAGGCGATTATTTCGTTTTGCCACTCTCCACCCCCCCTCCCCAGTGCTGCCTTTTAGATGCGAAGCATCTTATGCTCGGGGCTTTGTCCGTCCCTCCCGCGTCCCGCGTCCGGCCACTTTCATGAAGTAGGGAAGCACCCATTATGCGAACCAGAACACTGTAGTAATATGAAGGCCGTCAACCACTACTACAGTCATCAGAGTCATGGCCGAGAGCACAGAGAGGCTGCTTAGCAATGGCTAGGCAGGTGGTGTCTGTCGCCCAGGTTGACCCCATTCCTTGATCTTGCTTGCATGTGTTTGGAGGGGGCTTAGTCTGTCCCTCCTTCCCGCGTCCCACAGCGCATGCACGTCCCCTCCTCCTCTCTCTCCTACGCTCACCCCCCATTCTCTCCTCTAGGAATCCTCTACTCTACGGAGCGGCCCCCCGCGTCCCACACCCCCTACAGCGCATGCGTGTCCCCTCTCCTACGCTCACTCCCTTTGTCTACTCTAGGAATCGTCTACTCTACGGAGCAGCGCCCGCGTCCCACATCACCACAGCGCATGCGCGTCCTCTCCCCCTCTCTCCTCTAGGAATCCTCTACTCTACGGAGTGGCTCAGGCGTCCCACATCCCCACAGCGCATCCTCTCTCCTCTATGAATCCTCTACTCAACGGAGCAGCTCCCGTGTCCCACAGCGCATGCACGTCTCCTCTCCTACGGTCCCCCCCGTCCTCTCCTCTAGGAATCCTCATGGAGCGGCGTGCACGACAGGTGGTGTGACAACTGCATACTCAGCTGGGGGGCGCCACGATAGTTCCGCGGTATTTAAATGAAGGAGCGCGCGCACCTCATTCTCTCTTCTGTGCAGCGCCGCGATGAGCGCCCGGACTGCTGCCGTGAAATGAGAGCGGCGACGTTCCTCCCGCTCAAGCTAATTATCTCCCCACTGCTTCGCATCCACACATGGTTCCCTTTAGCGGGAGATGGGGAATTTTTCATGACGTAAACGCTTTCTCCTTGCCGATGGTGGCAACGCGGCGTGTAGCGGCAGAGGCCAGCCACCATCACCTCGGGAGCAGCGCGCACGGGGCTTGTGTATTTGTCCTGGTATCTCATGCGTGAGCTGGTTGCGTGAATTGGTTAATGTTGCGCGCCTGTTTGCTGAAAGCATAGCCCTGAACATGTCCGATCGTTTAACCTTCCAAAAAAAGGAGAAGCGGAGGCTCTTTGGATTCAAAGTATTCGTGTGTGTTTGGGCGTGCACGTGTGTGTGTGCGTGCACGTGTGTTTGTGCATGTCTGCACATGCGTTTGTGTGTTTGCGTACGCACACACACAGACACACACGTGCACACATGCATGCGTGCACAAACACACACGCACGCACACACACACACACTTGCACGCAAACAGACGTGCGTGTGTTCGTGCACACTATCGCATTCCACACGCTTGCTTTCGCCTCTAGATGGAGACCTACACTGTGACGCAAGGACGGTCAAAGTGCAACGCCCTCGGGCTCCTGTCTTTATTGCATCTACCTCAGATTTTCGCTCGCAACTAAAGACAAGGGTGACACGCAGGATGGGTGTGAGCCAGAAGTGTGTGATCTACATCTACATCTACATACCGGAATTTCTGCGAAACGAACTCTTTAATCACGTTAAAAAGTGCCACACGTTACAATTAGAACGTTGTTGGCTTGGAGTCCACGTACATAGCTTTAGGAATCAGTATTTCTATTATTTGAATGTTATTGCACTCTTCATTAATGTTGAATTATAGTGTTCCTGCACTATCCCGCCTTCACAATTTGTTTAGCGGCGCTACAGTTCACAAACAAACAGCGTGTATAGTATGCGAGCTAGGCTGGGCAGCTGTCGCACAGATAGCGTAAATATGGCAGACGGCGCCAAAGCGGAGGCGTGGCGGTGACATGGCCGGTGTCATCGCTGCGCCGTGACGTCCCTGCCTCGCCCATTCGCCAGACTCTCTCCATATACGGCTCTGTACCGCACTAACCTTAATGATGATGATGATAACCCACACGGGCAGAACACCACCGTCCGCTCGGCGGCTGTTAACCCGAACTGCGGCTTATTCGCGAGACGCCCGCGCCATGAGGCGCAAACAACCTTACAGGGGGTGGTAGCACCCCCACAGTACTTGTCTAAAAGTTCATACTCACAATCATGTAACGTCACCGATGGTTCACTGATGCATGAACCAGATTGTTTCCTAACATAGTAAACCTCGTTTAACTCTCTAACAAACTGGTTCTTATGTCTTTTCAAAATAATTATCTCACTGAATTTCGGTTTGCACCTACATCTGTTAACATGTGAAGCCAAATTAGTATACCTTGTGGCATTCAATGAGTGTTTGTGCTCTTTCAACCCAATGTTCACACATCTGCCTGTTCGTCTGATGTAACACTCCCTGCACGTTAAAGGAATCGAATATACCACTCCCGTATTACATGACACATGTTGTTTTCTGTGTCTGATTTTGCAAACATTGTCATCTTCTATTCCGTTTATTTTATCTTGAATTTTCTTGTACCTTTTTTCCTCTGTCGGTGATTGGTTGCGCTGCCGTTCCATCATGAGCTATAGCACAAGAATGCAGAGAAAGAACACACACACAGGGTGCTAACTACTCACGACAAATTATCTGCTAGGTATGGGGCTATGTGTTGTGCAGAAATCTTTGAAGGTTGAGGCTTACAGCGTTTTAGAGTTTCAGCACCTTTGGGGGTCATCCTGGCAGCTTTGTCCTCACATGCTTGCCAAGAAACTTGAAGCACTAACGGACAGCAGCTCTGGTCTGGTCCTCTTAATCTCTACAACGAATATAGGTCCATGTCCAAGGACTTTCCGGGTAGCTCCGATAATGAATGTGAAGTGATTTGCCGGAGTGCTCCAGAATACTTGAAGATGACCAGTCGAATATGCCACAAGTCTCGCAAGTCACAGTTAGTGGCACCTCAATCAGGGTCATAAATTTTCAATTTTCTGGTGTACTCTGGCTTTTATTATAGTGGCTTTATTAGCGTAACAGAGGAAACCAACTGCACAACAGCTGTGATGAGTACTGAACATGAATTCTTATGCAGATCGCATGTCGATGGAGGCAAAATGGTAGAGGCCCGTGTACTGTGCGATGTCAGTGCACGTTAAAGAACACCAGATGGTCAAAATTTCCAGAGCCCTCCACTACAGCGTCTCTCATAATCATATCATGGTTTTGGGATGTAAAACCCCACATATTATTAATTCTTGTGCAGAATGTAGCCAAATCCTAATTAGTATTCATTTATTGAAGCGCATCACAGCTATTAGTGGTGAGGCAAATCGAGGAGCTGTGAAACTTCGTGAGAGAGCATGTTTTTATAAAGACACTACTTGTTCCTGCAGTTGGGCTTCTTCAAACGGAAACGTCCAGCTGATGGCTACTCCCCAGCACCTACATCCGACAAGGATTTCAATGGCACGTAATGAAGAAACAGTATGCATCAACAACATCCGAGCCAAGTGGAACGAGTATGACATCCGTCCGGGCGTGCTGTCCATGTGCACCTTCCTAGCCAACCTTGGGTCAAGGTCTGCTGATAGCTGCATGCCCAGCGGTGCCTATGTCAAGCCGCTAACCTCCATTAATTTCTTACCGTCTTCAGTGCTTTCATCTTCAGTACTTTACACCCAATGGGAGTCATCTTGCTATAGCGTTTTCTTCTACAGCTTGTTGCTTTGAGCCAGTGAGATAGACAGATGTTTTTTTGCATGTATGAGATTTTCACAGGCTTGCACAAAGCGTATTTGCCTTTGAAAATGTTTCTGAATGACTTTGACTTACTCTGAAAGTTTTTGTAGTTATGCCCATATTTAACTAGACAGCTACTTCCTACCATTGCATGTTCATGTGCAGTCACAAGCAAGAGTCTGAGACCACAGGTGCCACAGAAAGAGCTTTCTTTGCAGTTTAGGTATGCAACCTGAAATCAACTGTTACAGTCTATGTGTGTCAGTTCAACCAATGTATAGTTAATCAAAAGAGTTCCATATTATATAGCTATGCTAAAATAGATTGGATTTTTTTCTATTTACATCATGGGACTTTTGTTTTGACTATAGATGGGAGCACTAATATAAAAGTGAACACAGGTGATCCGTTCTTCCTTGTCATATTGAGACTCCATTGTACCATCTTTTCTTAAATGTGCAGCTCAGTGGGACCAGTGCATGAGTAAAACAGAATACTTGGTTTTGATATATATATATATATATATATATATATATATATATATATATATATATATATATATATATATATATATATATATATATGTGTATGTATGTATGTATATATATATATATATATGTATGTATGTATGTATATATATATATATATATATATATATATATATATATATATATATATATGTATGTATATATATATATATATATATATATATATATATATGGCTTGACTTTCCAGCATGACTTACCATAATAGCCTCGGCAGCCTGTACTATTTTTGGAAATGTGAAAGCCACGTGCAGTAACAGCAGCACTGTTACAAGACCTCACACCTACGTGTGTCATAGCAGCACTGTCCTACATATTCTTCTGGAACTAATGGTAGTACATGCTGCGACACCAGTTAGATCTCGTTGCAGCCTGCGCGCCATGCATGGCAACTGAGCTTTTGATGTGTTGGACAAGGTGATGACACCTTCCAGGATTTATAAATGGTACATGTTTCATGCAATTCATGGTTCCATTAACATGGCTCTCAGTAACAAGCTGCATTCATGACACGCAACAAGATATAATGATGTTTTTGCATTTCGCCTGTTTATTTTGATCTTTTCACTTCTGAAATTTATTTCGCTACCATTTCTCCTTTTTTCATGGCCCATACTGAAGTGATAACACATATTCATACTGATTTCATGGTCGTAAGACAATGCATTTCTGCAATGTAGCACTTCAAGTCGCTGAAAGCAGCAGTACTTAAGTGGTACCGCTGTCAGTGTTTCTAAAGTCTATCAAAGGGGACTAGACCTTGTCTTCTACATTTTTTCATGTTGTCCTGTACAGAAAGAAATCTACGCTTATTTATTTAAATGCTAGGCTTTCTAATCATGGAGATGTGCATATGGATGTGTTGTTTGCAGTGCAAGCTTTGTGAACAGTGCACTTACTGTTGTGCTTAAATTTTTTTATGGAGAGGGCTGGGGCCTGTCGATTTGCACACAGGGAAGGCACCTGACATCCCCTCTACTCAGTTCACTGCCATAGCATTTCCACAGACTATGCTGAAATGCAAGTCCTGTGCTGGGGGGCCTCATGTGGTGAAGTGACAGAAGCAGGCAGCTCAGATTCATTCGTCAATCATGACCGAGTTGCTGTTAAATGAAGCTGAACGCCACACTGCCACTCTTGTAGATGTAGGTGAGGGTGGCATCATTGCCACCTGTAGGAGGAGGTGTTGTGCACTTAAGGTGAGGTAAAAAAAAAGAATCAAAGTAATGTACTCTGAAAGATGGTGGTAGTATAGTGGCCATGTCTTCTCACTCGAGATCATTACCTTTCCTTTTGCTTGATTTCGTATGTACTATTACCAGACAGTCTACATATTGTGCAGTGCCTTGAGAAGGTTGTTGTTAGCACTTCCAGATTTTATTCTTCTAGAGGGTCCAGCAAAAGGGGAGGGGGGGGGGGAGAGGAAAAAAAAAAGATGTGTGCTGGTATACGTAACATCAGTTTACATGAAAAGGTGAGACTCAAGCTTAGGAAATTTTGTCTAGCTTTCTATTCTAATCTAATTTTTAAAGATACGGCTGGTAAAGTCCTTTCTTGGCCACTGTTGAGGTGGAGTTGGGTATGTTTGTGTGCTTGGCAAAACATATCTTGAATAGTTCTCTCAATTAGACGTTACCTACCGTGTAGTGAATTAACTTTCCGCCTTTAGGAGCAATCACTATTTTCTTGCGGAGACCATGTTGAAAACACTTTGTTTCCACCTTGTGCATCGAATTTTTTTTATTTATCCACTCTTAAGTTGTGACATAGGCACATGTTGTACAGTGTTGATTTTAGCCCATTATAGTGCTTAAGGGTATATGATTCTATTTTATGTTCGGCAAATATGAGCAATTCTTCGAACAAAACGTGTATTGCTTAATCAAGCTGAATGTCATCAAAAGTTTGACTCCATAAATACTCCTCCAATAGTACATGTTGTAGCAAACCGGTGCTGGCTTACCGAGTCTTGCTGTTTGCTTCTGCCAGCAAACCAGATGAATGAATTTACGACAGCTGTGGAGACTCCCAAGCGTTACCCATATTTTGGTCAATGCATGCTGTCAGGAGGGCAATACTACCACATAGTGTAGTTATAATGGAAGAAAAGTGCGAATACCGCACTTTCTTTTAGCCCTCGATGACAGCCATTATGATGGCTGTGTTAGTTCACTTCTGAACTGTGTCATATGACTCATACTTGTGATGACACAGTTAACGACTTCTGCTAATGCCTAGACTAATTAGTGCTGCATTTTCAATAGCAGATTCCCATTTTTTTTTCCTGGTGCAAGTGCCATTTTTTTGTATCATATCGTTGTGACACTATGGTGTAACTAGCTTCACTGCAATGGAATGGAAATTGAAGGGCAAACAGCGAAGACACATTTTTCGTACTTTCCTTTTGTGTGCAAATGTACATAGAGCCATTGCTTTGCAGGTTTTCGATATTCTCATTTTTTGTTGTTGTTGTTGTTGTTTATGTGTAACTGCAATTATTTATTGAGTTTCCAGCTGTCGCAGTATAGAGGGGTGCAAACCGATTTGTAAATCAAAGCTAGTGGGTTTGTGCACCAGGCAATAATAAAAATTGGGGGGACCCTTAAGCTTTGCCTTTAAGAGTTGAACGTTTTGCATCTGCATCTGCATTTGCATCTTTCTCGATTTTTCGGTCACGAACAAGATGGTGATTTTTCGCTCACAACCAACGACGTTGACGCCGGAATTTCTGCAAAACGAGCTCTTTAACGCATTCGCGTTAAAATGGTTCTCCCAGCTCTGCTTAAAGCATGGATGTGAATAGTTAGCCTGCTATGCAAAGTTTGTGTGCCTATGAAAACACACTTTGAAAAATTCTGTCAGACAAATACTACACTGTAAAAAATTCTGCTTCCCTGAGATTGCAGAATGAAAATGTGTCATATATTTCATACTAGTGCTATTATAGTGCACATACGACTTGCTGCCGGGGTATAGAGATAGCATCAGTGTTTCCTAAATGAGGTTCAACATCAGTAATAATGTGGTCTATGTCTTTCCAATGCTTGACCATTGTAAGATGTGTACCCTGCATTCTGTTCTACGTACAACTGTGATACAAATGGCTGCAGAGTTGTTCTGCAAGTTCTTCCAAGAAGAATTTCACGTTACAAATAAATTAGTACATACATAGGCAAGATTGTAATGACCACCTCACTACTGTGGCAACTGGTCTTCACAAGGGTTTAGAGCTGGCAAGAAAAATAAAAAAAAATCTAAGGTGAGCAGTTTGTGTCTGCTGCTTCCCTAAGCCATTGATACTGGAATGGTATGACATTTTCTTTAAAGTAGCCGTGCCAGAAAGCAAATGTTGATAAATGTTCTGTACACTCTTCCAATCCAAGCAAGTGAATTTGAAAGGTAACAATTTCATAAAAATGCCTCATACTGGACATATCTGGTACCCTGATGAGCTAGACTTTTATTTGCTTTGAAAGTTGTTTACCCTCAGTGCAGAAATTTTCTATGAATTCAAGCTTATGGTTGCCTACCTATATGCTGCAAGACCTGCTGAGGTTGTTCAGTGGCTATGACTTAGCACTGCTAAGCTTGAATCCTGCATTTGATCTAGGCAACTATGACCACATCCCGATGAAGGTAGAATGCAAACACATTATGCATTGGGTGCGCTGTAAGGAGTCCCACATAGTCATAATTGAGCCCCTCCTCTAAACTTTTCCCACATAAAGAGATCAAGGTGCTGGCACATAAAACCTGACTAATTTATCCTAATTCTATGCTACTATGAAAGTGTAAACTTGTCCATACAAGCAAATTATTACGAACCAATTTCCTGAGTAACAAGTCACATGCTAAAGCCCTGTTTAAAGATTATGTTGCCATATTAAACAAGCATGCAGGATGAGGTAAAGATTGCATGTGTGTGTTATTTAAATACTGCTTACTTAAGGCTTTCATTACAAATCACGCATGAAAATTGCCGAGCAATTTGTCAGTATAACTGTTCCAGCCCTCTGTCTTGATCATTGGAGTGAATGCTAAGAAAAGAGAAAACAATTCTGCCTTTGAATATGCTGAATGAGTGCTCTAAGTGATTACAAACTCGTGGTGTCTGTTCAGCTGCCTCTCCCCCAGAAAACATGTGACATAGTTGTTTGGATGTCCCTCCTTTTATTTGTTGGTTTTGGGCTTGAAGGTTATCAAGTGGCTGAATGAACTGCAGTCATGTGTATATCTCTGTGAAATAAACCTTTTATCTTTTAAGTTTTGCTGTGTTGTGAGTATGAGAGTGAGAAAACGTAGTGCATCATATACCCTAAGGTACTGCATCGTATTGGTAAGCCTTTGGAAATGAATTTTTTTGTTTAAAGTTTTGTCGAATTTTGATAAATGGACATTTCTGACCAAAATAAATCAAATTAAAGCAATAAATGTGTGTGGCAATATGCCTGAACAAGATCTCGGCTTACGTTGCCATTTGAAAGAATGCCTTTCCCATATCTTGTATGTGGGTTATTTCGGCGTGAGGACTCGAGAAACACATGGTGACCGCATGGGGTGCCTCACAAAAAAAAATGCTTCAGACCAGTCATGTCCGTCTAGCTCATGCACATACTTCATAAGAAAAAAAAGAAAACAAAGAAAAACGCCAGGCCTGCGCAGAAAGCGCAGCACAGTCACAGCGAAAGCTGCAAGAGCGGCATTTCTGGAGCCCTTTGTAAACTCTCTTGGGGCAAGTACACTAATGCAAGTACACTTGCAAGGTACCCACTACGCCATAAATCATAATTTTTGTCAAGTTGGGAAGCACCCACTACGCCATTATTTGTCATTCTGTGGAGAAGCGAGGTACTCTCTGCACATCTGCAAGGCAACTTTGTTGATGCCGTGGCTGATGACGAAGAATTATGGCCGAGCCCTTTGTAGTGGGTTGGAAGATTTAAATGACCCACTAGTTACGCAATTAGCATTGTGTGACACCTGGTTGTTATTTTATTACTTTTTTACCACGCTCTATTACATATGTCCTGAGGAAAACAACATGTTAACGTCATTCCTTCCCAACACAAAGCCTGTATAGGGTCTTTTTGCAATTGAGTTTCAAGCACCAGCATGGCTCTGTGGTAAAATACTGGACTGCCTCGGAGAGGTCCCAGGTTCAAACCCTGTTCCATCCTGCATATTTTTAATTTATTTTGTTTTTTTTGCTTATTTCACGAAGGAGCAAGACCTCGAGGAGCACAACGCATGAGACGGGCTTAAAGGCCGCGTCACGATGAAAGCTTGTCCTCTTTGCGTGGAGGTGGAGGGGGGCCCAGTCGACTGTGCAGGCATTTTCGATAAAGTTGTTCTCTCTCTGCTTATTTCGCCCAATAGCGGTTACGGACACCGGCGGTGGCTGACAACTACGGCTCCTAGAACGGCTGTTGTTATGATCTCATAACTTTCGCAGTAAAAAATATACACGGGACCACAGCCATGTGCGAGCCGGGCCTCTAGTGAATGGTCAGCAGGCTGGCTGATTTTTCGCGGGTGTAGAGGGTACTTTGCACCTGCACTTGCAGTATATGTGCCCTAGGAGCTTACAATATGGGTACTAACGTCTCTTCTCCAGCTAAGCCATGCCAGATGGCTTTTACCTCCACGCTGTCCTACGTGAACACATAAGGGACCTCGCGAGTTTTCACAGTCTTCACCCCCTGGCATCGCCGCCACCGTCATTGTCTTAGCAGTAGTAGGTGTCATGAAGGGCACGTGGCCTGCTCATCGGAAAGGGCTGTGCCTCGACGAGACTGGCGAGAAAGCGCTTGTTCGGAAGGGGAGTAGTGTCATACTTTCGCTCGGATGGGGAAAGGGAGTGAGAGGAGGAATTGAGTCTGAGGAAAGTAGGTGAACCAGAGACGATTATGCAGTCTTGTATATCTTGCTCTGTGGGTGCGACGCATGCCATAGTGCTGCATCATCTGCTCTCACACACGGCATTACGAGTTGTGCTCGTGGTGGAACACTACCAGTGCGGCCATGCACGTGATGCATAGCAGCAGCACTTGCAACGCTGGTTGTGTTCTAACACAGCCGTGAAAGTAATAAGTGTTTTGGGCGAGTGGGTTGGTGGAATGGGCCACAGCTGCACTGGAACGCTACAGTACATAGCGCTCAAGCACAGCCGTGAATGACCATATCATTAAGTGGAATTTACATTACTTAACCTGAAGAACAAAGCAACAACAAATAAATCTTTAGTGAAAATGTTGCTGAAACTCAAATGCCCCTTTCGTCAGGCATTACATTTCGCAACAGTTTTGCTGTCCCAACAGCTTTTCACAACATGGACCTGACCGGAATTTTTTTTTCGCTTAGTCTCTTAGGCCTGTTGAGCAAAGGTGACCCTACCAGTAGTAGTAGTACAGTTGGCATAGTCCCTAGAAGCAGCAGGCAAGCCCTTCCATCATTTTATGATACAGGTATCTGTAGTAGGGCCTTAAGCCTCACGAGGTTCACGTTGGCCAAATACACCACCAGGGCCCGCCCTGGTGATGCAGCGTGTGAAATAGTTCCATAGGCCTTCTCAGTATTATAACACCTGAACTAAGGTAATCCTGCTAGCCACACTACAGTGCTCTGATGGTATCAATCCTTCGGACTATACTTCGAAGGTCTATGAGCAGGATGACTACTGGCAATACAGCACAAGCAGCGTAGGTAGTTTGGAGTAAAGGTTTCTGCTTGGATCTTAAGCTGCATCTCAAAATATTTTTACCTGTTTGCACTAATGAGCAAATAGGATGCATCGCAAGAGGCAACAACCACCGTCCGAAGTATGTGCCCAACTGATTGCAACATTTTGTGACAAACATGTAGGCAGGTTGGTTGTTTTGACAACAAATGCCTCTGGAATGAAGTGTGAATGCTTGATGAACAGAATTTTATTCATAAAAAAAATGTTTTGTTGCAAACATTACTCATGATAAGGCACAGTTCTGAAACCTATGGTGCAAGTTAAACACATGCACACACAAGTCATTTCCCTTAAACTTGAAAATCACCACTTTGTACAGAGATGTATTTAGGGCCATAAAGGAAAACAGAAAAAACTGGAATGCATAAACTGACTAGAAAAGATGGAATGCTACAAATTATAACAGAGAAAAACCAAAGCACATGAAACCTGGCAGATGCTATATTTCAATTTTAAAAAAGTAGAAGAAAGCAATTACCCAGAACCCGCACCACCTTCAAGATGAAAAAAAAAAAAAAAAAAGCCTAGAGGAACAACTTCAACAACTACACATAAAAACAAATATTCTCTGCCCAAACACCCTGATGGAGTAAACGCTCTAGATTTCCTGGTCATTTTAATGGGATGACCGAAAGCGTGCAGTTTTTGTGCAGCGATTTAAAGAAATATACTCGTGGTTATAAACTCTGGTTGCACGACTTGCAAGTGGCTCATGTGGTACAAAAACATGTGCTTTTCATTTGTATGTGTGTGTGTGTGCTTAAATCAGAGGACCACTTATGTGCAGCTAAGCTGCTGGCAGCACACTGTTCATAGTTTGTTTTTGCAAAAATACAGCTTCAACGAAGTGGTAAATTTGTTACACAGTCTTTGCGGGATGCCTTGCCAATAACAATGTGCTTCAGTCTTTGCAGCCTGCAGAGGCATCCCTGCAAACAATAACAGCAGCAACAATGACACAGAAAAGTCAATCGAATAAAGAAAACATAACACTCATCAAAACACGCATGAAAAAATTCACAGATGAGGCACTGTTGGCGAAACACTTGCAGCCACTCTGTGTGGAAGCACCTCGAACTTCCAGCATTTTTGATTCTTGGCACTTCGTAAGGGTGCTCGGCAAAGTCTTCGCTCAATCTGCCAACCTTGGTGGATGAAGGCCTGCAGTATGTACCAAAAGGCATCCTTCTGAGCTTGGTAGTCACCTGAATTCACCTTTACCTCCATTTTGCAAGAACTTGGTCAAAGGGACAGCAGATCCAGCAAAAAATAAAAACCATCCAAGCAGGCGTCAACTGCAACTGAAATCCTGAATTCAGCACCAACTGAGCTACGGTGAACAGGAGGCAGCAGACGAATGGAAATGCGGCCGGGCACCCTCCCGATGTCTGGCCGAGGTGATGTGACCGATGAGCTGATGCACTCTCACGACAATTACTGCACCGCCAGTCCAGTGCTGGCACACACCTTTAAATTGTCCACATTCCCTTGTTTTGTTTGACTTCAAGCACTTATATTATGAGGTCCTGTCAAGTGAGAAATCCCTTGCAGCAGCGGCTGGGTTGTTCACAGCAACCTAGTGGCCCCGACTGGGAATCTTAATGGCCTTGGTCTTGTTGTAGTTCTGGAAGATCCAGCTTTGCCTGAGGCTCCCAGAGCAGATCTCCATGCTCACTTTCTGGCGATCCTCAGACATCTCCAGGCACTTCCGACTGCTACCATGTTGAACTGTGCCACTCTGCATAATTTAAGAAAGAGTAGTAAAGCTATGTACAGCTAAACACTCGCACTAAAATACACAGCCATGCGTTTTTGTACTGAGCACATAATTATGATGCAGCTGTGGGCTTTAGTAAAACTGTCGCCATATTTTTCATTGACGAAAATAAATTTTCAGATTATGACCTCGACAGCACACAAAATATTATATTTCTTGATTTAGCACCCTCAGCTAAATGTCAGTGACAACTTTACTTGAACATCAGACAAGTTTACCTGCGCCAGACACAGCTCTCCCAGTACGATTTTAATCGGACATGTTCAGTGCATTGAAGGGGCCCTGCAACACTGTATGTAGCCAGAAAATGCTGCCAATCTATAGTTGCCAATCGGTATCTGGTTCTTGTGAACGTCTGAGCCAAATATTGTTGTACGAACCGTAGCAGAGAAAGTACAATTAGGTCTCAAAGAATGTAAGAAACATCGCTTGCTCTCCCCATGGCAGTAAGCGGGACCAATACTTGCACAAGCCGATTTCATACTTGCGAAAACATCCTCAGTATCACCTAAATAATTTGTTTAATATTCAATAAATAAAAAAAATAATTTAAAGTATAATGTCTCTCTCTTCGAACATGCTCAAGAAGTATTTCATTGCAGTACTACCAGACGCGATCACGGCCGTCTTGGGTCACCCACATAAAGCACCACTGTGGCCAAAATGGCGCTGCTAAGCCAGTCTGCATTCGAGCTGAAGTCAAGCTACCTGCCAGAAGAGGTTAACGCAGGAGGGGAACACGGCCAAATCGTGGCTCGACTGCATCTGACTTACGGTCACCAGAACACTAAAATTGTGGTGGTGACCGCCATCTGCTTTTTGTTGCATGTATGCACAGCATGACGAAGGCATGCAGCCTTGTCTCCACGCCTGCGGTTGCTGCCGAAAGTTAGCAGGAAAGTTTGTTCTGTGCGGGTGGGCCTTTAATATATTGCTTTCTCCCAGGTTCATGTGAGGCGGCACCCAGCGTACCGCACTCATGCTATTCCAAACACTCCATGCCAGAGTCAATCGTCTGTCTCGTAATGACCTCGGTACGACCGTCCTTGCCAATGCATATCAATGTTTCCAACATTACTGGCACTCTTTCCAGTACATGCAAGCTCTCTTCTAGGTGCCTGGCAAGCACAATGCCTCGGCAGACCGCTTGGTGTTTAGCCAATTGAAACCACTTCAAAACGCATTGTTTAAATTTAGCTGCCATCTGCTAGTCAAGCCGACATGGGAAAAAGCCGTTGCACTATAGATACTTGAAATTCCTGGCGAGACTTTAGTACGGCAGTTTGTTTTGTGCACATCGTGTTGTAGGTGCTTCGGAAACTAGAGGCCATGACGAGCACTGATGTAACTTGTTGATTCCTGGTTGTCTCCATCAGTGTAACTTCTGGCACACTCATTGCAACAGAAGAAGAGGAAAATCACTACTTGATGGATTTCAAAAATTTTGCCAGCAAGATATCCGCGAGTCAATAAAATCCTACAGTGAGGTCATTCAATCATTACTTGGAAAAGTGCTGTATGGCTCCTTTAACTAAATTAGCTTTCTGCCATGCTGAGTTATTGATCCCACAAATACAATGTGACACAGAATGTGTATGTGATTATGCTTGTGCCGAGAGGCTGACAGTGGCATACAGTGACAAGTGTTGATGTATACAAGGCAGCAATAAAAGCAGAAAAATAATGGACTGTAAGAGGTACTGTTCTGAAAGGCTCTTTTATGTTTGTACTAACTTGCCGTACAGAAAAAAAAAAAGAAAAGTGAGACCCCACAGCGATTAGTCCTTCATCCTTTAACTCAATTGCTGTGAACAATTATGAGTCCCAACACCTTGCCAAGATTCTCAATACATTGAGACATCAGCAGAGTTTCAGCAAACATGCAGCTTGTGTGCCGTACCAGATGTAGCACTATCAATATGCATACAAGATATGCAAGATATAAAACATTCATTCAGACCTCCACAGTGTAGTCTTTAATGAGTAAGCCTTGACTCCCAGTGCATTGTGTTTTCACAGTCTTGCTAAGCTACCAGAAAGCTTGTTCAGTAAAATATTAATTCTGGTGGGTGATGGAGGAAGTCGTCAAAATGTGCATGCACAAAACATGGCGGAGTACTATAGACGTTTTCAACGGAGAGAAGGATCACCTCCTTTCTGGACTGTTGCATGGGGATACAAAAACTGATGTCACAGCCTCCACAGTGCATTTTTGGGGGGTCATGCATGTTAACAACAGCCCAGAGAGAATTATGGCAGCACCCAGGGAGCCTTTGTTGACAAGGTGCATAGTGCACGAGATTGCAATGGTTACAAAACCATTTTCGCTAGCACGAGGCTGATGAAAGAGGCACTTTGCAATAATGATGGCACAAGAGGCTCATATGTAGTTAGAATGCTTGACATGAATAGAAACAATGATTGGTTCAAATATCTAATATATGGCACATCATTACCTGCCCGTTCACTGCGGCGTGGGTCACTGGTGGGTTCTATGCGGTCGCGGTGTTACGAGGATGTATCTGCTTGCTAATGTGATAAATTCATCACAGTTGAATGCAGAGGTACGACTCCTGTTGCAAAAGGTTATAAATAACCAGAAGAATACTTTTCTGGAGTTAGATGCCGTGACCCGCCGGTGACCCACGATGCACTAAATGAAAATGTTTTCACACTGCATGCGGTATGACCCATCGGTGACCCACGCTCATGTACTTTCCGTCACGTGCTGCGGTCTAAGGTTTCATAATGTAACCAACAAATCTGTTTTTATTGCATTCGACGAGGGACAGCAATGTTCTTTTTAAGGAGCGAAGTGGCGGCCTATTTCCCTATTGTGTTTCTCGCCATCATTTTGCCGTGGCCTTTGAAGTACGTTTCAGTCGAATAAGTATAGATGCGTTTTTCCTACTGCTAACAAACATTTTAGCGCAACTCATTTATCACCATACCATTTACAGACGGAAAAGGAAGCACAACACAAAGAAAAAAAACTTGTGCTCGTGTTGTCTGGTGCCAGGAACTTTATATTTCAGCATATCTTTACGCGAAGAACGCAAGGAATAGATATGTGTCTTTCAAATAAGCGCGCCAAACACCAGCCGCAAAGATAGCAGCACCATCTCTTTGGAACAAATCAGACAAACACAATCGCGTGACCCACCGGTGGGTCACGGCGCACCTGAAAGATATGCTGATTGGCCCACGGGTGGGTCACTCTGCACCTAAAACGAGACCTTAAGAAAGCATGCCGCAGCGAACGTGTTAACTGAAGATACAAGTTCTCTAAAGAGAAGGCCTAGCTAACATCACAAAACTTGTAGCTGACTGAATTTATTTTTGCTAATAAAAGTTGTGGGAGTGCAATGAAGAAAGCCAGAAATAATATATGCAGTGCTTATATTAGCAAAATGAGGTGCAGCTTCCTCTGTAAAAACACTTTCAGCATTGCAGCTGGAAGAATTGATGGTGGCTTTTGCTAAGCTAATTGTAGTTAGTGTGTTTATCCAGTTAAAAAAATTGATTGCTCACTAGTGGTAGCTGTTGACATAATGAACTTTGATATTAAAAAGGACAATTTTTAATGCTAACCACAACTCGTGTGCAAGAAAGAAAGGGAACAAAGAAATAGTTAATATTAAACAGGCAGAACATTATCAAAACAACATACCGCATCATCATAGATCCACAGCTGGTTACCCTTGGATCCATGGCATGGGTAGAGGATAACATCAGACCCAGCATAGTCAAGACATGCCTCATCTCTACGGATCTCGCCTTCTTTGCTGAGCATCCAGTACTGCAATGAGACAGAGAGCCAGAAATACAAGTCCGGATACTGCCTGAACTGAACCTCCAACTTGTCTATTCAATCACATGTGCAACACAAGATGAGCTATGTTGCCGACACATCTCCGATGAAATTAACATCCACATTAACAAAGTAACTAGCCATGGTGTAAAGGAAGCAAGGTCAGACAGTAGACAAAGGTATTTTAAGAATACTATCTTAACTAAGTGCTGCTGTGCTAGATGATTGTAATCGGCTCATTACAAACAAAATGTCCACGTTGCAGTGGCCCGTGTTTCGGACATCACAAATAAAATATTATTGGGGTTTGGAGAACCAGGACAGCACCATGCTAAAATATGGACATCAAATGCCAAAACACATTTAGACATGACCTCATGAAACCAACGGACAATGAAGCTAAGGAATGTATAGGAGACACTATTATAATAGTAGTATAATAATGTAATAATTTACGTGCCATGCAGGCGAGCCATATTTCACAGACACGATCATCACCGAGCCATCTGCACACCGCACTTGTTTCTTTGCCATGTTAAAACCTGGTGAGGGGCCCTTGATGAGCTTGTCCAAAAGCAGACACATGCCCACCAAGGACCACTGAGGCATGAATGGCATTACATCTAATGTGGCACTTTCACAGTTCTTGCAGTTTTTAAGCTATAAGAAAAAGTTTGCAGAACAAGTGATTTTGACGCTTTGGACAAAGGCAGAGGAAACCGCTAGTTCTTCCTGTCAACACTAGAATATTACACACAGTTGCATGGCTAGTAGCACATCTACTAGGTCGCTGGAAACAAATGCAAATAACCTGGACAACACCAGGACAATTATTTTTATGGGACATCCAACGTAAATTCAGGACACTTTTGTTCACAGTTGCTGAAGACTGGAAGCAGTTTGGTAGGTTGTACATAGCTGACATTAACGCTAGTATACTTCGTGAAAGCATGACAATTCCCACTCCAGGTATCATGCACTATCTTACCTGGTTCCCTCCCTGTCCATGGCATGGGTACATGCCAACAGGCTTGTGCATGTTGTCCCGACCAGAAGGACTGTCCAGGCAGCTACTGCCACCCTGGCCCTTGTTACGAACCTAAAACAAGAAGCAGCAGCATGAATAATTTAGCAATTCGTGAGAGTACTTTTGAGATTATTAAAGGGGCCCTGCAACACTTTTTCAGCATAGTCAGAAAACGGCACCGATGGGTAGTCGAGGCTCCTGAGAACACGTGAGTCAAACATTGTAGCGCAGCACGTGGCCTGGAACTTACAGTTAATTCTGAAAGTCAGCTAGAAATTGTTCCCTCATCTTTCTACAAATGATGCCATACAGTAGTGCCTAAATTCACGGCCATTGGCTGATTTGAGCATTGTGAGCTACATAGTTACCGTGGCCGCTGTGGGAGGCTGCTATGTTCCCTCACGTGCCCTCGCGATTACACTGAAAGTGAGATGGAAGGAAAAAAAGTGCTCAAGGTCATGACATGCACGTGACATGACTTCTTTCCCCCCATGCCATCCCTCCCTGCTTAGCTTCCAGTGTGCTCACAGAAACGAGAGAAGAGAGAAAGCAATTACAGTGTGCAACAAATCTGACTCCACTAGTACTTGACGAATTCTAAAAATTCTTGCGGCGGTCTGTTCGTGTGGCAATAAATTCCTTTAATGCAGCCATCTGTTGGTTACTCGGAAAAGAGCTGCAGGGCCCCTTTAACTGCTAAATTCTTCTGAAAGCAAGCTCATGTCTATTATGCACAAATGAAGCAAAGCACTCTGCGCAATAAGCTTTCCATTTATCCCTCATGAGCACGTGTGACATAACTGCCTCCAAAGTACAAGGTCATCCACATTTAGGAAAAATGCCTCAACATTCAAGTCAAGATAACATCAACATTTCTAATTCCAGGGAAAATTTGCATTAGATGACACCCAGTGATGATGTTAAAACATTCAAGTCGAGATAATATCAACATTAGGGAAAACATGCATTGGATGACACCCAGTGATGATGTCAACAGACAAAATATTAGTTTTCTGAATGTCTTGCTATCAGTTTCTCCATGTTCTTTACTTCGCATAAGTACATTGTTTACAAGTGACTTGCTCGAGTTAGCAGCCACGAGCCACTAAAACATGATTTCTATAATTTTGCTGTCTAATTCAACAACATAATGGAAGCCAGATGTGTGCTGAAAGACATCTTTGCCACAGCCTCAAGGCTGAATTATTAAAAGCTAAATGAATCATGTTGAAGAATGAATTATTCCTACAGAAAATGTTCATCACCGTGAAATAAAATTTTCATGCTACTTCAAACAAGTGAACCAGCAGCACTGACCTCTCCAGAGGCAACCGCATCTCCAGGTACAAAGAGCTCTGGGTAGATGGTGCGCACATACCAATCAAAGGAGCGACACTTGAGATTGTCCCTAAGTCGCTTCCTGGCACTCACATCTCCAAAGTCACCCTGTGAAATGAAGAAAGATTGGCGATGCTATTGGTAAGGCTTCACAAAGAATATAGCCACGGCTGCTCAATCAAAAGACAAAAACAAGGCACAGCCTGCTACGTCGTATGGTGGAATATGCCTGAAGGCACGGAGAGAAGAGGTGATGGTTGCAATCACTTTTTCAGTGATGGCATCACCACACAGAGAGAGCGCTCTAGAAAAAGACGCTGACTCAGTGCTGTGGAACAAGTGCTTCAGATGGATTCAGAGGAACGTGTATTGCTTTGGTACATGCTTTGTCTAGACACATGGCTGAGGACAATGTGAAAGCTGTCAATTTTGCATTGTATGTGGCACTATGCCACACAACTTTCGTGTGGCACAAATGGAACAATAAGTGCATTTATCCAGTGCCATGTGTTTTCGTACAGGTTAAGAAGGCTATGAAGTGACACTTCAACATATTTATTTACCACAAAACAAGTACCTCAGTAAGTACTACTGGGAGCCAAGTGATACGTCTTCAGTATGTTCTCTTCACCACAGAGATGACTATCACAAAAAGACAATCAAGCGGAGTATGCGCCTTCGAATTGCAGTCCCTACAGCTTTTTCAAACTATTATCCTCTGTACATATGGAAGGAAAATTAACAAACAGGAAGCAGGAAGCACTGGAGCAATTGCAGTCATGTTTCTGATGTTGAAGGTGACAAAGCAACAGCTAACTGTGAAGAACTGGAGAAATTGTGAATAGTTACACCTGCCCCTTTTTATTCTATGAACAGACTTTGTTCGAGAGAACTTGTTAACAAAAGCACATTCTAAAAGTGCTGAGCTACTCAATAAGGCATATAAAACAATGCCAAACCATGAAAAGCGGATGTTAATAATAACTACTGCAATTTTACGAGCCAAAACCATGATATGATTATCAGGCATACCATAGTAGAGGGCTCCCAAAATTTCAACCTTATGGGGTTCTTTTACGTGCACCTAAATCTAAGCACACGGGCCTCTAGCATTTCGCCTCCATCGAAATGTGACTGCCGTAGCTGGGATCAAACCCACGTCCTTTGGGTCAGCAGCCTGAGTACTGTAACCACTGCGCGCGCCACCACTGAGAAGCAGCTGAGAAGCAGATGTCAACAATATAAACTCTGAGCAGGACACATTGAAATAAGGGCATAAAAGTTGTATGCAAGCATCCTTCAAGAAAGGTTCTCCAATTCTGAAGTTGTGTAAACAGTGCAGCAGCTTCATACTCCTGAAGAAAAAAAGAAAGTGAAGCTGGTTGCCCTAAGTGCGAATGATCGAATTCACAATGGATATTATCTTCTTTTGTACTGTACTCAATACTCAGTATACTGAACAAAAGCACGAATCATGCACAAACAGTAGGCGGAAGTGAAGCTGCTTCTACATAAGGCAATGTGCAGTGAGACACAGCCACACAATGACAGCTGCTGTAACTGTGCGTGATGTTACGTGCCTACATGATGACATAAATAGCTCAATATTAACCTACTGGATATTATAGTACAGCTACAGGCAGAGCTGTGTTTACGTTTCATAACTATAAGAAAATATGAAACACACATTACGTACTTTAAAAATGCAAATGCAGAGTGTTTGTGTGCAGATACAGGACCACTTCGCTGAAAGATTGCACCAAGGCGGTGGTGTGGTGAACAAGGCACTTCACATTGCATCACCACACCGCCACACTTTGTGCATTCGTGTTCAATGAGAAGTTGTGTTTTAATTAACCAGGAACTCTGCTACAAAAAATAAGGGAGTCCACAACAACACAAAATTAAAAGATTAATACTCTAGATGAGTTGTCAAGTTGGGAGACAACACATCAGTGCTGCCTTAATGTGCTAGCACCTGTGGTTAGAGGTGGAGCCGGGCCAAGCATAATGCAGAAGGAAGTAGTATAACTAACAAGCTTGTGAAGTGAAATTGGTGAATAGTGTCCTACAGATGTCTGCATGACCAGAACGTACTGAAACAGAAGACCAAATAAATGTACGCAAGTGGTAGGATGAATAAGTGGGCTATACTCTTACACTGTAAATACCGAACAATGTCAACGAAGCAGCTAACACGTACCAGGTCGTCGCCAATTCGCTGGTAGTAGTACTGCTTGTATTCATCCAGCCAGACTTCTGCCAAGCGCACAGAGTTCCGTCGTAGCACGTTGACACCTGAACGCCACTTGTAGGGGCTACGCTTGCGGAAGATGTGGCCTACATGTGAGCATGGTACAATTTCTAGTGTTCCTCCACACATCCATGTCTGAAATCACACATAGAACAAAAATCAACACTTGGAAGCCAACATATACAAGCAGTGATAACCTAGTCTCAGCAAGTTCAAAGAAAAATGCCTTCAGTGCCATCTAAAACTGCAAAATGGTGACAGCAATAGCTAGCACAATATTATAGACTGTGTGACTTCATGTATATTGCAGTGTTACTCGCAGAAAAAATATTTGCAGTGCTGTGTTAACCTGTGATTTATAACCCATGCCTCCCCCCTTTACCCCAGAATGACCATGACACACCTCGCCTATTTTTTCCAGAAGATTGCAGGAAGATATAGAGAACTCTATGCGTACACACAAACATGATTTGGTAAAACCCCTCCTAGAATCTTGCATGAATTCCTGACTTAAGTTGCTGGTGCATCCATTTTAGGCTGAAGTCAGTTTGAATGAAGATGGCTAGAAAATATAAGGTATTGTTGGATGGTTCAAGCTGGGACAAGTCCAAAGCTGGGCCAGGTGTGGCCTCTTGTATTTCCTCAAGCAACATGTGCAATGGCAGTGAAGTGCTTTGTATCTGTACACAACAGGCAAAGCTGCAACAATGTGGCAATTAACCCTTTCGGCCCTGACAGTGTCAATTGACTCCACCACACATTACCCCTAGGACCTCGGAAATGAAACCAAAATTGCCCATTCTTGGGGGAATACTTCTTGAATGATACCCACTGTGGTTAGCATCAAAATTGTGGCATGTTTGCGACGCTAGGGGCAACGAAGAAGCTTGACCGTAGTCTTGGGTGAAGCCGAGGCGCGTAAGCCGAGGCGGGTAAGAGCCATTTTTGAAACGACGTACTGTGGCTGTTTCAATGAGTATCACACTGACAGATAAGACGTTGGTTCACATTTTGTGCACTCTAATGAGTAGCAGCAATAAAGAAGCCATTTTTCTCATTGCACAACCACTGAGCCCTGATGACCTAATTTGATGCCATGTTCATTAATTGGTAAATACTTGCACCACTCGCTCAATTTTTCCGTTTGTGGTCTTCTGAAGTCTTAAACTATTATAAAAACATGCACAAAAAAAGTCTCCGACCAAAATAAATCCAGGGCTGAAAGGGTTAAATGAAATAGGACAAAAACTTAATGGCCAGGACATTACAGCAAAACTTGACAAATTATATATGAATTGTAAAGAAGAAACAATGAGCAAAATACTAGGGGGTACAAGGCACCTTGAAGGACAACTCCAGATTTTCTCCACCCCAGATGTCGAAACCACTGTCGTAGGTGCCTAACTTCTCAAAGAAGGCTTTGTCTATAGAGAACAGGCCTCCGGCCATGGTAGGAGACCTGCAAAAAGATGATAACTTAATTGAGGGTAATAGACCCCTTTCATAATTGTAAAAATAGCTTTCCTGCTATGCAGTTTGCCCAACTAATGGCAGCTAGTCACTCAGCAAACAGCATGCTTAAGCGCAGTTTGTTCGCACTATGACGTGGAAAATGTAGACTCTGCTCTCTTGACATAAACACGCATGCATAGACAAGCCCCGGCACACGCAACTAGGACCTCAATCTCCACTTGAAGCACGACAGGTGCCACCATTAGCTGGGAGAATATGGAGTGCAGGAAAGTGCACTTGTGGATTATGACAAGGGTCTATTGCCAAATAATATAATACTTGTGCACTGTCCTAAAACTGGAGAATAAAAATTCAACACTTATAAACTAGGTGTAATCATCACAAAGAAAAAAGAAAATTAAAAGAAAGCAATACTGCAAGCCTACATATAAGCAAGGAGGTCACATTTCTTGATGGATATTTTCTGGGTAACATCTACATGACTGCATTCAGGTAAAACATTATAGTAAATACTACGTATAATAGTATCAGACTTCTTTTACAATGCACTATGCCTCTATTACTTTTCATTTACTATACTCATCTGCTCTACTGTTGTGCACTTCCAAGTAAACTTAAAGCAAAAGCTTATTGCTTTTCAGCTTTGACATGTGAAAGAAGCCACAGTATTTCAACACATCAATAGGGAAATAAAATTGTAAGGCAAAAAGCGTCCCAAAAATTTATGTGCATTATTTTTCAATAATATGGTACAATCTTCATTAGCAGTTAAATCATATTTACTTCTGCACTTATTATCATCAAAGTTGGACACCCAGCTTGCTTATAAATGGCGCCTGTAAGCTGTGGAACGCTGCAGAGCACAAAAACATTATTTGCCGCTAGAGTGTCCACTGTGCATGATCCACCCACCAGACAGGATCCCACGAGTGCTTCCTGCGCTGACGCTCTCGCTCAGGAACTGCATGCCAACTGAACTGCAGGTTCCAGTCAAAGCCACCAACATTCACACCTCCAGAGTCCCTGTAGTGGTACTCGAATGTGCTGTCGCTGATCACATCAATCACAGGGCACACAACAGTGGTCGAGTTCCGAGCTATTCTGTCCAACAGGGGCTCCAGCCAGCCTAAAAGTAGAAATTAAATTCTAATGTAGTGCAAAAATAAACCACGCAAACACAAATCTGAGCTAAATGGTAAACCACGAGTAATACAGTAAGTTGGAAGTCTGGGTCAGTTGGTACATAATGCTGAAAGAATAAACCAGTCAAGAGAACGACGGACAAAGGAGCGAAGAGGCACGCACAGTCGGTTGTTCTTTGTGCCACTTTTCTCCTTTGGCCATCATCCGCTTGACTGAATTATTCTTTCAGAGTAATACAGTTCGGTCAGCATTGCTGCAGATAGACATGCCAAACAATTTAAGTAATTTCATTGTCTCGCAAAGTAATTGATCATGTCGCAATAACCTTGAGCTGCCAGAGCACAAGTGAAGTCATGCCATGCTGTCTGCTGCGGTACCACATGACAAGGCAAAGGTTTAAAGGCTGCTTCACTGCCATTTAGTTGCTCAGTCTAACCATGTATGACACGCCGACCAGGTCATCTGTGCGTGTGCTTCAGTGCGAGCTACAGGGCCGCAGGAGAAAGATGTGTGCACACTCACACTCGCTCCGTTTGTGTATAATGGAAGGTGGATGACAATTAGCAGCCAGGTTCTAGCAGACTGCATATATTATTCACACAGCCTATAAGTTTAAATAAAGAACCCTTGTCAATAGCACCAGCCATCAGAGGAAACACTACAGTAGCATCCATAACCTCAGAATACGCATCCGGAATGCCATAGGGGCAGGCGCGCAGCATGTGTGAAGGCACCAGCACCCATAATACGGGAACGACCATGACAGTTTTGATACAGACACCGCAGACTACTCTAACCTCAAGGCAAAATTGGTATATATAGTGGTGGCCGACTAATGGCCACTATAGTGGTGGCCAACTGGAAGCGTGGAGCTGTGTGATCAGCAACAACATGCACTGAAAACTGCACTGAAGCCGAAGAGTGTTCCATAGCCCTCACAGTAAGAGCTCAACCCCCCCGATAGGCTAATAAATATTATCACAGACTCTGCGCAAGCATGTAAAAACTACACAAAAGGCCATAGACTGCTTATCAAATCCTCCACCGAAACCAAGACATCCCACTAGTCTACCTTGTTTGGAAACCCGGCCATGCGTCTCGTCACACCCTGGCAATGAGCGCATTCATGTGAAAGCTCGAGGTTTCACCCTCCAGGCATCATAGGAAGGCCTGTCCAACCCAGACAAGGTAGAAACTATACCACTTACGAACACACACATATACTATACAGATTATGCCGAAGAACTTTCCCTCCACCACGCACAAAAAGTGACCCGTACAGATGCTGCTGCCTGGCGCCAGCTCTAAACTAATATGTTCTCCAACCTTGCATTCTGCCAAGGTTTCTAGTCTACACAGTATCCAGACCAACGTCCTTTCTTTGGAGGACAACCATACTTGTACCATTCCACATGGGAATGCCTCCAATCGCCCGGCCTACATAAAATACCCAATCCCTCCCTCTCCCAGTGGGAAGTGATTCTTTCCAGCACAGCCCTGGACGACCAGCGACGACTGATTGACCGGGCCAGCCAGATAGCAGCAGCGAATTGGGCCCTGGACTGATGGCTCCACCTTCAGCGCTATGTCTTGCGGTCTCTTCCTTCGTCCCTGCCTATGTGCCCTGTAGCCTTTCATGATGCAATACCAACTAGCCCACCACACCATCCTCATGAACCCTCTGGACTTCACAAGCAAAACGAAAAATACTACTACTCCTACTACATAATGGGTCCTCAAAGTTCACTGAAACTATACAGCGAGAGCTCGTTAATTTGACCCCCGTTAATTCAGAAAATCGGACAATTTGGACGTGTTCTCCAGTCCCAACAAGCATATGTCTTGTTCAATGGTAACAAATTCTCATTAATTTGGGAAAACTTGGTTGGAACCGGATTAATTCAGATGATCCTCAGAGTGCACCAAGTACGAAGCGCTGCTAATGTGCGACTCAAAGGGGCAAAGACAGCATTCGCAAACAACAGCAACAGCCACGAGCCTTCAGAAAGGCGTGGTCATCATCCACAATCTTACCCAGCCGAGTTGCTGGTGACCAAGGCGTCAGTGACTGTGGCAAACTTGTTTTGTTTTCGATTTTACTTGGCGGACGCGAAGTGTGTGGGTGCCAGAGCTGCCAGTTCTGCTTACAATAAGCGGACTTGGGCTTATTTTTCCGCTTGTAGAATTTCTCAGCTGCTCATCGCATTTCTTGGGTTTATTTGCATTTTTACAGCAAATATAGTAGTAAACGTACACCAACAGTGCATTTGTCATTCACTAATTACTTAAATAGTTTAGTGTTGAAGTAAGACATACGTTGGGGAAATCAACAAGTAATGTTAATCATGCATCAGCAAATGCACATTCAACCAAATGTAGACTGTACCCTCCAGACAACGTTAAAAAGTAAATATGCACATTCGTTTATAGTAGTTGCGAATATTTTTGCTGTACAAAAGAACTAAAGCAATTTTTTTTCAACTACCCTATGTATTTGTGTGACATTTTTTTATTATAATTAAAAACATTTTCAAGAATGGAAAAATTAATTCGTGCCACTTTTTTGGGTTTCTATGATCGTGTCGATAGCAGGGGGGTCAAAGCTGCGGCAAGCAGTGGTTTCGTTTTCTCTTCGTGCCTTCAGAACTGTGTATAGTCACCATCCAAGATTGTGCATTAGCGAGCCATATTTTTCAGCAGCAGAGGCGGTGCTCAGCTGTTTCGTTTCGACATCTGAAGTAGGCCGTGCACATGCCTTCAGAACTGCGTGAATATGATAGTGTCCTTGGTGACCACAATTTCATCCACAGTGGCTGCAACACTCAGTAGCTTAGTTTTGACTTCGGGCAATGCGCGTGGAATGTCACAAAACTTAAACGTGGTGGAAGCTGTTGAAGATGAAGAGCTTAAGCTGTGGTCCACATGCTGGCATAAAACTTGCTTGCAACATCGTGATAGACGAATGATCACTTGCCAGCCATTTTTCTGGCAAAAAAAATTATCGTCATATGCACTTGGTGGTGGTGGTGGTGGCGGTAAATAATGAGGGATGGGTTCAAAGGACGCTTCGGCTTGAGACACAGGGGTCCCGAGCGGCGGTCACATTGTGAACGAAGTCGTGAATGACGAAAATTACGGCTTTTACACTGGTCTTTTGCAAAATAAATATTTGATTTACATATACACCAAGAAAATGAAAATGCATTGATGTGATGGACACTTGTTCATTGTTTTCTCAGTTTCAGTTCATTGTGGGTCTGCGTGCGATGGGTGGCAAGTGGTGTAGCGTTGTGGTTGCACACGATTACCCGTATCAAGCTCAGAGTGTTTCGTGACCTCAACAGTCACGAAACACTCAAAGCTAACGATTACCCTTCATCTTGATTTTAGAGTGTTTTAGCTGACAGTGCTGGTTTACCGCACATAAATTGCAGTCCGGCTGAAGAGTGCACATGCGTGAACTTTACAGTAATGTGCTACGCATGCAGATTACCGTACGGAGACACTTTCTATAACATGTACAGGGTGCACCGTGACCTGGCCTAGCGCGTCGTGCGAAAGGTGGCTCGTACTTGGCTTATATTAAATTCTTTCAGCCCGGCCAATGTGATTTTAAATGCCGGTATCGCCAAACTTATGCACTCTTCCCATAGCAATATTAAGAAGCTTTAGTTAATCCGCAAGCTTCTCAGAGGTAGCATTTTACCCGATTGCGGCCCCACAAACCGAGCTGCCTGGACAGGTGGCGCCATCTGATGGTGGAATGTGCAACCAGGCAAGCAAATAACTAAGCAAGTGTGTCCTGCTTCATCGAAGAGGAATGGCGATTTTAGTTGGCCTCCATATGCATCCGAATCGCAGTTGTAATTTTTCGACAGCTTCGAGGAGCTTGTGCACTAGCTCGGCCAGTCACAGACATGGTATGGCTGTTGTGACGGGGTCACCTTTCTCCTGAGCGTCTGCTCTTCCCCACTTCCGCACCTTTCACGCTCCACGCTTGCGGGACCGGCATGCCTTGTACGATTTCCGGTTTTCGCCAACGTCTACGTCACACGAAGACAGTACTGCTCGGTTGGGTTTCGGTTTCGGTGGTGTGATTTTTGCTTATTTAAAATTATTGTCCAATTTGCCGAGTATTTACGCTACCAGGTCCATGACAGGATCGTCTCAGGAACATAAAAACACCATTACTTTGACATGGTACAAAAAAATCGTCGGAGTTGGCCTTTTAAAAGCACAGCGAAGGAGGACACCTACAACTTTTTAAGAACACATCTGGAAGATGAGAACAAGAAATGTTTGCTTCTAGCTGCTACTTCGATAGATTCATCATGTGTCTGCACTTCTCACCTTCAGTGCACTCGCAGTGAGAGTCCAAGTAGGTAAGCACGGGAGCTGTGGCTGCAGCAGCACCCAGGAGTCGAGCGCGAATAAGGCCTTCCCGCTTTTGAGCACGAACAATCTTTACTTTCGGGAAATGAGCAACATAGTCCTCCAGCTTCTGCTTCAGGTGCGCTGCATCAGAGAAGCAGAGAAAGAATTCATAGCCCTGAGCCGATGACTGTAAAACTCGTTTTGCTAGCAGTGACACCCTGAAAAGTGAAACGTGAAAAAAAAGGTCCCTATTAAAGCTCATTAGCTTTTCAAAATTTTAACTTTTTAGGATGTAAAAAATACGTAAGAAAAACACACTGTAATCATGAAACTTTTTTAGTTATGCAGCAACCATCCACAGCCGGGAGTTATATTGTCTTTCAAGTTTACCTTTTAACTTCTCACCTCTTGCACATTCAAGAGACTGGACAGACAACCATCACAATTTCCACCACTTATTTCATACTGCAATCAATGATTGTTGTACGCTATCATACAAGAGTGCTGTAATTTCCCGTTTTGATTAAATGTGCAATGTCTTGAGACTTGAGTGACACAAGTACTAAGGACGAAATTTTGGCGCCGTAAATTAGAGTGTGGAAATTCTAAGCCAGTGGGAAAAGATATGGGGCAGGAGAAAGTGCCAGACAAAGCAATCTGCCCATAAAATACATGCATTTTTTTCCTCTTAACTTTTTTCCGCCTATAAACTACAGTAGACTCTTGGTAAAAGGAAGTCTCTTAAACGAAGCATCCAATGTATAGCGCATACAGGACGGGACAGAGCAAGAAACACATAACACACACACAGTGCTAAGTGTTAAGTGTTTCTTACTCTGTCCCGTCCTGTATGCGCTATACATCGGATGCTATGGATAACAAACAAGCCCGCCGTGCAACCTTAGTTGACTCTTAAACAGAACTGCTGCTTAAATGTAACAACTGTCTCATATATTATTGGTTTCGTAATTGAATTCCACTCCCTTGTTCATCTCTCAGTAAACGGAACTCCTGTTAAACGGAACATATTTTCCTGGTCCCTTCAGGTTCCACTTAATGAGAGTCTACATATTGCAGAAATGCAACATCATTGTCAGCTGCAGCAATGAATGTGGCCTCATGATCTGCATTTAATGTTTCTTGGCACTTTGAGAAAAATTAGATAAAAACAGGTGTACATCAATACATATCATGTAGTAGAGGTATGCAAATAGTGAATTTTAGAACTGAATCGAATATGAATCGAATAGAGATGACACCGAATCGAATACGAGTCGAATACTATTCGGATAGTTTTTGAATAGTAAGATAGCAATTTTCTAAGAAGGCCAAGACTGGTAAGATGACAATTTTCAAAGCAGCCCAAGAATTCCACAACATTTCATTTGGAACAAATATTCACAAGCTTTAACAAAGGAATATTACAATTACTTTTAACCGACAAGAAATGCTACAGTTATTTTAACTGAGCATCAACTACAGCCTTTGAAATATATTGTAACTGCAGGCTGAAATATAGCAGTGACTATAGTATTCAAGGTGTTACTTTGTCAACAGCTTTTTACAAAACTGACACTCAAATAAAAATAAATATCAAGCAATTTTCACGAGTTAACAGCATCATGAATGTCAATAGTGAAGATAGTTGATTGCCGACACTGTTGCTTCGGCGACACCGGAGTTTTAAGCAAAGTGCACCGATCGTGTGATCAATATGGCATTGACAGTGCTGCAAGTACATGGGCTCCACACATCTGGGTAAGTCAATGATGAAAACAAGAAAAGTTACCCCTCGCTGTTCCCATGTCTCATTCCTTCGAGCATTTTTAATTGTTGCTGATTATTAAAAAACTATTAAAAATTATTCAATATATTTTGAATATGCACTATTCAATTCGAGTACCGAATCGAATAGAACGCTATTCGATTCGTTATTCAAAATTTTCGAATATTCGCACACCCCTACCATGTTTTACTATCCACAAACACAAATTTGTCATAGAACACATATAAAGTTCAGGAATAGGCCAATGCACCAACAACTATGCATAAACAACAAGCCCAAGCGACTGCTTTGTTGAATGAATGTGTATTGTTTAGAGACTATGAATAGCACCACTTAATGAACACTGCACCTGAATGAGCTAAGCAATTTACTCACGCATGTCAGAATAGTCATCCACCAAGATGATCTCGTGTAATAGCTTGGGGGGCGACCGGTCAATAATGCTGTGAACTGTCCTCAGCAGCACACTCCAGGCCTCATTGTGGAAGCATACTATCACGCTTGTTGAGGGAAGGTTTTTAAGGTAGCGTTCATCCTTGCACCTGTACATGACAGAGATTCAAGGACACAGCTTTGCAAGCAACCCGGAAATGCCTGCGACACAAAAGCACTCAGACTGAAGCATTCAGGCATGGACACAGAGCTTCTATTCCCTTTTGTAAGGAGTGAGGCCAATGATCAAATATTGAAAAAGGTGGTTAACTGCAACTGAATAAAACATACGATATGTTTGCCATCATGCGGTGCTCGTTAGAGTATTCTTAAATTCCACTCAATTAGTCTATTAACTCGGATCAATAATGCAAAATGTTTAATATTCCTTTTTTGCTTAATGCAAACATTAAGCATCTCCAATAATATTAGCTGGAGATCATAATTACCCAGGAATAAACTGGCGGACCTGTACACATGTAGGCAGTACAAGAAGAAATGAATGTGCAGGATTCCTTGACACAATCTCATCATTTAACCTGGATGCAAATAGTTTCTCTCCCTATGCATGGAAGTTCTGTTCTTGAAATAGTGCTCACTATCAAACCTGAGAATATGTGCACCCATGTACTAGAATGTATTAGTGACCACAATATTCTGCAATACGAGGCCATGATAAAGGTCGTAAAGCCAGAAAAAAAAGGAAAGTATTGCACAACTACAAATGGGCTGATGTGGAGCATCTTCTGTCTGATTTGTCATCTTTCTCTGATAATTTTCTCACCAGCTTCCATTCTCGTGATACAAACAAAAACTGGCGAATGGTTCGCAAGAAACTCTCACAACTAAAAAAAATCAATAAATTCTTAAAATCACAATCCCATCATCCAGTCACAGCTCGTGGTTCACCTCACATGTCAAGCAGTGCATCAACATGAAAAAGTGCTTGTATTCAAAAGCAAGGCTCTCGGGCACTGATGCAGACTGGGAAGAGTACAGAAAGCATACCAAGTTATGCGATAAAGAAGTAGCAATAACAAAGAACTTTTTTAATGAAGATTTGCTTGTGCTGCTAACAATCAATAGTAAAAAATTTTGGAAAGTGTTTAATCCTGGTACTTCCTCTGGACAGTCAATTCATTTAACGGTAAGCTGTTGTCACAGCCAGAGGCTGCAGAGGAACTCAACTTATTCTAGAATACGCATCTGTTTTCACCAAGGAGAAGCCCATTTCTGCCGTTTTAAATCTGACTCCATTAAGGCCACCATGAATTACATCCTGATCACTCAAGAAGGTACTGCATCGGCTATTGAATGTCTTGCAAATAACTCATCACCTGGACCAGATGGTATATGCCCTAAGTTACTCAAAATTACTAATCTTGTCATATCACGCTTTTTTGTAGCTATCTTTCAACAATCAATTGCTACTGGATGTGTGCCTGACACTTGTAAAATTGCTCACGTGACTCCAATATTCAAATCAGGTGATTCCTCCGTGCCATCAAATTACAGGCCCATTTTACTAACCATGATACCTTGCAAATTACTAGAACACATGATATCATCTGCAGTAATGAAGTACTTAACTGCACATAATTACTTTATTCCTAACCAATATGTTTTCCAGTGCAGCCGTTCATGTGAAACACAATTATTTGAATTAGTTAGCCGAACTGCATCATGCCGCTCATACATATGTACTAATTGATGATTTATTGATTTTGCTAAATCATTTGATAAAGACCCCCACAGCTGTGTATTAATGAAACTATGCTGCTTTAACATAAACTGAAATGTTACCAACTGGATAACTAATCTTTTGTGTAAGCATTATCAATTTGTGATGGTAAATGATTGTTCATCTTGTTTATTTCAAGTTAGAATCCAGGGTACCACAAGGCTCAGTTCTTGGACCGATACTGTTTCTCATCTACATTAACGATATTACCAGTGCTGGGCAGTATCGAAGATACATGTATCTTCGACACTATCTTAGATACGCTTTGGGTATCTTGTATCTGTATCGCGATATGTCTTGCAAAATGAGTATCTGTATCTGTATTTCCGATACATTTAATGATGTATCGTGTATCTTAAGATACAAGATACTGCTGTAGAAACACCACCGTACGAAGCAATAAGCGTCGACCTGAATTGCGGTTATCAAGCTGATATTGTTGCCACTAAGCCACCTGCACAAAACTAACGACAGTGACATTCTTGTATACTACCGCCAGAGCGCTCCAGCGAGCACAGATGATGAGCTTTACGCGTCCCTATTGTTGGAACAGAGTCACGTGATGGCGCTCGAGACATTGATCTCAACAAAAATAAGCGCGCGAACGTCGCGCGGCCCACCTTTTGTTTTATCGATGTTTTCTTTCTTTTTATTTGTGTCGGTACAATGACACTTGTTCGTAGCCACGGCACTGTGCTGCGTATTCTAATGCGCGTGGCATCTTTCACTCAAATTATGATGACGCTATAGTTTCATTATCGAAGTTCGTGTTGCGTGGTGCTTCGTTGCTAAGCCTCAAGAATGAAGGAATGGGGTTAATTTACGTCTCGCGGCTTTCGCACATCAGCGATTTAAAAGATCATAGGCGTGTAAGCATGGCACGCATACAATGCGATTGACTTACATGCGAAGGAGGTTCTAATCTCCATCGCACCATCGGTGCCAATGTCAGATGCAGCAAAACAAACATTTACGTAACAGGAAATATTTTGACGTGCTGTGTTTTTGTTCTTCCTGCTGAATTATTCGAGAAGTTCTTTGAATGATAATTTGACTGTTAGCCCAAATGCTTTCCTTAGTAAACTAAGTTGGTCGCAGTTAAGAAATTTTCAAGTTAACACATTTGTACATAGGGCCTTGCTGCTTGATTATATAGATCTATCATAGCTAATTTGCAAATGTATCGAAGTATCTTAAGATACAATTGGCAAGTATCGTATCGGATACAATTTTTCCGGAAGTATCTTGTATCTATATTTCAAATACTTCTTGCTCGAGTATCTTGTATTGTATCGCGATACAATTTCAAAGTATCTTTGCCCAGCCCTGGATATTACCAATGACCTGACATCTACTACTCGCTTATTTGTCGAGGACTGTGATTTATAGACAGATTACTAACCGCAACGACCACACTGCTTTACAAAAATACCTTAAAAGCATTTCCACTTGGTGTAATCAATGGCAAATGAAAATTAACACTTCTAGAAGGAGGTTATAACTTTTACGACTACTACCAACCCCCCCACTGAATTCCTACATGATTCACACAATGCATACAGGACATGTTTCTTCAATAAAGCACCTGGGCGTGCACCTTTCCGCCCACCTGACATGGAATGCCCACAGTGACGCGATAACACCTAAAGTATCTAAAACACTTGGATTCATCAGATGACACTTACATCAAGCTAACCGGAACACAAAACTTATATCATACACCTCATTGGTTCACTCTAAAATAGAATATGCCTCATTCATTTGGAATCCACGTAAAGTTTACTTAGCTAACAAACTTGAGTCTATCCAGAATAAAGCTGCCCGATTTATAACCAGAAACTAACATCATTCAAGCCTCACTAATATCAAAGCATCATTGAACCTTTAATCACTATAGAAAAGAAGACTGCTGGCACTGCTATCTCATTTTCACAAACTTTATCATAATCATTCGTCATTTCCTACCTGTCCATCAAATTTTCCCATGCTTAGACTAGATTGCCTCTTCGAATTTTCAGTTCTGTACATGCGTACTGACCTCTTAGATAACTGCATGGGCATCGGCAGGGGGGTGCAAAAGGGGCACTTGCCCCCCCTCAAGCCACACCAGCACTTGCCCCATGCAAGTTACACCAGCGCCCCGTCCCATTCCCCCCCCAGCTGCAGTGAAATACGGGTTTGCACCCCCCCCCCCCCCCCCCAAGACCAAATCCTGCCGACGCCTATGGATAACTGACAACTGTAGTGTGCTATCCGTCATTGGAATAATCTACCATGCGATGTCGTGTCCGTAATAAACCATGAAACATTTGTACAAATGTTAAATATCTTGCTTAATATTTTGCCTTCAGGGTATGTGAATAAAAAAAAAGGATTCACAAAAATTGTAGTATAATTGTAGTACAGATGGGCATGATATGGAAACCTGTGTCTGCAAGTACAAGAAACAACACTGTTTCTGTGTCATGCTGTGTCAAGCAGTCAACCTTTTATTCCGCTATAGTTGAGTGAGCCAACTGCATATAATGAATATTCTACATCTAATACTTACTCGCTGTCTCGAACATCCGGCAGAGACCGATGCAGCGAGATCATGTCGCTGATGTACTGGTTGAAGGCATTGCGGTCCCAGCCCTGCTTAACCTTGGCCTCCTGTTCCTTGGTCAAGTCCTTCAGCACAACGGGCCGGCCCATTTCACCAGGGCCATCGGGGTTCTGAGGTGGAGCCAGCACTCCGACAGGAGCTGGAGCATGGTCCACTTCGTTTTTGTGCTCCTCCTTGGAGAGTGCCTTTTCCCGATTGGCACGCTTTCGTGCCAGCGGGGCTACGTGCTCATCTTCGTCAACACCTTGTTTCTCGGGCAGGAGGTCCTGGCCCCCCTTTTGCAGACTCGTCACCCTGCATAGCCCAGTGCACGACAACTCAGGATTTTAAGCCGACCTCATACCTTTCACTTTTCCTGCGGTGGTGTCTCAATGGCCAAGGGCTATAGAACTGCTGGTATTCCATCTAGCCCACTTTCGGGCATAATTATGCACAAAACTTTATAAACGTTACACGACCAGTGAAACATTTACTTACAGCAATAGCAGTAACACCCAAAGCACACAGTTTATCAGACAATGTGTGTGGCTCAGAAACCTCCTATACAGCCTGAGGTGGTAAGGAAATGTTGCACGAACTTATACCACAGCCACTGGTTTTCCACATTATGTAACAAAAGAAGACAAAGTATGAACAGAGCATTCCGTATGAAATAAGTGCGACAAATGGTGAGCACAGTCACAGCCCTCCCTTTCTTAATTTCAGCAAAGTAATTTTATCAGATAGTTGTGACTGCCTGGCCACTCACAGCTAAAGACCAAGAGGAAGAGGTACGTGTTTGGCCCTTTCTAGCACCCCCCCCCCCCCCGGGGTTGATGCAACCATCACACTTTCCTACCTGTGGCCGAGGCCTGTGTGGTTGATCCTGCTGTTGCTTCTGTTGTGGCTGCTGCTGCTGCTGCTGCTGCTGCTGGAGAGCCCCTGGTTCAAATGCTACCCTATTTTGAGGTGTCTGAACCCTGTCTGTGTAGGTCAGCAAGAGCGTGATGACAAGCCAGGTGACCGGCACGACCAGCAGGACCTTCACGATAAGGCCGCGCCGCCTTGGAAGCAGCCACATGATGACGGCTGTACCTGGGGCCCGCTACCACCTCTCTCCTCGGGCAGCCTCCCTGTCAAGGACAAGAAAAAAGTTGAAGCATTCTTAAACACCATTCATGAATTCCTTTGATAGGTTTTTCATGCAAGCACAATCACCGCTTGGTGGTACACCACCAGGCAAATCAAGTATACAGGATGAAAAGCCCCCGTGAAAAGCTCTTCAGAAGCCCATGCATCAGAACAAGTACCTGCACTTTCCCAATTTCTTTACAAAACCGTATCCAATATGTTGGTGATACAACATAAAAGATGAAAGGGTGACAACAAAAACTTAATTGACTCGCGCTGCTGTTGCAGGAAAACACCCACACCACATTCCGCTTGAAAAGTAAAGCTCAATTCCCACAGAAAGATGCATGTTACAAACTGCGTTTAACAAGACAACTTTGCATTTAGGATCAAAGGTTACAGGCTCTCTCTTGGATGGAGGACAGCCTGTAATCTTTCCCACGGCAGACTTACTGCCTTAGGTTAGCTAATGAGGTTCTACTGGTCAGCTGCTGCCTCAAGCAAAAATCGCATGCCACGAGACACCCTCTGGCGAAAAAAGAGTGTTCCAGACTTGCCGCCAGGGCTATGAGCGACGCTGGCTAACACTCCCAGGGATTATGTGCACAGAAATACCCAACAAAGTGGAAGAGGAAGCACCTTCCAGTGCAGCTCAACTGCTAAGGCATCAGATACGTAATTCGAAGGTTGTGGGCTCAGATCCCATCGATGGAATGGGTGATTTTTCATCCACTTCAATTCATTTCAATTTATGTCACACTAAGTACACTACAGAAGTGTAAATTCAAGGGCTCGATTGCTTTGTTAAACACAATATTAATGAGAACTAACAGACAACGATGCCACAGAAAGTATAGGGGATGTTATTAGAAGTAATTGTAATGTAAATGTGAAGAAAGAAAAGTGGACGAAAAGATAACTTGCCACCAGCAGGGACCGAACCTGCAACCTTCGAATAACGCGCCTGATGCTCTACCACTGAGCTACGGTGGCGGTCATCCCTCCGTCCATTTTATAGGGTATATATGTGCATTAGATGTGGGAGTGTCAGTCAGCGCCCCCTGTTGCCATTGCGGCGAGTGTGGAACACTCTTTTTGCCCGTTGGCGTCACATAGCACGTGATCTTATTACGAGCTGGCAGCTGACTAATAATCCCTCGCATACTACCTGAAGGCATCAAGTCTGCCAGTCAGCTAAAAAACACTAAAAAGACGCTCTAGTCAAACAAAGGTACCCACCACAATAAAACATGCTGATGCGCATGATCGTAGAGTGCTGCTGTGCACTGCTAAGAAATCGACCTCATCACCACAAACAAACCTTGTCCTCACCCATTCTGCGTCAGTTCCGCGTGTTTCTGATGTGCTAACGAAGCACCATAATATTCTAATGCAAAGCGAACGCCTCAGAACCATTTTTGCGGAACCACCTAAAGCAGTGTATCACAAGGCTAAAAATATTAGAGATACACTCTCATCGTCATCATTGAAAACAGACTGTCCTGATACGATCGGATGCCACCCTTGCCGAAAACCGCGATGCAAAGTATGCCCGTACATGCGGACATAGCGACAAGTCAGCAGTACAGGTTCTAACTTTTCTTTAAAAATCAAAGGCAATTTTAACTGCGATACTAAGAATGTAATATACATGATCAAATGCGTGCTATGCAAGAAACAGTACATTGGGCAAACAGAAGGACCTTTTAGGCTGCGTTTCAACAATCACAAATCTCATGCTAACACCTTGCCAAACCTGCCCATCTCAAGACACGTGCACCTCCCAAACCACTTTTTTGAAAAACTAAAAGCCGCACAACTCGAAATCCGGTTTCCGCACAAATTATGATAGAGAAGCCCGTGAATCCTTCCTCATCCATAAGTTTGACACCGTCGCATCGGGTATGAATGAAAACGTAGGAAGATTGAGTTGCCTATCTGTGTAACCCGTATCAGCTTGTTTAGTTTCCCTTCTTTGACTAGGAACTCGCAATAGTATATCGTTTACATTGGTTGGTTACGTAGCACCTACTTAACGTCTTTTGTATAGCGCTCTTTTGTTCATATTTTGTTATTTTTTAAATATCTTTTCTTTTTGCACCTTGCCATTACCGGTTGTACTTCATGTCATGCTATGCGTTCTCAAGCTACATGTCAGTTATGCGCTCTTAAATCACGTGCTCGCAAAATGCAATGCTTGTACATGTGTATCAAGTGCTCTTCACAGCGAGTGATTTGCATCCTCGTTAACCCATATATCTCTTTTCATGTCAGTTTCATATCTTCATCACATTGATATGCACATGTATATAAACTGCACTCATACCATGCAATGTATTCCGATGAAGGCCGAACCCGCGGCCGAAACATCAATAAATCGCTTTGTACGTGTGTCTACTTGACCGTATATAATTACCCGGACCAAGAATCACTTTTTTCGATATATATATATATATATATATATATATATATATATATATATATATATATATATATATATATATATATATATATATATATACTGTGGGCGCGACAATTGAGTGTCTCCTCATTCTCTTTACATATCATCATCACTTGTACATCTTTGTCATCTGTACATATCATCATCAGTGTGATCTAGCTCGAGCCCGGCTGAATAAAGCGGTTCCTCATAAGTGGTGGAGGTGCTGATGATATGTAAAGAGAATGAAGAGCCATTCACTTGTCGTGCTCACAATATATATATATATATATATATATATATATATATATATATATATATATATATATATATATATATATATATATATATATAAAGGAGGGAATTGTAAACTTAAGGGCTCGCTTTGTTAAACACAGTATTAATGAGAACTAACAGACAAAGATGCCAAGGAAAGTATAGCTATTAGAAGTAATTGTAATGTAAATGCTTAAGAAAGGAAAGTGGACGAAAAGATAACTTGCCACCGGCAGGTGGATCCGAACCTGCGACCTTCGAATAACGCGTCCGATGCTCTACCACTGAGCTACGGTGGCGGTCATCTCCCCGTCCACTTTATAGGGTATATATATGTACTTAAACGTGGGAGCGCTGTGCGCCGCCTGTTGCCATTACGGCGAGTGTGGAACACTCTTTTTTGCCTCAGGCGCTACGTAGTACGTGATCTTATTACGAGAGGGCAGCTGACTAGTAATCCCTCGCATACAACCTGAAGGCATCAAGTCTGCCAGAACGAGACCCTCGTTATGAATGAAGGAGGGAATTGTAAACTTAAGGGCTCGCTTGCTTTGTTAAACACAGTATTAATGAGAACTAACAGACAAAGATGCCAAGGAAAGTTAGTATAGGGGAAGCTATTAGAAGTAATTGTAATGTAAATGTTAAGAAAGGAAAGTGGACGAAAAGATAACTTGCCACCGGCAGGATCCGAACCTGCGACCTTCGAATAACGCGCCGATGCTCTACCACTGAGCTACGGTGGCGGTCATCTCCCCGTCCACTTTATAGGGTATATATGTACTTAAACGTGATACAGTCAGTTTCTCGCCTGTTGCCATTACGGCGAGTGTGGAACACTTTTTTGCCTGTAGGCGTCACGTAGTACGTGATCTTATTACGCAGAGGGCAGCTGACTAGTAATCCCGCATACAACCTGAAGGCATCAAGTCTGCCAGAACGAGACCCGTTGAGTGAATGAAGGAGGGAATTGTAAACTTAAGGGCTCGCTTGCTTTGTTAAACACAGTATTAATGAGAACTAACAGACAAAGATGCCAAGGAAAGTATAGGGGAAGCTATTAGAAGTAATTGTAATGTAAATGTTAAGAAAGGAAAGTGGACGAAAAGATAACTTGCCACCGGCAGGATCCGAACCTGCGACCTTCGTCAACGCTTGTCCGATGCTCTACCACTGAGCTACGGTGGCGGTCATCTCCCCGTCCACTCTTTATAGGGTATATATATGTACTTAAACGTGGGAGCGTCAGTCAGCGCCGCCTGTTGCCATTACGGCGAGTGTGGAACACTCTTTTTTGCCTGTAGGCGTCACGTATACGTGATCTTATTACGAGAGGGCAGCTGACTAGTAATCCCTCGCATACAACCTGAAGGCATCAAGTCTGCCAGAACGAGACCCTCAAGTGAATGAAGGAGGGAATTGTAAACTTAAGGGCTCGCTTGTTTGTTAAACACAGTATTAATGAGAACTAACAGACAAAGATGCCAAGGAAAGTATAGGGGAAGCTATTAGAAGTAATTGTAATGTAAATGTTAAGAAAGGATATATATATAGCGCTATCGATAACTATTTTGACAGTACTACGGATAGTATGAAATCAACCATGCGATCTCATTGCAGCTTATAATCTTGCTTCCCCAACTGTGTGGAGCAGGAGCAGCAGGCTGAAGGGCAGGAAAGTTTAGGTACTTGAGCTCTTTCACCAGAATTTTTGGCTGACACATGGCAATTAAGTTGAATTATTCAGCTGTACAGAAAATGGGATCGTTAAATTTGACAGTACTGTGCGGCTTGAAATTTATATTGCATTTTGCGATTTCAAAATAAGAGTATCAGAAACTATGCTAGTTAATTGTAAGGTGTCTGAATATGAATTGATTGACGGACGTATTCCCGCATTTTCACTGCTGAAATAATTTTTATTTCGCCAAAACATTGCTCCTAAATTATGTCAACTGAGTATTGCTGATAGTAGGCTACTGCAAATGCTTTTTGGCAATATCGCCGGCCAGCAACAGCATAATTATTCACAGCACTATTGACAGTAATATCGTTAGTTATACTTCCGACGGCACTAGCGATCGCACTGTCGATAATACTATCGATAGTTTAAAAAGCTATTGACAATAGTAATGTCAACATCGACATTGATAGTAATGTCAGTAGTAATACTACCGAGGGTACTATCAATAGTACTGTCAAAACTACTAATACTATCAATAGTACCTGCAAAAAACTATCAATATTACTACTATCGATCGCACTATCGATAGTTTATCGATAGTAGTAATATCGATAGTCTTTTTACACTGTCGATAGTTAAAGAAAACTATCGATGATATCAATAGTCGATTTTCCGATAGTTTTGCGTCACTACGCTGAAACCGATTCGGCCTGACCAATAACCCATTTCGGCGTGGCGGGCACCATTGGTCCGACGTCACAGTCGCGTGTACACCTGTGGCCCGCTCCTCAGAAGAGGGCGGACCCTTGCGCGCAGTCGGAGTGTTCACCTGCCATCGTGCTGGCGTGTTACCTTTTGCGACGGCGTACACAGAAAACTGATCCGCCATCGTTGAGTTCAAACTGAGAAGCCAAGGTTGAGAAGACATAGCACCGCTTTGCTTACTGCTAGGAGAGCAGGGGCGTAGCCAGAAATTTTTCGTCGGGGGGGGTTCAACCATACTTTATGTATGTTCGTGCGTGCATTTGTATGTGTGCGTGTATATATGAGGAGCTTTTTTTCAAAATGGGTTAAATCCAAAACCGAAACAAGCTCAAATAACGCTCCGTTGGCACGTACATACTCTGAACTTTCCTCTAAAACAGTAATAATAAATGAATAATAATTATTATTAACTTATTATTACTACCTTTCAGGAAAGTTGAGAGTATATACGTGCCAACGGAGCCTTCTTTGCGCTAGTTTCGGTTTTGGATTTAGCCCATTTCGAAAAAAAGCTCCTCATATATATATATGCAAGCAAAATTGAAAAAAATTCGGAAAGGGTTTAAACCCCCCCTCCAACCCCCCCCCCCCCCCTCTCCCCCCCCCATTCCTTTGGCTACGCCACTGTAGGAGAGTCCAACATGACAAAAAAAAAAGTAATAATAAATAAAGACTTTTTTCTTTTTTTTCTGGCGACGTGTAGTACTATCGCACAGCACATGTATATGTACAGTTCTTTCCGATCGGAACTGGGTATGTATAAAGCACCGCATGATCAGCCCTGTTTCAAAAGTGTTCGAAACAAACCGCTTACAGCAGCCGCGCACCATGCAGCACGGCGTTGGGCAGCTGCGATTGAGATCGTACGCATACAGAAAAGGTAAAGCTGGCGGAGGCGGCTCGTCGTTCTGCCACTGAAGAGTGGCACGGAGTTCACAGTGTCAGTGCTTGACGAACCACGCGGATACACGACAGAGCAGCGCGTGTGCACCGAGTGCCGCAGACCCAACGGCGAAGAAAGAATCGGACCGAGTTGCGAAAGGAGTCCGCGCATACCTTTGTTGCGAGTCGTAACTGGCCGAGGAGGGCCGTCGCGATGACCTCTTGACTGGTGTAGAACGCCGTTCGTCCGCTACGCTACACTACGCAGATGCAGAAAAAAAGCTCGCCGAAAAAACGACACCGCACTTCGTCGTCTTTCACGATCACAGCATCGTCCAGCGCCGCGTGGGCGACAGCGAAAACACGGAGAAAAAAGAAATAAAATATGTTGCAGAAACCATACAGAATGACTGCTAAAGTAGTACTAGTGAATAGTTTTTGCGGAAAGCGAAATTCGATTCGAACCAATGCCTTCGAAGCGTGAAGTCGATAAGGGAGTTTGGATCCATCGACATGTATGATGTGGTCGATGGCATGGCGCTGATGTAATGAAGATGACTGAAACATAATCGCAATGTGATCACGGCAGCGTGACGACGGCAACGGCTGGCCAAATCGTTCTCTTCGGCTGAGGCAATTATAATCACGCAGATCGCACACACTATGAAAGGCGGTCTAAACGAAGCAGCGGCAAGTCAGCAAGAAACGCGCAGCGGACTCGGGCAGTGGCGTCAGACGAACTGCATCACCTTTGCGCCACAGCATGTGCGCTTTCCTTCAGCACACGGCCAGAGCAGCTTTCTTTGAGCAGCGTGGACGTTCGAAACAGGAAATCATTCGACTGGCATGAGGTCACGCGTCAGCCGCGTTCCGTCGGTGCTCATTTACGATGCGCGTAGAAATCGATAAGCGTCCCAAAAGCAGTAAAGGACTGAAATACACGTTCGCGTCGCTCAACGGTGTGAGGGTTGTGTGCTTACGAGTTTCACAAGCTTTCGTTTTGGCTTGTCAGCTTCTTTTACATTGTGTGCGACTCTAACCAAAGTTTATTTATGTGGCGTTGCTCTAACCCCCGTATTCAGAAACGCTCCGTGACTTGAACTTCACGTGCCACCGCCTCAAAGCAGCGCGTTCGAAACGCGTTCGTGCTGCATTGAAGGCGGTGGCAAGTCAAGTTCAAGTGAAGGAGCGTTTCTGAATACGGGGGTCAGCAGCGCATGCGTCCTTAAACTGTGCGCAAGCGACATGCGCCAGGGAATTGTTATATCGGCCCGAGATATATGTCCGAAGTACGAACGTAAGTCAGAAATTGCAACGGGGAGGTCTATCTGTGCCCGAGGAACCACAGAGATATGAGGACAGTGTAGCGGTCGTCCGATATATATAGGGTCCGTTCGCGAATGTCCACTGTTCTGACATACACGCTCGCCACGAAGCAGACTGTGTGCGCAGATTTCCTGTACAAATGTCAGCGCGTTGCCACGAGCGTCAGAACGCACGCCCTTCGCTGGCGAACACCAAGGACGCGATCCGCTGTGCAGCCGTCTCTACACGCTGTATCTGGAACGCCGTGTGGCCACTATCAAAAGACGAGCACTGAGCTGCCTGTCGCGGCAGATGATCCGCCCATCAGGCGCTACAAAGTGTGCTGCTCCCAATCTGCCACCGAGACGACCGCGCGCGTCCCGCTCCTCAAGGCACGCGCATGAGGCGCGCCGTGAGCTGCACGTCCGGAAACGCATCCGCCCCGTTGGCACGCGCGCGCACACGGAGCAGCAGTCGTGACGCGAGGCCGCGTATGAGGACCAGCTGTATACTTCGCCGAAGCGCCACTGATTAGTTCGGTTATGGTGGAGAAAGTGGGACCGAAAAGAGGAAACTTCATTCATCTGTGAGACTCCCGCAGTGAGTGTCGACTGCTAGCCATGGGCGTGCGAAAAAGTGCTCCACCGCCTGCAAAAGGTGGCATGGAGGCTAGCGCCAGTGCTCTCTTCTATTCTTTGTGGTCCGCCTCGACTTGTGCTCAAGTTTTCACCTTAAATACCGGTTACGTAGTACGTGTCCTGCGCAGCAGTTCGCGGGCTGTGCTTCACAGCTCGACCGCACTTGCCCGGCGACCTTCGAGGCGGAAAAGGGTGCGCAATATGCATAACAACGGGGGCAGCCGGTCGGCTAACGAGACGTGACCGAGTCCGCCGAAACCGGCCCGCGGACGACATCTCGGCCTGCAGGACACGGCCGATGCGGTGACCACGGCAGCTGCCGCCGCACGACGCGAGAGAGCGGTTCGCGGAACGTTACTCGGGCGCCGTTCGATATCCCCCCGTACGCACATAGACTGCAGGTGGTTTTTTTCAAAGAGGCTGCAGGACGGCGAGACACGTTCGAGAGAGAGCGGCTTCTTTCGCGCCCATCTTCTCGGATGTGGATCGCATCCGACCGTCAACACGTGCTTTCAATTGAAATTCCTACAAACTTTCAAGAAATTTCTGCGCGAATAGTCGGTATTCACAGGGCATATATGCGTGAGCGGCCTCTGGCACCAGAAGACAGCACAACGGCCGGAGGCACGGTCGCGTTTCGCTGGGCTTCATTTATTTTCTGCTTGAAGCACCGAAGGCGGATGGAGCGGTCGACAATATATCCTCTTTATACATGCGGACAGACAGGCTGCAGGCGGTTCCTTTTGACATCATTGTCTGTTAGTTCTCATTAATGTTGTGTCTAACAAAGAAAACGAGGCCTTAAATTTACACTTCTTTCCTTCATTCCTACTGAAGGTGTGATTCAAATCGCGATAGTGAATCCTGTGTCGCCGTCTTACCGGGCAGCTTGTTCCAACCATCATTCTACGAGTTCTACGAAAAAAAAAAAAAAAGAGCTTAAATGACCCCTGACAGCAAAAGTTTTGTTTGCGACTTTTTTACAGTAATTTGTAGCTTTGCGTCTGGTAATGCCGAAATTGAATCGTAAATGCTCTAACGCATCGTATAATTAATGCTAGCGTCGTTAATTCAGGACGATTTTGCTTCAGTTCGAAACACCCGCCTAAATACCATAAGAAACTAGCGCCCCACAGCGGGGCAGCGCCTGAGACTACATGCGCTCAAACTTCGGTGACGCTGAACGTGCCGTTTCCAAATAGGGTGACCCGAGGGCGGTGAAGAATAAAACTATAGTGCCTAGAATATACTAAAACGATGTGGGTGCGTTGAGCGTGTCCCCCCTCAGGAATAAGAAAAGCATTCCTGGCGTAAGCAGCGAAAACCACCTTGAGAGCAGCCCGACAACAGAGCGAGAGGGGTGACGAACAATAGTCCTCGCCGGGTGCCAGTCAGGGTATTGTGCGCACCCGGACAATGTTCTCTGATGCCGACAATACTTGCTTGACCTCTGCAACGTCACGAGGGGAGCCTCTGTCTACGTAAAACCACAGAAAATGTCGATTTTACCAGAATACTCGGATGAGCACTCACCTTTACTTTAAAACCAAATTAAAATATCTTATAGGCAACGCTCGCCCCTAATAATCGGTGAGAAGTGCCCCCGCACGCAAGAGTCTCAAACGACACAAGCACCTCGAGTTTCCAAATTTGGTGTCAGGGGTCCTTTAACACACGTGTAGTAAATGGAGTAACAGAGGGTGTCTGTGCCTGGTGTAGCGTAACCTGTCGAATATTCAAAAAGGTGTGATGTGTCGATCTTGTACTGACCTTTTATTAGTTGAAAAAAAGTCACAGTTTCGCCACAAGGCGAAGCAATGAATGCGATAGCAACAAATTGGAATGTCAAGCGACGAATGGCAAGCAGGTCGAAACGTGCAGCGTGCCGCTCACGCACACATGACGCACCAAAACAACACGCACAGGACGAGAACTAACAACGTTCAGAGCTCGACACTTAACGCTCTGCTCAAACAAAAACGACGCACGAAACGTATTCACAGGTACAGCCGAGCGCGTACTAACAAGTGTCACAGTTGTTACTACGCTGTGTTTGAAAAGCGTGTTCTTTTCGCAAACAGGGGTACTGCCGCGAGCGAAGTGACCTTTGTGCGCCCGGTAACGACAACGCAATCGTTCTGGCGAAAGCCCCATTCTCCCCCCACCGCGAGATAAACGCGCGTGCGAACGGGCGTCTACCCCCCCACGGGTCAAAGTGCGCGAGGGAGATGAGCGCTGGCGCCGTGACGAACGGGACGTTGAGCTAAGGCGGTGGTGGCTCTTGGGAAAGTATCGCCATCCTTTGTACTCGCCGCCGCGCGCGCGACCTCCCCTCTCCCTCCTCGCCCGTTTGGCGTCCTCTCGTTCTCCGCCGCTTTTTCTGCACGATGATTGGTCTCCTTCGCGGTTGCCCGTGGAGACGCGTAGATCTTGCACTTTGCTTGTGTTTTTCTTTTTCGCTCGCGCCATTTTTCGCCGAGCCTCCGCGTAAGTACGCGTAACTGCGTAACAACGCGTAACGAACGCAGCGCGCGCTTAGTATCCCGTGCTTTCTGCGGGTGCTATGCCGTGCTGTTGCGCCTACGACTGCAACAACCACAGTGCAAACGGTTATGCCCTTTTTAAGATACCCCAAGGCAAGCGCGATGGCTTGCGCAAGCAGCAGTGGCTGCAAAACATCGGCCGAAATAACTTTGTTCCGACAAAGAACAGTGTTCTTTGCGAGGCAAGTCGCCTTTCATATTGCTCGTATCAAATATCAAAGCATCGCTGAACGCCGCATTTTAATTATTCTTCCGGCCTGCTCATCAACGTTTATATTTTAGGAGTGAAGCTCCTTAGGCTCTCACCATGTTCGTTGTCGCCGTTGTCGTATAGGTCTCCGTCGGACGGAAACACAGGTGCTACATCTACCGTACATAGAGCGTCCATAGCGCGCATAGAGGTTTAAAATAGACCGTACTCTGTCCGTGCCATCCGTCCGTCCGTCCGCGCATCTGTCCATCCGTCCGTCCGTCCGTCCGAGCCCTGTCACGGTGCCAGGTGGCCGCCGGGGCGCGCAAACGGACGCCGGTCGCGTCGGACTCTACAGCACTCGCGCTTTGCTTGCGTGGCGTCGCTGTGCTCAGCGTCTTCAATCATGCAAGGAGGGAGACGCGCGCATCGCTTTCCATTCTGACCTAAATTCTGACCGACCCCGTCTCAATGGGGACAGGCGTTCGCAGAGCACATTTTGAAATTTACGAAGTGTCCGTCAATTTAAGCGCTGGAACGCGGATGGCGTCTGCACGATGCGCAAAGCGCGAGAATACGAACGCATGCGAAACGGAGGCAGATTAGTCACGCGCCTTGCTGCGGCTTTTCAAAACTTCCTGAAAACTACTGTGGTGCGCAAGTTGTCCGAAATCACACGCCTCCATTGAATTCTGCGGCGCGCCCTGGGAGCCCCGGCGAAAAATGGCGCTGCGCGCCCCGCGTGCCGCCGGCGGGCGAGGAGAATCGAGGAGGAAAGGCGCGCGCGGAGGAGAGTGTCGTTACTTTCCCAAGATCAAGCTAGGGGCTTTACTTCGAGCGCGCCGTTTGCGCCATCTCGCTGGTAATGATGAAAACACGCTGTATATAAATACCTCGCCGTTTGAACGTTGAAGGACGTGCGCTTTCGTGGCTCAGCGGTTAGCGCCTGTTACGTTTGGCCCTCGAGTTCTTCGAGCCAGACGCCATTGTGCGTGAACCTGCCTGCCGGACTGCTTTCTACCCCAGTATCGGCGCTTAGCCGCGGAGGCAAGGAGCCCCGCATTGTCCAGCACATGTTGTGCACACTTGTCGGGTGGGCTAGGCAGCTCGCTGTGGTCGGGTTGTGAGGAACCAGACAGAGGGATCACGGACACACCTTTTCTGAGAGACTGGTGGCAGAGCGTGGGACGACGACGCTGTGGACGTTCTCATGGATCCAGCACTAGAGGTGTGCACGGGCTTCGGGTAGCCCGAAAGCCCGAGCCCGGCCCGGCCCACGGGCCGGGTTCGGACGGGCCGACGTCTTCTCATCTCGGGCCCGGGCCGGATTGGGCTGCATTGTTCTTTTTCGGGCGGGCCGTGCCAGATGCAAAGCCCGAATCAAGCCCAAGATATAGACGTGCCGGAACTATTTTCCACCGCATAGCGCCTTCTCCGAAACCGCCCCTTATCCCCTCTCTCGGTTCTCCTTTTGCTTAGCCACTTTAAAGCAAGGGGAAAGGGTGAAGTTACACAAGATGAGCTCTGTGATTATCTATACGGTAGAATAATCCCCTCTCCTGCATCCGAGGTACTAAACGTCTCGAAGAACAAACGGTCTGAATATTCTAAGCTTGCTATGCTTCCGCAAAATATATTGGCAATTCCGGCTACCAGTGCGAGCAGCGAAGGGACCTTCACTTGGGCGAGATATGTGACGCGGGAGCGCCGCACTTCACTGAAGCCCGAATCATTGGACAGCTTATTTTTACGCGACAACTTGTAACCGTTGCATATAGTGACTTTCATGTGTCGTTTGCTTATGTTTCACTTTGATATGTTGAATAAAATGCCACATCATTGGAAAACGACATCTTGTGTCCGCAGCAAACCTTCATAATGTCAGGCCGGACAGGGCCGGGCCCGGGCTTTTATTTTTGTACGTCGGGCCGGGTCGGGCGGGCTTGCAGCCCTATACCGTCGGGCTCGGGCGGGCCTTCGACTCAATCAGCGGGCCCGGGCCGGGCTCGGGCTCAAAAATTCGGCCCGTGCACAGCTCTATCCAGCACCCCTTCCTGGAACGGGATGACACAGCGTGAGCGACGCCGCCTTGGTACCTGCGGGTGTCACGGTCAGCGGCCATCTTCTCCTCCGGGGTCATCCTCCTTTCCCCCACGCTCCTTCGGACTTCACCCTCCTCGCCTTGCGTTACAGAATCGCGTGGGCGAGGCGTGGGCTGGACACAAGTTTATTGTGTGGTGCGCTTGCGCACCCCATTGGACACCTCGGCCATGCTCATCATCGACGAGCGGCCCAATTTCTGCCGTGCTTGTGGGCGGAACACTGAGACGTCCAGACAGCTGATTCGCGGGAGCTGCTGTCACCGCCTCCTGAGGACCCCAGTGTTGGCAGACGAGGGGCCATAAAAGCGGCAGACACTTTGTACAAAACAGTTCATTCCTTGAGTTGAACTCGTTCCACTCATCCTTACATCATGTAAATAAACCTACGTCCCTTCTTGTAAGAACGCGTCCTCCTCACTGGAAAACATCGGCTATGTGGACGACGGCGGGGGCCAGCTACCGTAACGAGACCCGCCGAACCCCAGACCTTACACGCCGCGCGCTGAAGAACGAGAGGTCCCTCGTTCGATGCCGCGCCTCGGAAACATTTTTCTGAATTATTTTTCTCTGGGGCTTTTATAAATATACAGATACATATACATATACGGGTCATGACGGCGACGCCAACGGCGAAAACCAGCAGAGAGTGTCCATATAATTGCTATCGCAATAAAATAAAAAAAAATAATTTTAGACAACATACACGACTGCGATGAGTTATAGCTGGTAGGCCACTTCGAGATATGAGGTTAGTGATCGAAGTGTGGCCATACGTATTGTAGACAAATCCGACAGCTTTTTCTTTTGTAAGCTTTCTAGCTTTCCTACGTCGGTTTTAGTGAACGGGTCCCATATTATTACGGCATATTCTAAAGCGAGGCGGACGAGTGCTTTATATGTTAACAGACGCATTAATAATATCTGGGGTTTAACGTCCCAAAACCACGATTATGATTATGAGGGACGCCGTAGTGGAGGGCTCAGGAAATTTCGACCATCTGAAGTTATTTAACGCGCACTGACATCGCACAGTACACGGGCATCTACCATGTCGCCTCCATGGAAATGCGACCGCCGCGGCCGGGATGGAACCCGCGACCTTCGGGTCAGCAGCCGAGCACCCTAACCGCTACACCACCGCGGCGGACACCAACAGACGAACTGTTGGTGTGGATGATTTGTTGCATTTACTTGATGTTAGTTGTGAAGTAAGTGCTCTGTATAGAATACACGTCATCAGCTTACCAACTCTTCTCAGCTGCAGACGAGGCGACTGGGACGTATACGAGCGACTGTGGCGGCGACGTGCAACGACTGCGTGTGGAGCGTGGAACGGGGTCGAGGCGACGGGTGCGTCTCTCAACCAGACGCTCCTTTAACCCCAATCTCGCGTAACACAGTATACATATGGCAGTTCGTGCATAATATCACAGTCCTTCAATACTTCAAAGCTATTATGTAAGCTGCGTCCATGGCAACTCCGCACAATGCGTCGGGCTCGTATTCGTTCACCAAAAGTACTCCCAGTAGGTTGAGTTCGTATTGATCCCTATTGGATGCGCAACGCACGAGTGCGACGAATGGCCTTTAATTATGCAATGTCGTCACTTGGTATACCAACGTTACCACTAACGCTGCGCTGTGTCGCCTTCGTCTCGTCTACCGCACATTAGACGTAATTTATAGAAGTGTGACATCTATTTTCGTTGCCATCTTCAAATCATGAGCTCTAATTTTTTTTTCTCCCAAAATTTCCGCTTTGCGTCCATACTTGCGCAAGCAAATGAATAAATCCATGTCACGAATCGGGCCTGAGCGACCAGTCAAGAGTCTCACGTGCATTCACGTGGCCTCTGTGTGGTTATTACATCACTTATCGCGCGACACTGAATAAGGGCGGGAAAAGTAGCATGTGTTGAAGTATGATCGGTCACTTAATCGACATTGTCGCAGAAGCTTTTAAAGTGTGATCATTCGCAACGCCTTCCGGAAAGACAGTAGCGTTTGCAACAAAGCGCCTTCAAAAATGCCTCCTTGCTGTTCTACTTTTTAATATTTTATAACTCAATTTATTTGATCACACATATTTTGTAATCGTATATCCTTGAGGATTCACACAAGCGCCACGTCTGGACCTAGGAACAAAATGTGGTGAATAGGGGTGCTCTCTTGAAGGCACTGCAAGAAGGTAAACACGGAACGTGGTAGCTTTGCGAAGAAGTTCACCCACCTAGGACCAGGATGCAGCGCATCACGAAAGAGTCACCGCGAAAGCTTTTACGAGAGAATGCTAACCATGCAAAGCTTTAAACTGTTATTACTTTTTCCTCTGTCACACTCGCGTGCACGTCGCCACAGCTCGCATAACTGGTTTTCGCAACGTGCTGAATTCACCACGAGAAACTATGTGTGGCTTTGCCGCATTGCTTCACAAGTAACAGGAGAAGCCAGCTTTAGGTGAACAAGCGCGCCGTCGCGACGTGCATCTCCCGAAAGATGAGCGCTGCCTCTGCACTTTTGACAACGCAACCAGTACCGCGCTCAGCTGAGAGAGAGAAGAAACACTTGCGCAACGGCTCCATTATCACGGAGCGAGGGCCACTACGTCGAAAGCCAGCCGCCGCGGTGTTACAATGGTTACGCGGTGCTCGGCTGCTGGCCCGAAGGTCGCGGGTTCGACACCGGCCGCTGCGGTCGCATTTTTTATGGAGGCGGAAAATGCTAGAGGCCTGTAAGCTTAGATTTAGGTGCACGTTAAAGAATCCCAGGCGGTCGAAATTTCCGGAGCTTTACAGTATGGCTCCCGATAATATCGCGGTTCTGGCACGTAAAACCCCGGCAATTACTACTATGTCTACAACCCTTCTTCAAGAGCTCGCACACACGAGCCCGCAGGCAAACGCTGCCAGCCAGTTGAAGAAAAAAAAAAAACAGAAGAAAAATATCATGAAAACCAACTCAGTTAGCCTCCATCAAGACAGAATCACAGCGTTCTGGCAACGAACTACGTAGCAATAGGATAAGCGGAACCCCCCGTTTTCCCAGTGACGTGCAGGATGCGGCCGAGATCAGCCCCACAGTGAATGTAACCGTCAGTCAACCAGAACAGGAGAACAGAACTTGCCGCCTCCGATCGCCCTTGGAGCGGCAACGCCGACTAAATCGAGGCATCACCGAAACACTAAAACAGCACAAAATGGCCTAAAGACAGGCAGCCGGCTCTCGCTACCGATTGGCTGACATCATAGAGTTTCCCAATATTTACTAGAGGGAACTCCGGCGCTGCGAATCGTTCAGACACTATGGGAATGATAGGTAGTACATTGATTTGCCGAATTTTCGTGCTTGCGGCTTCGAACGTACTTGTGTATTCCTTTATAGTTGTGCTTTGGTGTTTGTTTTGGATAAAAGAATGTATCATTGTGAACTTCGTGAGCCGGTTCGAATTGGTGAACCTATGCAGGTTCAGGTGGTGAAGTGGAACTGAACATTTGGTGAAGTTGGTCTTGCGACAAAGCGGATGCAGGCCGCACGGAGCCAAACGGAGCCGAAAGAACGAAGTTCAGACAAATCCGTGTACTACCCAACATGCTGGCTGAAGCGCCATGCGTTGCAGCTCCTGTAGACACTAGCGTCAGAGTTCCCTCCTACTGTATTCGTAGGAAACGCCATGGCTGACACAGCCTTTTCCCGCGAGTACTTCGCTGCACTGCACAGTGATTTTTCTAATTATTTCTACAGTACCGTTCTTTACAAAGATGCCATGACCGTATCTTGTGTTCACAGACAAACTCTTCGGCAACGCGGAAATACTTTGCCGTGGATAAGGTTACCTTGAAATGACTAATTAGAAAAACTTGTAATTACATTTTAATTACTATAACTTCAGGGCAGTTGCTGAGTGATGGGAAAGTTGTAGGGCGATACGATTTATCCATTGTTACCAACTCCAGAAACTGCGCATAATTTCAAATATTCCGTTATAGAGTTTCAACGCTCTGATCCAGGCAACATCGACAGGCCGGACGCGCAAGAAAGGCCGCACCTCTGTTTCAACAGACAAGAACTTCCTTTGACGAACTTTGAAGGAAGGCGCATCGCAGCAGTATATTGTCGTGGAAAACGGCACGTCATTTACATTACACCAGCGTATCACCTTGCCTTTGCATGTGATGCTGGGTGCTTATCTGTTATTCCTTTCACGCTGTGCAAGAAAACCGCCATTGCAGCCTTTTCTTTCACTGCAGTACAACGTAAAACTAAGCGACAACCACTAGCTGCGGCGTTCGTTCTTGCAGACAGCGCATGCAACAGGCTAAACAGTGCTTTGTGTGTTTTTTATAGTTTAAGAAAGAAACGTAAGCACTACATTACACGCAAAGAATGGGCGGTCCACTAGCGTACATCAGACGACTTGCCGTTTTTCTTGCCAGGTTCTACGACGCGCCTTCGCTCAAGTTTTTCCACTCGTCACGGGAACTCGAAGTTCCGGTTTGACGTAATAGAGCGACTGCCTTTCCTGTGCGTCCGACGCGCCGCGTTTACATATCACCTGGACTGAAATTCGATTGCGAACATTTCAAATCACGTGCCAGAGATGTGTTTGTGTGTGTGTGTGCGTGCGTGCGTGTTTGTGTGTGCGTGTGTGTGCGTGCGTGCGTGCTCGTCCTCTCGCCCATCAGAGTTATTGCATTCCACGCCGGACAAATCAGCGCGCGTGTTGTGGGAGCGAAGCAGAAGAGGAAGAAGACAGCGCGTGCTGGTTCATGGTTACGATAATTTCCGTTCGCACTACTCGGCGCAACGAAAACCTTAAAGAGCTCCGCTGTTAAAAATGTGTCCGATATGTTGACAAAGGACACCACCCAGGCGGCGAGGATGGAGGCACCTGAGCCGTAAGGATTGCAGAACGTCATTTTCCATTTTCCCGCTTGTGAGTACCCGCCCCACCGAGCGCCATATGGGGGGCACATTAGATAAGCCGGTAAGTGCCCCGAAATCGAATCGAGTAAGTCCCGCATTTGAGGCGGACGCTCTTACTTGAACAGTTAAGGAATGCGAAAACATTGACCTAGTGGTTGACATTGTTTCCATACTAAGGATGTTAACCTGCGTGGCGTTTCCATTCCCCGACAGGGTATACTCATTAGACCGAAGCCCGCCGACATCCAAGTTCTCTACCAAGAAGAGCGTCGAGTCATTATGCGTTTCCTGCAAACGGCATGCGAGACACTATGCATGTGCACAAGGCGCGCACGGATGCCACTTGCAGATTCGCGCGGCATCATGTCACTGCCAAGGGAGAGCCCGAAAGGCGTTCAGCAGCGTGTCGCAGCGGCGGATGCGTGAAAAGTCAAGCGTGCACAGCCGAGACGGAATGCATGATGATCTCGGCGCCACCCCGCACACCACGGCACTGCTTGCGCGAATGCGTTGCGACAGGCGCCAAAGCCAAGCATACCGCGCGATGAAGAAGCCTGCGAAACACCTATGCGGCGGCCGCGTGCGTCACGACTGCAGGCCGTGACAGCGTGCACGCGTACTTGGGGTACAAGGGCAAGCCGCAGGAACTTCCCTGAATCACTTCACAGAGGCAAACGCTGGCTTAACGTTATCACGCTCAAGAACAGCGCGGGTGAGGAAAAAAAAGGGGGGGGGGGGGGGGGGCAGCAGGGTCGCCGCATGTGTCAAGCACACGTCATAATCCTTCGCGTTGTCATATAGTTGCATTGCACGAGTAGAAGAAGTAAACTGTTGATCATTTTCTCCACGACTCCACGGCCAAAACAGTGGCGCATGTCGTTCCCACCAGAAAGAAAGTTAACTATGCAGCTGAGACAATCACTCATCGACTATCTTCTCGCTCTTCCATGATTCTGTTCTATTTCCTCCGCTGGGACGCTGAGCCAGGCTACTGTCTTGAATCTTCAAAAAGGCTGCGGGCTAGATTGTCGCCTTCCTTAACAGGCGACGGCACCCATTCCACCGAGATTGTAGGGGACCGATCCAAGGGTCATAACGAAATAGGTCTCTCGAAAGCTTTCCAGAGGGCACAGCATCATTGACGAACGAGCTTGAAGCTACAGAGCGTTCCACTATTGACGAGCAGGCAGAGTCGCAAGCGCGTCTTGGCTTTTCGATAGTAAAGAGGCTGCACTCACAAATGAGTGCCTTTGAACTTCCAAGCACTATCAACTGCTACATAACCCCCCCCCCCCCCCTTTGCAGCTTTTACGCACCCATTCCTGCGTTGAATGGCGTCGAAAAAATATTCCAGGATCGAATGGGATTTGAACCGGAGCCCTCTGCGAGGCAGTCGAGCGTTCTACCACATAGCCATTCTGTTGCTTGAAACTCATTTGCAAAAAGACCCTATGCAGGCGTCATGTCGGGCAAGGAATCGCGTTAACCTATGCATGTAATATAGCGTGGCAGGAGAGTGAAATAACAACCAGTCATCACAGAATGCTAATTGCGCAACGAGTGTGGGGTTTAATGCTTCCCACCTTCTGCAAAGTGCTCAGCCATAATTCATCGCGCTAGTCGCGTCTCTCAGGACTCTAAATAAAGTTCTTTCATCCATCCATCGGCCACACTGAGCATCAACAAAGTGCGCATAATAC